>VZDJ01000143.1:7981-62273 GCA_008694505.1 Cyanoderma ruficeps | reverse complement strand
GTATTTTGAACTGTTAGGATGTGTACCAACTTAATTGACAGCACCAAAGTGCCACTGTCTTTGAAATGTGATGGCCTAGAAACATAGCCCCAACAGAAGTAAAGTCTTTCTTCAGATCTTTCTGCTAAAATTCCTCCCTCTCCTTTCCTTTTGTTTCATTTGTGCACCCACTCAATACTGGAGAAATTTGTCGATGTGAGGAATGGTGCCAGGAAGATTCAGTCTCTGCAGCTACACTGCAAGAGGCACCACAGACCCACTGCACCTCATGAGCTGGAGAGGGGTGAGAATCTCAGAGAAAACACCTTCCCTTACAAAGAACAGACTCTTATTCACTTTTCTTCATTTTTATTATTTTTGCAGCCCTGCTTAGTCCATCATAATGCTGTAAAACAACGTAAAACGACTTTAAGCCATGTGATTGCTTTTGTGTATGCACAAGTACTTTTGACTCTGAATGCTTCCTTTAACAACCAGGATTGTGTTGGATTTTTTTCTATAGCTATTCCTTTGTGGACCACTGTTAATCAAATATGTAACAGTACTCTGAACTAAAATAAATTTATTCAGTTTGAAAAACTATTATGCTCCCCTCCCTTGTCCCTGTGCCTGTCACCACAAGTAATTTTCACAGGTTGGTTTTTTGAAGGGTTGTTTTGTGGTGGTTGGAGTTTGGTTGTTTTTTTTTCATCTAAACACATCCTTCCAAAGCTGTCATTATAAACAGAAAGGTGTTTTCACCATTATTTGCTGACATAATCTACTTGCATTGGAAAGGACTTACAGAACCAGAAATTAGTATAAAAATGGATATAGCAATAATGGACATAGAATGTAAGAGGAAATACCTCCTAATGTCTTCATGATTCCTGGGCACAAAGAAAGTTTGTCTATTTTGCAAATTTAGGCCTTAAGGACCTAATTTAACCAAAAAGTCAATAGCACTCAGACTTATAAATAGTGGATTCCTTCAAAGTTTCAATGCTTCCATACATCTCAGCTTGCCAACAAGCAAGCTCAAAAGATTCCACAGTCTTGCTTTCTGTTGAAGATCTTTACTGAAAACTGTAAAATACATGGTGGAGAAGCAATGCAGAGGTCCCACCACATTCAACCACATATAACTTGCAGAAACAATTTTTAAGTTTCACATTTGGGGGGATTTTTATAGGTAACGATGGATGAGAAGATAAAGGCAGTGATTCAACTTCATTTCACAAGAACCCTGTTTACTAAAAGTCAAATTTTCCAGTACTAGTTAGACTTATAGAAGATGCAATCTATTAGTTGTATTGAAATACACAGAATTATCTCCAACACCTCTCTACTCTTAAAAAAGGAGATGGGAACAAGCAGACATCAGCAAGCAGCAAACAGATATCAACTCTCTGCTCTAAAACAGGTCAGCCAGACAGGGTTATTGATCAGAGGAACATCATGACAGTTAATGGAGAATTTTTTCAGCTATCTTTATCCTTCCTTTCTTTACAGTGTTGAGCACAAGCAACATGGGGCTAAAATCTACATCACTAAAGCAGCAAGGTCCACTTCATAAGGATTTTGCATTGAACATTTTCATTCAGTCACCTACGCCCTGTGAAGCTCCTGGTAGATATACAGAAAGTTCATTAAAAAAATATTAAAAGGAAAAATATTTGCCTGGTTTCTTTTTTTCTCCAGCATGATGTAGAGACTTTATTGATCAAATTTGTCTTTTTTGGTAGACACGTTGGATTTCAGTAGAGGATTCCTGTAAACTGAAAATTGGTGATAGTTCTAATTTGGCTCCTGAGAACGTGTAATAAAAAACACATTGCACAATGTGAAAAGAAACCATGCTGAAGGAAAAGCAGGAGAGGGCAGAGGGCAATGTGTTTACCATCACTGGAATATGTTGAACCAATTAAACACTGAAATTTTGTGAGGCAGACTGCCATTTCCTCAGGCTTACAATAATGAAACGTTTCATTTAATACAACAAAAATGCTGAGGAGAACCAGAGAAGGTTGCATACATCTAGTATAGGAGCTCTTGCACATCCTTAACAATCCATTCTCACAAAAGTTTCCTCTTTTAAGGATATGACTTCCAGTACAAACTGGAAGCAAAGTAGCGCACAAACGCTATGGTATGAAAGCGTATTTTCTTCTAGGCAGGACCTGTTTCACTGCAATTTATGGTTTACAATAGAGCTATACTCAATAGTAATAGCATTACTACAATTTGTGATTACATTGAAGAATAGTGGTATATTTGAGGAGATAGTTTCCCACAAGCCCTTGGCAGAGAGCTTTCTTTCACGAGACATCATCTTTCTGAAGGGGACTGATTTCTTTCCCCTAGTACCTTTACAAAGTGAAGTCCTATTAGTTACATTTAACTCCTAGGGCTCTAAATTTCTATGAAGAAACAAACTTGAGTGATTTGCTTTTCTAGTGCTCTACTATCAAACATCATCATGTTTTTCCAAACAGCAATAACAATATAAAACACTCCGTATTTCAAACCAGAAAGCTCAAATCTAAAGTTTTTCCTTTAAGAAAAGACTTGAAAACCATGTCTGTAAATTGTCTTTTATCCGACAAAAAAGCCATACTTCATTGAAAATCCTGTCCATTCCCAGTCTTTAAAATTACTTGAAATGTCTGTAGCAGAGGTATTATCCCATGTACTGTGCCAAATGGAAGTAACTCTATTCCACCCACCTATGTTCTTTCTTTAGTTTAATTGAATGGTTTAATTGAAGTGTTTTCATTTCCTGCACTAAAATGGTGTGTAACATCCCAGCTCAGACTTATCCACCTTCTTTCAATCAGCAGTGTGTTTCTGTGGAAATGTAAACCATTCCATTATGCGTATAAAATAATTTGTGATCTCAGGTGCTATAAGACACTGATTAAAAGCATTATTTAGCCTCAATTTAATACAGTGGGAAGCATCATTCAGGGTTTTATGGGCTTTATGGCTTGCTGATGCTCCCAGTGACCCCAGTGAATGAGCCTACTCAAAATAAGAGTTATAGAAAAACCTTCAGCCTTTCACTTATTTAACATCCAAATAAATCAAACAGATTCAGAAAATATTGAAAAGGTTTGTGCAGACAAGTGAGAGAGCCAGAATTATTCTTGCCAGCCTTTGCCTACCAAACACATTAGGAAGTTTCTTCTAATATTGGAAAGCAGAATTGGACCTCTAGCTACTGTCTCCAGAAAGTCACTCAGCAGGAATGAATGTGGCTCCACATGAGATGACACAAGAATACATATGTTGTGCCAGGCTATCACTAAGCTTCAGATGGGTTAGGAGAGATGATGCCAGAGGACGGGTCCTGCCGAGAGCAATGAATTTTGCCTGGAGAAGGAGGGAAGCTACTCCAATCAAGCATATCCTACAATGCTACCACAATTTTGAAAAGGTCCCTTCAGTGTAGCAGGGGCCTTAGAGATGATGGGCCGGGGGCAGAGACAATAGCTCATTAACTATTTCTCTCCAGTGTATACAAAAAATAGTTTCTAATTGAAAATTATCCCAGCTACAGAGAAAATGATCTGAAAATAACTCTTAGTTCTTTTACTAACTTCCCCCCCCCCTCCATTTCTTCAAATTTCTTGGCTTTAAGACTTTCAACACTCCTCTCTCTGCTTCCCCCTCTCCCACCTCTCACCTCCTCCCTCTCCAATCTGTCTTCCCCGCCTCCCTTGGCAGGCTCTTTAGCTTTAATTCAATAGTTAAAAGGCTGAATCAAAACTTGTATAATCAGCTTGAACCAACTTTTATTCCATGTCAGAAAGAGAGAAGTAGTTAAGAACAGCCCAGATTTGATTTTGCATCCTTGGGAGTGAGTGCAGTGACCTACCAATATTCCCCCTTTCACTCAGATATATTATTTGCCAGGTGTTAAATGTTACCTGAGTAGTCAGAGCAGCAGTAGGAGAAGCTGAGTGACAGGTATGAAGCACCACAGGGCTGTTCCTTGGGCCCTTCTCATCTGAGACATTTCTTTAATGCTGTCATCTGAAATCCAAAACCTAGAAGCTGCTCTAGCTTTAGTAGAAGACAAATTTCAGGGAGAAAAAAAGCAGAACAAGGTAAGGAATTTAGACAGATAGAAGTACGAAAAAGTAGAGAAACACTTCCCAGTTTTATTCTTTGAATCCAAAGGAGTTCAATTTCAGCCTAAATAAGTGCAGAACATGCAGATAGGCACTATGAGAAGTCTGTCATGCAGGAGAGAGCAGAAAATGCCTTGATTAGCCTGATAAAAATGCTGACATGCTATAACTGCTGAATCTAATTGTAAAGAATGAGCACAAGCCAGGAAGAAAATCCATCAATGCTAGTAGACAGTATTAACACAAAACCAAGTATAAACATGGTGTTGGCCAGCTTCAACACCCTGAACAATTCACATTATGCTGAGACCAGTAACAGGGTCTATAACGTGGTAACCCAAATCCCTGACCAGCAGCTGGCTTGTCGTAGGAGAACCACAACCTGATATTGATCAAGACTTGAATAATTGGGTGTAATGAGGTTCAGGTTTCAGAATAATGCAAACAAAATTCAGTTTCAGAATAATGCAAACAAAATTCAGAGAGCAATGTCTGAAACTGCTGGAAATGTACTAGATGCCACTGTTGATTTTATTTTTGTCCTTGCTATAAACCAGTACGAATATGAGGAACAAGTTATTTATTCTGCAGGTGGCTGCACACTGGAACAAATTGCCCAGAGAGGTTCAGGGGTCTCCCTCAGTGAAGGTATTTAAGAACTGTCTGGACACAATTCGGTGCCATGTGCTTTATGATGACTCTTTTTGAGGCAGGGAGGTTGGATCAGAGGGTTAACCATAGTCCTTTCCAACCTGAGCTATTCTGTGATTCTGTGACTTAGAAGATTTTGGGTAGAAAAAGTAAGAAACTAGTTTTACATACTTGGGAGAATTGCATTGGCTTTAGCTTAAAAATTATAAAAGGAAATAAATAGTGCTTCTTTATACAGCTAATAAAAGGAACAAAACAAAAAGGCTGGTTTTTTTCTCAAAGGTCAGCATCACATCATTTGAATTTCATGTAATCTAAAAAAAAAAAGTTACATTTTTAATGTGTTGGAGCCCAGGTACTTGTTCTCTTTAAATTATTTCCTTTAAGGTAAGTGGTAAAATTAGGAATACAGACTATATGAATTTAATCTGGCTGTTCTTGGTTTTGTTGGATTTTTTTTTTCCCCAGCAATTTAAGGGTTTAAAAATAAATCATCCATACTGCGTTGTTTGAGGAAAAAAATTAGATATGACTTCTAAAGAGAAATTTTAATTTTTTTCTTTAATTAATCCTAGGATTTTAAAATCTTCAAAGCTTGCGGGGGGTACATATGTCTTCATATGCACTGAAGTCTGACACTTGTACAAGGTCTAAATTTTAGCTGTAAGTGAGACTACAAGGATGTTCCATCCTCTGGGAAATGGGACACACACCACAGCAGCAGTGCCACATGTCTCTCAGATCCTCACCAGATACGGCCATGTGTGTTTTGCATACAAAATATTCAAACTAAACATACGTTACAAAGCAGATTAAAGTTTTCACCAAATTGCAATCAGTGTCACATCTATTGCGTATTTAGACTTTTCTTTTTGTTTAGATTTTCCTACCAATCCATCCTTGTTGTGTGTAGTGACAATATAAAAAACAAACCACTATTGCTTTGTGATCTGGGGGAAAATAAAACAACTACAGCAATCACATTCGTTGCCATCACCCAAAGAACAATACTAATTTTTTTTGAGACTGGTATTTAGGACATAATTTCCAACCACTCTTCCCTGATTTCTTCTTAAAATGCAGGAAAAAGTTTTCTGTAATTTTTAATTGCTTATTGACAACTGAAAAAAAAGAAAAAGAAGCTAAGGAAAGCAAAGACTTTGACTACACCCTGTTATTACAAGTTTTTCTTTCATTACAAAGGAAAAGCCAAAAGTTGCATTCATGTCATCTTCTTCTCCCATGTCTTCCTCCCTCCTTGTGCATACACATCCACCCTACACACAGTGTGTGCATATGGAATATTAGAATTAGTATTAGCTCAGTATGGAAGCTTTGCTGTGTGATACTTTGCAGAGCTGCCAGCCGCGTGACAGTCTACTTACCATAATACAAAGACTATTCTTCATCGATTCAGCTCACTTCCAATAGTCTTATATCAGTGTCACAAAGAATATTGTGCCCTTCAAAAGAGGGACTTGCACCCCTGAAGGTTAGCTCTTTCTCCCAGAGGATTGAATATCAGTTCTGAAACAGTTTAGAATTTTTATCAGATGAAAACGAGGGTTTATGCAATCAAATGTTAAATGCAATCAAATGAACAGAAAAGAAAACAAACAGGCCAAAATAAAGTGAGTAGATAAACTAGAATTCATGTTCTTAACTATATTGTTTCCAGAGGGGAGAACTTGGTTTTTGTAGCATGGCATTTTTTTGTAGCAGTGAAGTTGGGACTTCCTCTTTGAACATATAAAGAATATTGCACTTTTAATTCAAATGTACAGATTGCATAGTTAAACCATAAGTGCTTTCTCCTTGAAAATTCATTGCAATGTACTGTTCTATGAGGTAGATTTGTTGCATTTAAAACAATAAATGGTGCTACATTTGGACACCAGAAGACTATGAGAAACACCTCAGAAGTTAACACATCCCTTAGAAACTGTGTCCCCATGCTGGTACCAGCAACCATGGCAAGCACAATTTTCTATGGGGTGGGTTTGTGGATTCAAGGAGAGAAGGTGCCACATAATCTGCCAAATATATTCTTGCTGAGGTTACAGGACCACAATGCTAGGTCCTATAGAAAAAAAAAAAAAAAGGCCATCTAGAACATTTACAGCAGAGAGAGATCATATAGGATAGGTAACTTCCTATAGTGATATAGCAATATAGTGGTAGAGACAAGAACAAAGCAAAGGTTCTCAATCCCAGTCTAGCACTTCCCTCCTCCCCACTCCATTCCCCACCACGGTATCAACTGTACTTTCAAGCACTAATTTTTAAGGCTGTATTACCTGTAAATGTGGGAACATTTTGTGTGGAGGAGTGCTGCTAAAAGGCTATTTAAAAGAACAAAAATACCATATGCTTCCTGGATTAATTTTGAAGCCTCATTAAGGTCAACATAAAAGACTTGGATACATTAGTGATTTGGCGTGTAGTTTCACTTGATCAGAGAGGGGTGATATTTTTGTAAACAAAGTTGCTAATTTAACCCAGTCCTGAATAAACCTGTGTGTAAATATTCTGAGCTGCAATATTGCTGTACCTTGGGAGAAGAAACGCCAAATAGATGCTGAGTTTACTAATCCTAAACAATGATGGCACTTCATTTATGAATACAACAGATAATTAAGAAAATTCATATTATCTAGCAACTCCTAAGCAGTTTCCTACCAAAGTAGCAGCCAGTCCTGCAAACTGGTAATTCAAAACTGACACAGAGGCTGTGTCAGGAAGGGCATGTAATGTTGTTTCTGTTAATAGCAAACTATGTTTTAAACAAGGCCAACACCTTCAAATACTCTCATTTTTTTCTTACTACTAGATATAATATATATGAAAAGTAAAGTCTGAGAATCTGCCCTGAAATATTCCAGTGATACCAAATTTAATTCCATTACCCATGAATATTTTAAAAAAAAGTAATATATTAACTACATCCATGTCAAATCTAAATGCATTATTTGACCCCAGTATTGGTTCTGTAAATAAAATAGTATTGATGTTAGTGAACATATACTAAATTTTTTCAGAGTGGAAAATATTTACTTTCAAACTGCCAGCCGAAAAACTACTATTCCATTCTGAAAGATCTGACATTTGTTTTCATGCTAGCAAAATGTTTGCTTTTTTATTTCAGTGACCAATCAATGAAAAAAAAGTAAGAAATATCATAATTTCTAATCTGACAGAGTGAACTGTTTTCCACAATTTTACCTTGAAACTAATACATTTATTATTTGAAAAAAAAATCTGCAGAAATTTCATTTAATCCTACAGATCACAGATTTCTATTTGATGTAAATAGAGAAGTGAGGACAGGGACATTTGACCACACCAAAAGTACTTGTTCCTCTAAATCTGTTCATTGAAAACTTGTATTCATATTTTGATTTTTAATAGGCAATTTAATCCAACCAATCTTAATTTTAAATCATCTTTAAAATGTACATTTTCAAGTTAATAAGTGCAACACCAAAGGGCAATGGCTGGCAGGTAATATAAAGAAATTTTATACTAGGAAAAAATAGACGGACAAAATAGTAAATACAGTTATTCAACATTTCCAGCTTTCAAGTGTATGTTTTTATTTACAATTTTTTTTATGAACACTTTTCCTTAAAAAAGAAAAAAAGAAAAAAAACAAAACCAAAACCCAAATCCATGCAAATTCAGTTTTCAGTTCCAAAACAGACCTTACTTGCAGTGTGAAGAATGTTGAGTGACAAAAATCTTTAACTTAAAAAAAAACAATCAGTAACAAATGTAAAACTTTCCCAAGGGACATCTTGATTTCTTACATTGTTTATGACCATATTGTTTACTTCTAAATTTTTTTGTGTTTTTTCCCCATCTAATTAGTTCAACTGATATTAATTTAGGCCAGAATTTGACCCCACATGTCAAACCTTGGCTACTTTAGTCACTGAAGAATAATTACTCCCCTGTAAGATGTTTTGGTGAAAATCATTGTGTAAGTGAATTTCACTTCAGAGGAAGATCTGAATGTTGACAGGCCCTCAGGAAAATACTTCAACAGACCTTCTCCATTGACTACGTGCTCTAATCTATTACATCCCTCTGAAGTCTCCTAAGATGAAATTCATAGTCTATTAAGACACTTGTTTTGGAGGAATTCTCAACCACTAGGAAAAATACAAATATGTTCATAAGGCTGAGTTAAGGACATCTGAGTATAGCAATGTAAATTAAGTGTCAGTTATGTAGTTTGCTATTAGCAATGTACAAGCAGTGGGAGTTGTGGCAGGTCAATCGTTCCGCAATGGCAGAAGTCCAATTCTCCCTCATCACACCTGCCACTTGTGTCAAATTTCCCAAGTAAGGGTCTTTGATGAAAGATCCTGCCTGGAAAGACCATTATATCTTTTCGAGCATTTCCCCTTTCTGCTATCCCAGTCCTAATAAACAGCTAAAATCCTCTGTAGTGTAAATGCTTACTTTTTTTATCTGCTCCTTGGGCAGAGGGAAACTTTGTCAACCTTCTCACTGCAAAGCTGGTGTCTTATTAAACCCTTTGCTATGATAATATCATTAAAAGCTACATAAGCCCAAATCATTCAGTCCTTCCTAGTGGATCATATTTTCTAGATCTCAAATCCCTGTCTTGCAAAGAGTCATACTAAAAGCCATTAATGCAGACTTTCATGGAGAAAGGTACAAGTTATGGGACTTTTCTTGAACTATAATGTCCTCAGACATAATAGAATGTTTTCTTTCTCTCTTATAGACAAGTTTTGTTTCAGTATAGATTCGCAATTTTTGTTCCCTCTTCCTTCTTTTTTTCTGTAACACATAATAATGCAGGCAACTCATTCTAGCTGCAAATGACACCACAGCCCTGCATCATCCAGTGAGAAGGCATTTACAGATATTCAGCCTCCCCCAAATGTACTTGTTCTTGTTGCATTGCAACAACGGTAGTCTTGGCATCATCACAAATTTGCCAAGTCTCCTTTTGTTTCTAAATTCCAGCTTACAGGACTTCTTCAACTTCCCATGCTATGCATAAAGCTAAAAAGACCAGAATACATGGTCATCCAGGACCTCAGAGTTTCTGTTAATGGCAGTTCAAGAGGGATCCTCATAGAAACTTGTTTTCATAGAAATAATAGGAAACAGCTTTGAGTGTGATTTTTCAAATAGATTTTCGCTTTTTATCTTTTGCTTTAATTTAGATTAATTGTAAGGAACTGCCAAAAGCCTTACTATATTAATGATATACATCTATGACAATTAACATGACTCTAAGTGCCATTCCTCTAACCAAATAATTGGCTACCTTATTATGAAACAGGAAATCAAGGAGAAAAATACCTGATTCCAAACTATTTGTTAAATTAGTGATCTGAAATTAATTTTTTTCCTGTAAAATTTTTAAAAGAGAAACTAATTTTAAGAAAAAAAATATTGCTTCCAATAATTGGTAGACTTTTTTTTGTATCAAGTATTACTGAGTTCTCTGCAATTTTGAGGAACCTGAAAAGTGCTGATGACATCACCACAAGAAGGGACATGCAAAAGAAACACTCAAAACGTACATAAAAATGTACAGAGCAGGTTTAAAAAGAGCATGAAGGTTTCTAATTGAGCATGTTCCAAAGAATGTAGGACAAGTTCATGGTAATGGGAGGTTCACAGGGGGGAAAAGAGAGGTGAGCAAACAATTTAAAGGCTGCACATCAAAGAAAAACAGAACACACTACCACAGCATGAACAGGCAATGCCTCACAGGAATGCTTATTTTTCTGTCTGTACCTAAGACAAAGAATAAATGCACAGAGAATAGAACAATAATAATTTCAATGCTAAAAATAAAAATAAAAAAGAGCAAAAGCACAACGTAGCTTGTACTACAGTCTGAGGAGCTAAAAATTTGCTAAAAGTGCAAAAAAAAATTATGTTTAAAACACAATTAACACGCATTTGGGTATTGCTTTCAGATTTCTTTTTTTGATAAAAACTAAGCGAACATGAGGCAAGGACTAATTACCTGTTCTTTTTAGGCAAATCCCAAAGCCATTATCAGGTCTTGTTGAATTTAATCTTCGTCAGCCTTTAAAAAAATGTGTGAGAATATTGTGTTTCCCATCCACATACCTGCCCAGCAGAACAGCAGAACAGGAAATCACTGGGCAGTGGTTATGTACTTAGCCATTATGTACATGTAGGATCTCCTAGAGTAACAGATTTGGGGTGTGTTCAGGGGGCTCTCTGAATAAAAAGCAGGCACAGTCTTGTCTACATTTTGACTGCCACAGCAGAGCTTCATCAGTGAACAGCAAGAGTCTCATCAACTTTTTTTCCAGAAACCTACTGTTTTCCCCCTCCATCCTCTGCTCAATGTAAACTATACTAATTTAATGCCAATGTAAACTATACTACTTTAAGTGTGGACCTTAATAGTCCTTTGGACATTAATCTGTAATTTCAGCAAGAAAGTCTGTGCAGTTCTCTGGAGCTGTATAAATAATTGACAAAAATTAACTACTGCTTCACCTGTCCCAAAAGCGAAGACTGTGATCCATCACCAGAAGTGGAAAATTACTGAAGACTCTACCTCAGCCAAGCTTTCCAAAATGATGTCTTTGTATTCCTTTCTTGTTGTGTGGGGATTTTTCGCTTCTTTTTATTATTTGTTTTGCAAAATATGTATATTAAACGGCATTTTCTGCAGCAAAAACATTTCATCAGCTTTCAGAGATTTTCAGACGTACAAGCAGCAGCTAGGGTGCCAATATCAATATGCTGCTGTTCATAATTCCTGCTTTTAACAATCAGCACTGTTCGGAGTTTGGAATGATGCTTAATTTTCTAGGCTATAGATTGGACTTGATGATCTCAAAGGTGTTTTCCAACCGAATTTATTCTGTGATTCTGTGTTTCTGGGATTCTTATTTTACTTATCAGGAGTGCCAAGTCTAAAGACACCACAGCATCTCACATTCATTCGCATAACCCCATTCTAGACGTGGGCATTTTTTAAAGAGGTGACCAAGTGCAGCCTCTTACGAGGAAGAACTTCTCTTCTATGTTTGCATAGTCTAATGCAAGGAGATGTTATCTACAATTTTCTCTTGCCACAACCTGCATGGTCAGAACAAGAGCTGAGTTGTAGTTAGGAAAAACAACCCAACACTCTGTGCTGAAAGAATAAACCAGCATCAATAGGTGGTCAAAATTTCAATTTCCCGGCCCTCTTGCCTTTCTTGTCAGCTCCTGACCAGAAAGATTTTGCAAGCACAGGTATGGCTGGCACACCTGTCAGGGCAACTGAAGCTTGAGATTGAAGAACTCCAAGTTCTCTTAGTAATTCAGACCCAAAAAATGTGTATTCTCACCACAAATACAACAAAAGAAAAATATTATACTCTCCTGAACTATTTCCTGTGTGTTAATTTTGAGAAATGCTTGCAATCCTCCAGTACTAAAGACTAACAAAAGATAGATACGAAGTTATTTTAATTGCTAGGAATGAAGAAAAAAGCCCTTTGATATCTTTGAGGGTTGGGTGGTGTTTTATCTTTTTTTTTTTCTTAAGCAAAATTTCTGCGTTGGTGTAAGGCAGATTTTCCAGGCTTCAACAAACCAGATGGCCATCCAAAAATGCGATATGAAATTTTTATAGGAAGCTAAGAGCTGAACCCATCTAAGGGAGAGATTTTTCAGAGATTCCAAACTTTTAAAAATAAATATTACTGCAAGATCTTATGTATCTACATTTGAACTGCAATGAGTCAATAAATAACCACAGTGATAATTACCTAAATTCTATATTTAGAAGGAACAGAACACATGCAGTAAACAATAGCACATTGTGATATTAATGAAGCACTTGCTTCCTCTAAATGTAGAAATTCAGCAATTATCACCAGAATTGGCATGTATAAAGGTGCCGGTGACAATTTTAAAAAGGCATATTGCTTATATGATAGACCAGAATGCATGCTTTGGACTCAGTGCATTCTGTTATGAAGGATTCAGTGACACAGTCCCACACTGAGCCAAGCTTATGCTCAGCACAGCATCAGCTCTGGTGGAGAGGAAGAGGTGATTGCAAGCTTTCCTTCTGCTTGCCCCAACTATGAGTTGGCCAGAGGCCAACTCAGCCATCAGCACAAATTAGAACTGCTATAAAGATGTTCTACTTTACACCAGCAGGTTTGGACCCCTGAGGAGTGCACCACTCAGGCATCAGAACATGTATTGAACTACAGACCTTTCCCATCAAACCTCTGTCAGACGCCTTCTCTGCTAAAAGGTGTCTCTGTGATGCTCTCAGGCATCTCCCCCACACATTTAAATGCTGCCAGAAAAGCTGGGCACACTGAGCTGAAATGTCTCTCAGTCACAGGACTTGCCCTCTTGAGTTTTAGAGTCACTCTTAGTAATTCTTTGTGGCCAAAGATTTGGCCTGAAGACCTGCTGTCAAAGAAATACTTCCAGGCAGCTTGCTTTTTCAGACCCGCATCCCTGTCCTCGTGTGTACAGAGAAGCAAGCTGCTCTGGTGCCTGCACACCTCACTGTGCCTCTCCAGCCCACCTTTTTGTCCTTAACTCTATCCACTTTTTTATCCTGGGTGAAAAATATCCTGCTTACGTTTTTCCTTAGACTTCTCCATGCAGTCTGGTTTCCTACAACCCTGTTGTATTTCCCTCACAGAAAGAAAATAAAGTTCACAGAACATAAGAAAGTGGTCATTTACCACCTGGCTAACTTCAGGGTTTGAGTTTTGGCTTCCCACCCTATTACATGCCAAGAAAAGTCAGACACAGAGCAGAGATCTCAGAGAGTGGATGAAGTCTTCTCTAATTCTCTGAACAATGAAGGCTTCATACTCATACTTAGCCTTCACCTTATACTTGCCGTGCAGAAAGCACTGCTGAACTGCTAGGAAAAATTATTTACTGTGTACTATCTGACCAAGGAGTCTGCAGCACAGCCTGCAGTGATCAGAAGGCTCTCCTTGTGTCTGGAAACTTGGAATAGGCTATTAAAGAAAATTAATTACTGAAAGGGAAGGGTAGTCATGTTTTCAAATTACAGAATTCAGTTGTTTGGTTCATTCACCAGCATTCTGAATGTGTATATTCCTCAGTACAGGTGTCAGTGGTTACTGTGACTCTGTTCCTCTCAGTGTATCCTGAAAGACGAACAACTACCTGAGCACTCCTGCTGGAGCTCTGCACACTCCCTGCACTCACACAGATGTGTAAAATTACTTCATGTGGTCCTGATGGAGACCAACAGAAGTCAGTCATGCTCCTTCAAACCTCATCTCTGCCTCAGGAAGTATCGCCAGAAGATGACCCCCATTGCTTCGGGGACATACTCATAGGCAGATGCTTCCAGTCTCAGGGAGATGACAACCATCACACATTGCCAGGATAGGAAGGCAATTGCAGTATTTTTGGAGCATTATGGCACTGAACATACACAAGATCACATGGAGAAGACAACACACAAGGAAGAATTCATACACCAGCCATGTCAGGAACGGACATGAATAAAAGGACTGCAGCTCATGCTTTCCTTTTCTGGGAGGTAATGCTTCCAGAGGACATGGGATGCAGAAAGCTCTCCATAGGAATTTACAGAGTGTCATGGTTTAACCGCAGCCAGCAACCAAGTCCCATACAGTTGCCTGTTCACTGTTTCACCAGTGGGATCATGGATAAAAACTGGAAGGGTAAAAGCCAGAAAACTCCTGGGTTGAGATGAAGAGTGTTCAATAGGGAAAGCAAAACCCACACACACAATCAAAGTAAAACCAGGAATTAATTCACTACTTCCCATGGGCAGGCAGGTGTTCAGCCATCTTCATGAGAGCAGGGCCCCATCACATGCAATGGCTACTTGAAAAGACAAAGACCATCACTCCAAATGTCCCCTGCACTGCTTTCTTCCTTACCTCACTTTATATGTCGAGCATGACGTTACATGGTTTAGAATATCCCTTTGGTCAGCTGGGGTCACCTGTCCCAGACAGGTCTCATCTCAGCCTCCCAGGCACCCCCAACCTCCTCACCAGGTTGGAAAATGTATGAAAAGCAGAAAAGGTCTTGGTTCTGTGGAAGCCCTGCTCAGCAATAACAAAAACATCCCTATATTATCAACTCTGTGTTCAATACAAATCCAAGACACTGCCCCCATACCAGCCATTATGACGCAAATTAACCCTACCCCAGCTGCAACCCACACAAGAGACAGCCTAACCAGATTTTTAAGAGGAACAACTGCACTTTTTCTACAGAAACTTGCAGAGATGATAGCATGCATGATTACCTTCACATCACTGACACTCCAGATATACTGATCTAAATGTCTGTTAACATAAACTCCTTATAACTGATCACATAGAATTAAAGCTCAAGCTTGCAGGGTCAGTAACCTGATTCATTCAGCAATTGTGCTGACTCTTACATCTCTACTACCACTACATAATGTCCTCCTGCACGAAGGGCCAAAAAAACAGTAATGAAAAAATTGCCACAAGAATCACAGAATCATTAAGATTGGAAAAGAGTTTCAAAATCATCAAGTCCAACCTTCAACCAAATATCACCATGCCCAATGAATCATACCATAAAGTGCCACATCTACTCACCAGAGACGGTAACTCCACCCATGGGGATTCTGTTCCCACCCTTTCACTGAAGAAATTTTTCCTGATATCCAACCTCAGCCTGTCCCAGTCTAACCTGTCCTATCACTAGTTGTCTAGTAAAAAACACTGAACCACACCTTGCTGCAACCTCCTCTGAGGTAGTTGTAGAGGGCAATTATGGTCTCCTCTGAGCCTTCTTTCCTCCAGGCTAAAAATCCCTGTCCACAAGGACAGCAGAGACAATACCTCTCAGCCACCTAACCACTGGATGTCTTTCTGAGCTGGAAAATGTGATTGAAGTTCACAAACACTAAGCTGGGAGCTCTTATCACAGCAACCAGAAAGGGAGTGCTCTTCTCATGCTAGGATAAGTCTCTATCTGTTTCCAAATAAAACCTGAATTCTTTCTTTCTTCCCATCAGTTATGTGAACTCTTGAGAGTCATGTACTGTGTGGCATCTTGGTCAAACAATCTAACAAACACATAACTTCCTGTGTCTAAGAAAACATATACTTCCCCTGTGCCCATCTGTGCTGGGCTGCAATGACAAAATACCTGCTGCAGGGGCACATACCCCAACTATGAGCATTTTTGGGATATATTGAATATGCATAGGGACTGCTAAGCAAGTGTGCAATCCAACTGCTCCACTCTGCTCTTCTCAAGATGCTCTTTGCTCACACAAACTCGTGTTTTCTACTTAGCAGCCCGATGTCTCTCTACAAAAACATGTTATAAATGAGCACACCAACTGGTTCTCAACACTGAACAGAACAACTGGGTAGTGGAATGCACTGGGGAATTCCCCATTCTGCACCTTTTGTTCCAAGGCTGCTAATGTATTTTCCATGAGAATTTCTTCTGTAATGGAAAAAATATGTTAGCCGAGCAACTTATTTATTATTAGAATGAAGGCAGAAAGAGGGGGCGGGGCTAACAGAACTTTAAACAGACTTATTCTGTAGGAAAAATATTTTTAAAATCCAGAAATATATTTCAACAGTAGCCATATTTTATAAGAACTTACACTTCAAGGCCTCACAGTCAAACTCTTCTGAACTGCATTCAGATTAGCTGAACCACAGTCTGCAGCATTGTTACGTGCACACAAAGTCGTAGAATCAAGTCTCTATTACTGAATATGTGACTAAACCACCCTAAGGATTTTTTTCACAAACTCACTATCACTATGAAGATGGAGCCATACACCTAGACAGAGCCAAAATTAAAATGGACACCATATCTTCTAACATGCTAGGCTACATTTAGTGTGGAATCTGCTACGAGCTTGTTGATGTTGCTCCTCTGAGGTCATCTGGCTGATGGATGAGGTACCTACCTCTGGAGCAAAGTCCTGAAGCAGCCCTCCAAGGATTGTCTAACTGTTGTCCAGCATCCCAGCTATGAAAATGAAGCACAGGATGTAAGGAGAAAATAATAGGAGAGTTGGTGAAGGGAATAATTATGCAGCTGAAATGAAGTAGAGGAGGAGGGGTTGAAATAGAGATGAACACACACATAAAAGGAGAAATGCTCAGAACTAATTCTGCAGTTAAAATACTGCCATTCCATGTGTTTTTCAAAACAGCCCTCTTGTAACAGATAATCCATGACATTTGTCTCTTAATCCTTTCAGCATGCCTAAGCAGCACTGCAGTCTATTGACTGAATTGCTGCAACATTGGCCATAATTACAATATCAACATCCTACTACCTATAGCAGCCATAACCTCAGTAAAATAAAATCCACACACATAATAACATGCACAGGAGAATTACATTTTAAATAGCAACAACTCCGTAAACATGCTATGTGTTTACACATAGCTTTTAAACATATCTTGTCTGTGAGGGGTACATAACTGAGGGCTACAAAACATCTTTTAGCCTTTTCTCAGTATTTGTGATGTAGTTTTTTCCTCTGGCTATTTTCCTAAGGCACAATCTGTTTTTAGGTTATGCAAACAACAGCAGTTTTTGCCTTTTCATTCAGGGGAAGCAAGGCTTATAATGGCTGGAAAGGCACCTGAAGTGAGCATCGTCAGGCTCATCTCTTCTGCAGTGGCATTGTGGTTTTGCTACAGGGATTGCCAAATGAAATAATTGTGTTAATAAATACAGTTCTGTGCAATGCTCATCCTGAACACGTGACTTAGGAATGAAAATAAAAGGAGTGCATACTGCCCATAATTGATATGCTTGTGCTCACTCTGCTATACCCCAACCACATATTCTTTTGCAGAAATCTTGTGTCTTGCTTACCATGCAGATTCAGCAAACATATATGTAGCTGAATCCTTGTGCAAAACTTGATTTATGGTCACCGAATTCAGCTTTAATGAAAAATTTGCCAAAATATCAAGTGTATTTTGATTTCCAAAAGCAGTTTCCAAAAGCAGGGAGGAAAAAAAACAAAAACAAAACCAAAACACCTTACTCCTTTGGAATGTCTCAAATACTGTTTTCCTCCAAATTTGGACATTAGCACTTATACCATCAGCTTGCACTAGTATATGAAAAAGGCTACACAGTTACAGCCTTGGAAAAATCTTTTCATCTTTCCAGCTGCAGGTTAGGCAGAGAGATTTTAAGGGCAAAAGGATAAGAGAGATACAATTAAGGGGTCAATGGCTAATATCTCAGACTGCTGTCTTGCAGGGTGAGTAACCCGCCAAGGACTGGAGAAGCTAGTTACTTGCCATTGCCTAAGGTCACAGAGCATTTAGAATTTCGATTAAATAATGTAGCAAATGCTGAATGAAATGTTCTTTTCTGCTGTGTTGCGATGTTCATGGTAACACTGCCATGGATAGTACATTGAGGTACGATCAGGATCTTGCTTCTTTTTAGTAAGTGGGCTTACGACACAGTTTTTCCCCAAAGAGTCAAAATATAGATGAAGATTAAAGTTAATCAGAGCTTTTTCCCCATCAAAGCTAGTTTATCCATAGAAAACCCTCCATCTTCTCCTTCTGATATTACTTCTTATGTAGAGTATCACTATTTTTTTGGAGGGGGTGGGGGTAGGGGATGAGGGAAAGAGGGGTATAGCAAAAAACCACAAACAGTAATTCTATACGTTCCATAAAATTCCGGTTGATTATACCATCTCCCAAGCAACACAGCTCAGTCTGTTCTGAAAAGGAAGGATCTTCTCAGACTCTCCCTGTTCTGCCCCACTACCACTACCCTGCCTCTCTTTTTTCTGACCTGAGCCTTTATCTGAGCAAATTCAGCTCACGAAAGTTGCAGAAAGTGATCATTCTGTATTTTTCCAGCCTGATGAGTCCAGCAGGTCCCTAGGTTGAGATGACTCTGGGGATGGTGGTAACACAAAGCTCCAGAATAGGGAACTTGGGGATGTCATTCAACAGCAATATTCAAGCTGAGCACCACCTCTCATTATCACACCCCAATCCATCCCCCAAAAAAGAATTTTGAAGATATTTTGGGTTTTGTCAGTAATACTTGCCCAGGTGGACAATCTCTTTACAGAAGCTATGAAGAGGACTGTCCTCACCCACGAAAGGGCTCCGCTGATGACTTTGAAGAAAGGGAACAAACTGAACCTATCCAAGCCACCCAGATCCTTTCACAAACAACTTTTGTTAAAACTTGGAGCACCTTGGCTGACTTCTGAAATCCCAGGAGTTCACTGGCTCCATTGTGCTGGGTAAGATCAGGGAGCATATACATCCCTGGTCCTCACCACATAACCACCGTGAGGGTGTCACAGAATGCACAGCAAACACCTTGGATCAGAAAACAAAATCCTCTTCATCTGCTGAGACAGACCCACATGTCTGCCTGACAGAGTAGGAATAATAAGGAAGTGCATGGCAAACTCAGCTCATGGAAGAGGAAGTCTGGCCTCTCTTACAGCTTCCTTGTAAGCGTATGCAGGATTGTCCATTGCCCTTCATTCAGCAAGGACTAAATTTCTCCCTAATTAGACAAATCCCTAGTCATTACATGCATACCTTCAAACAGCAAGCAAATAAAACAAACATAGAAGTTAGAAAGGGGTCAGAGAGAGATCCCTGGAAATAATATGACTATTTTTCTAAGTAGGGTTATAGCTGCAACAGAGATAAAAAACAGCAAAAGACTTAGCACTAATTACCACATGTTGGATATGACTAGGTTTCATTCAGGAAAAGTGCAACAACTTTGGGTTGGAAGGCACAGAAAGAAGTTTACACAGAATTAAAATTACGTTCCATTTGAATGATAAAGGAGTTAAGGGGAGGAAAACCTAAACTTTCCAGCTGCATTTCAACCATAAATTACTATTTTAAATATATTTTTAAAAAAATTAGATCTAGAAAATCTACAGAATTTTAAAATAGGTGTTTTAGCAGAGAATCAGACACCCAAGAATTGCAGACCATCATTGTACCAAAGGGAATTATCAAAGGAGCCATTCCTTTGAAGAAGATGCTTCCCATGCATGGGGAAAACAGCATGCCATCTTTTAGCAGCCATTCTAAGGCATGACATGTAGTCATCTACAGCTTTTTCTTCAAAGGCAAGGATGACACACAAAAAAGTAGAAAAGCGCAGGAAAAAATTGTTCCATTGGGATAGTTTTTTTCCAGAACTGGCAGGATGACCTTGCCTGAAAGAAACCAGGATTAAAGACAAGAGCAACCTAAAGCTTCCTTCTATCTAAACCTGTGTCTTCTCTATTTTTCTTCTTACCTGTTGATTTGAATTTCTCACCTTTTTCTTTCTTCTGTAATTTGTTTGCTTGCTTGTTCTGTTAGGTGCCCTAACAACTTGTGTGCTGATATTATGGCATTCGAAACAGACACTGGAGTATTTTTTGACTACCTAGGCTCTTTTCTGATGCACAGAAGTTCTGCATCTGTTTGATGAGTTCACACTTAGACTGCTTGTGTTAAAACAAATGTCTAATAAATAATACAGTTCAAAATAATTTAGCACCAAAAAGTATTTGTAAATAAATTTTAGTAATATTATCTTAGGTAGAAACAAACATTTAAGTGTGGTTTTTTTCATTGTGTAATGCCAGTTTTGTAATTGCAGATTTGTTTTGGCATTGATGTCCTCCCTCTTCAGCTGTGTAGAACACAAAAGTAGTATTTAACTTTCTTAGAGCTGGTGATCTAGGCAAAGACAGTAAAGATTCCCCCAGCCTGGCAGGCATTAAAGCGCTGCACCCTTTTCTTTGCAATCCCTTAACAAATGCTTGTATGCACCACTAGCAAGCTAGGACATACCAGGTTTGTTCTGAACTATTGCCTGAAGCAGTCACCCAGGTTTCTTGACCCCTAAAGATACTTCTGCCTTCAAGTCTTTTAGTTCAGCAAATTTTGAGGATCCCCATCCGAGTCCTGCTCACTCGGGATGAAGTGAAGGTCCAAGCCTACCGTTCTCTAACCAGCTGGTGTTGTTCCATTCTCCAACTAAACTCTTAAATTGGAATTAGCACAAACTGCGGGCATCAATAGGCTGTGAGTGAAACAAACAAACAAAAAAACAACAAACAAACAAAACCCCCACAAAACCTCAAACAACCAACCAAATACAAAGCCCACCAAAACAAAACAACAAAGCCCCCCAAAACATCAAAACCCTTTTGGAAAGTATTAGCATCTGAACCGAGTTTAAATATTTCAGCTTCTTGACCTTATACTAAAAAAGGTGTGAAAAAAAGCGGGTTGCTGAAGGGTAAATACCCTCCTTTTCATCAGCACCATGAGGAATGAAACAGAAAAAAATTACACAGTTTGTCTTAGTTTAATTTAAGATGTTTTTATCTTCTAAAGCAATTCCAAACCAGAACTCTATCCAGTCTTTTATCCAGTCTATTTTTTCTATGGGTAAGGATTAATTATAGCATTCAGATTAAAATTCACAAGTAGCATGAAATGCCTTTCTATGCAGAAGCCATCATTAAAATAAGGAAGTTACATCAGCAGTTACACTGACTCTTCCGTGCTTTTGAGTCAGCTCTTTTGCTGAAGGCCGCCTTCAGGAAAAGCCAGAATGGAGAACGAGAAATGACTGCAACACCCAGAAACCCACGTGCTGTTTACTTTTGAAGAGACTCTCAAACGTAGCATGCCTGGACTACTTTTGAAAGTGGAAACAGGTCATTCAGATCTTGAGTCTCAGATGTACTTAATAAAATATACACATTTAAATATCCTGGCTGTCAGTGTCTCTGAGCTTCCCCCCACTGCTACGATGCACATACTGCTCATGATGCTAAAACTGCAATAGGATTACTAGAGAAAATCACATGTGGGAAAATCACAATAACCTTCTCCTGTGATTTGCCTCAGTTTTTTAGAGGGAAGCATGTGTTGTTCTGGACATAGTTTCAATAATTTTGTTGTAGAAAAGTGAAAAACTAGCTTACATTAAGAGGAAAAAATTAAAGAAAAAAACCTGACACATTTGAATTGAAAACAGTGAGACCAAAATATCTTTCTGGTGCTAGTGATTACCAGCTTTGTCCTTCATGCAGCCCTTCTCTCCTCCTTTGTCTCTTTCTCTTTTTATTATAAAATAGTAATAACAGCAGTCCATCACCTGTACTGACAAGACTGAGATGGTTTACTTTCCTTCCCCTAGGAGGCTGCTTTCCCACGGGCTGTCCTTCTGCTGGGGTGACAGCAGAAATGAAGCACCCATAGGTTTTATCTCTCTGCCCCAGTTAGACCCACGCAGCTCCCTAGGACAGCGTAATTAACTCTGTCCCATTAAAGCATCACAGCAGCCTGTCAACCCTGGTACTTGACAGATCTGTCCTAGTTACTCACAGCACTGCCCATTCTGTTTTGAGGCACAGTTACAGTAAAGCCTGGAAATAATATAATTGAAATCATTGACTACTGAAGACTAAACTGTACATTTTAAATTTAAAGTCAAAGTGCCAATGATACATAAGGGTAGAAGCTGCGAATTTCCAGCAAGATGATGTTTCTGTGTCTCCAAGTTTCTCTCTGCAACATCATCCAGGAGATAAAGGGGAGGAGGAACATTGTGGAAACAGATTTTCTTAAAAGTAATTCCACCAAAAAAGCTCTGACTTATCTTGATATGCAATATAAAATACTCAAAGCCTGACTTTGCTGCAACATTTTACAACTAGCAGGCAATGTCATACAAAACACAACTGTGCTAAACCAATTTTAAGGTGAAAACTCCAACAATTATCCTTCTCCCTGACACTTAATTTTACCAATTAACTTTTTTAAATTTTGCTATTTCTAAAGGACATCAAGAAAAACTAAAAACTTGGAAATGCACTTGGTTTTGAATATGAAAGGCAACCTGTTTAGAAACAGGCAATCTTTCATTTTTGAGATGCAAGATCTGCACAGATTGCAGTGTCACCTCCCAGCATTCCCCACTGTGAACCTCAAGTTCATGGGAATGACCAATACTAATGATCCCTGAACTGTTTCCCACAGCCAAATGACAGCTGTGATTCTTTAGCCCCAGCTCTCTTCCTTAGAGCTGATTCAGTGGTAAATTTATGGCACTTCCTCTGAAGTGTCCCATGCTGGTTTGGACATTTATCACCCAACCTTAACATCAGAAGATGCATTTTCCTCATAACTCACAGTCAAGTTACTACTACAAGCCTACTTCACAAGACCATGGGTAGCAGGAAAATGCAGGTTTGGGTATATTCTGGGAGATGACCAAGGCATTTATCTTATTACCATCTTCCTCAGTGGAGGAGGAATAATGGTGGACCTTCATGCAAAACATGGAGAAACTCTCCCTAAAACAAAGAAGAAGGGTTCAAAGAAGCTTTGGGCATTTCTAAACCAGGACACTCTGCTGAATCTACTTCAGGTTTGAGACTTCTATACCACCCACCTTAGAACTCATAAAAATATCTGTATCAAAGAGCATCTGCTGGCATGTAACCAGTGAAGTGCTGTTAAAGCTAAACAGGAGTTATTCAGGCGCCATTACCCAAATCTGTGGCAATCAGCACATCTCCAAGTAAATCCATGGCAGATTTAACATTTTCTATTATTTTTCTTATCACTCTATTATAAGGCTAATAATACTAAGAAATTGTCTTTCCATGTGTAAAAATGATCCTCAAAGCCAGGATACATTTCTGAGTTTACTGCTCAATCTATTATAGCTTGTGTGAAAAAAAATCTGCACCTGATAAGCAATAATCCCTCTGGCAAGACTTCAACATTTAGCAAGTGAAATGGAGCTCCCCTGTTCATCCATAGCTGAAAGTAAAATCACTACAAAATTCTGACCAGAAAGGGACTACACAAAGCCCTAATATTGTCCTCATTGGGGCTTGTTCTTGCAAAATAGGGTGATGTTTGGCTACTGCAGGTTTTTTACTTGGGTAGAGAGAAAAGCATTAATAGGAGAAACGGATTCCAGATTCAGATGTGGATTTCAAACTCCTTCTTTTCCCTCCCCAGTCTCAGCTCTTCCAGGCAGTATTTTATTTTTAAATGAGGGCAAAACCCACTGTCTTTAACTTCATAACTTTTTGCTCAGAAACTCTAGCAGTGTGTGATAGTCTGGTTAAGAACTGTTTATCCTGCAGCCATGCCAGCAAAGCAGTGCACCCTTGATCTTTCCATATGAGCTGTTACACAGAGAGCAGGTTTCACAGCAGGTTCCATGGCACAAAAGACATCACGATGCAGAAATAATGCTCCAAACAGCCAGACACATTCTCACTTCTACAAATGTCTGAGCAAACATCCGCATCTGGTATTCTAAATTTTTTTGTTGTTGTTGTTTCAAAGAATGTAAAATTATGAGTATTAGCTCTTGTACTGTGCCATTTAGAAGTGATTTCAGTGACTCAGACAAAGAGTTCTTGCTTTGGATCTGGCTGGAATTCGGTCACTGTATCAGGAGCACATCTCCAGCATGTTCTGCGCAGAATACATTTGAAATGTGAGGGCTATTTTTTCATCACAATAGAAAAAACTAAGGATAAACTAGTCAAAGATGGTTATCAAAAAACAAGCATGTTTCTCAAAGTTCTGTGTAGCTGCATATTCAAATATCATTTTAATTTATACCAAGAAAAACATTTTTCGTCCATTTTGAAATATCACTAAAGTTCTCATTCAAAGTATTGCTATTCCATCTGGGTAGTCAAAATGAGACAAGTAAATCCTGAGCAAACAAATCAGACTTCTGCACCTCACTCTGTAAAGACAAATATTAAAATTGCAAACAGTAGATAAATAGAAATATTCTAAAATGCAAATTAATTGTTACCAGCAATGTAAGGCCAAGACAGTAAAGTGATCTCATTAAGAAGCTTTATGGAGGCCATAGATTTAATTATCAGGGGCAGTTGTACAACTCGTTCTGACCTACTAGCAGCATTTTTGGTTTGCACAGATGGGCCATAGTGCTGTCTCTTTCCTTCATCTATCGTTTCTGTTCCCCAGAACAGGCAAATTACTGAAATCTGTAAGTATTCTGTTCAGCAAAGCTCTCACCCTTGCTTGTCAGTCTTGAATGCAGCAAGCTTTCTGCTGGCAGTAGAGGTGGAGACAATTTTCAAGCCTGTGAAAATCTTGTAAGTTTCATTCCTTAATAATTATTATTCTGCAGTTGGCAAAGATTAAATGCAGCCTGTTCTCCCTGCTCATTTTCTGCTAGTAGCAGTAAGTGTCCTACATACTTAAACCATTTCTCGTGGATGTACAGGGTGGAGGACAGAGACAAAGCTTACACAGTGGACTTAATAAATAAGGAGTTTCAGCTCTTTCGCCATGAGTGCACTACTCTTTTCAGTCAACATGAAATAATGAAGTTTGGGTGCTGGTAAAGGATATATACCAAACTTGGCCATGTACAAAGAAGGGCAAGGACTTGTGAAAAGGCTGGACTAGTTTCCCTGAGAGGAAAAATGAAACTGTCCACAGAACACACACACATAAAACAAAACAAAATAAATAAACAAAATAACCACCCAAACAAAAAACCCCAAACAGATCGAAAAACCAAACAAAAAATCCCAAACCCACACAAACTGAAAAACAGACAACAAAAAACACAACAAAACCAACAACAGAGTGTTGCAAATTCCACAAAATAAGGCCCTGAAAATTTCTTCTATATAATTGTTCCTCACAAAAATAAATTAACCCTGCCTGCTGGAAGAATGTCGTCTGCACTCCCTGCTCCTATCATTCTGCTTATTCCTTTGAGTAATCAGTTTTCTGCACCTGTATTTCTGTTCTCTCACCAAGTNAGGGGCTGAGCCTGGATTTGGGAAGATTTGGGAAGAGGAGGGGGGAGTCATTGCGATAGAAAGAGAAATCTGGGAAGTGGGGGGAAAAAAAAAAAAAAAAAAAGAGAGAAAGGGAGAAAATACCCCAAGTGATGTGCCATCTTCAGAGCTTTATTCTTGCAGCAGAAATCTTGGATCACCAACACATACCTGAAGAATGAAAACTTCTGCATAAAGTTCCTTATTGGTGATAACAAAAAAGAACAGTAGAAAGCACAAATTTCCTCTGCAGCACAATGTAAGTGGATAGACTAATATCTGACCTGGTATTTCTGATATATTAAAAAATAATTCTGAGTTCCTCTAAATATACTGCCAGATAATGAACATACAGGATTCCCCAAATCTTGGGTTTATATTTTTTATGTTAAAAGGACCTGTCTTACATTTGTCATGACACCTTCCTTTATCTTTTCTTAGCAAAGGTTAAAAGGAAGAGCTTCTGTCTGGGCACATGGCTTCTGACCTGCACCACTCAGAAAGTCAGGGTATCATTTAAGGTAATAATTTTCCCACAGAACCCAGTTTTGAACACTAGACATGTTTTTAACAAACTTAACTTTTAAAAACAATTTTCTTGACATTGATATATCCATGTACTTAAGCTACAAAGAAAATATTTCCGCATTTCCCAGCACTGATGTTTAATTTCTCTTTGAGAAATCCCAACTGCATTTTACTTTTCGTGATGCTGGGTGCTTAGCCCTATATTTCCTAAGTTCCACACAGTGCGAATACATTCACTGTTTTAATCCTCAGTTACATACATTTTTTTGTCACTCCGTGTGTTTCTGATTGGTTTCCCAAGCACCCACAGTAATATAGCTGCACTATTTGGCAGCTGCCAGTGCCCACAAACTCCTGTGTCTTCCTCTTTGACACTGTTGTAGGTATTGTCTTTTGGCACTAAAATGAAAACAGTTATAATCAGATGTCGAGTATAAAAAACTCCAAAACATCTCCATATAAACAATCTTCACAGAAGAAATTACAAGTAAAATAACCAAAGCCAGACAATGAATGACCAAGAAATGATTGGTGGTGGAGCAAAGGCAAGGGTTGAACACTGCACTCCTGGCTGACAGCTCACCAAACCTGCATCCTGGCCTTCCTAGCTTGGCTTACGAGGTTGAACAGTCTTCCCAAACCCTTCTGTGCATTTCCTGACTGGATAATGGCCCACTGGAGTTTGCTGCTTTATGGTAGAAAATGTAAATATTATAAACAGCTCAGGTTCTTGCATAAAAAGCCAAATAGTAAAAGCACTATCTTTTATGAATAGCAAGGGGAAGAGCACAGCAAGGTGCTTCTCAAACTGCCTGCAAATGAGTGAAATGCAGTGTGGGAACCAATTAGGGAAAGGGCTGTGTTATTTTTACTGCACATGCAGAGCAGATGCATCTTCACTTTGGTGTCTCTGATCTCACCTTGGGAAGGCATGAAAGTGAAAAGCACAGTGCTCATTTTATCTCTCACACAAGAATGAAGAGTGCAGCCAAACACAGCATTGCCTGAACCTCTGGTTTGAGGAGGTCTAGGTGTTTTAAAACCCGTCCTCAAACACCTGAGATACCCTGACTGCAGAAGTCCTCAGTTCATAAGTGCACTGGGCTGTGAGCACCAGTCTAGATCCAGGCTGGAAATCAAACTGCACCAGACAGGGCAGTTAAACAGTGCTGTTCTGTATCACCATAGTCTTGATTTACTGGGCTAAATAATCTAGCGGGTCTGTAAGGTGAGTTTCTGCTGGAAAGTGAATTCTTATTTGCATGTAGGAAGGAACAGAAAAAAAGTAATGAGTGAGTCTCAATCTCATGTTCAGTTTCCATAGAAGATTCTGCAAAACAGGTTAAAAACAGCCATGTAGGACAGTAAAATCTTCGCTTAATACGACAGGGGTGCACAATCCACACATGCAATCCTTGTGATGTTTCTACTGAGTCGAGCTTTATATGACGGTAGAAAAGAACTTCTACAAAATATGCTGTAGCAATAATTATAAGTTTTCTATTTGACAACTTAATTAAGAGAAGAAGAGTTAGTGTAGAGCATGCAGAATTCATGATGAATCACACATATTCATACAGATCTCATTTTAGTGTTTCAATTATACACATTCCTAACTGATGAACAGCAACATAGAATTTTCTGGTAATAAATACGATATCTGTTGGAATTGATAACATTAGTTCAGTAATTACTGAGCCCTTATTGTCAGACATCAGGAAAAAAAGAAGTGTGAGGATGTCCTAGTTATTAAAGTTTAGTATCAGCACTGAAGAAAAAAGTGTGAGGGGATTTTTACCTTCAGGAGCACTACTTAGCACAAGTCCATGACAAAAGGTGGATATGGATCCAATTAGGAAGCAAGGAGAGAGGAACTTAATGACTGGAGAACCAGACTGAGGGTTGGGAGATCTATGTTTGATTCTCATGTCTATCACAGATTTCCTGTGTGGTTTAAGTCAAATTATGTCACCTCTTTATGTGTCAACTCCCTATCTGAAATAACAATAATGCAATATGAAATACACCCCTCGCCCACACTTTTGTTGGTATTACCTCCTTTTCTTACAGGGTTGTCTCCCCATATTATGGGGAAGTATCAAATATGCTACCATAATATGAATAATTGCAAATCTGACTGTCTTTTAAGTCATGGGAAGGAAGGGGGAGAGTGGGAGGGGGCAGGAAGCAAATCCTTTCTACGTAGCTGCTTAGATTTTGACTTTGAGACCTTGAGAGAAAAGGAGGCAAATTTCAGGTCAAGAATAATTTCTAAACCAGTGTTCTTAAAATATCATTTTGCATCCAGACTTTCCAAGGAAAATTTCCTTTTTCTTTCTCCCAAATATGGTAAGAAAGAATGCAATATCGTCCCTGACAGAGCTGACAGCAGAGAGTGACTGATGAGAGTTTAGATGCAAATTCAGCCAAAGCCTTCAGTTTTATTCCCAAAGAACGGCTATTCTCTCAGCTACAGAAAATAAAAATTTGTAAGAGGTGAGAACACCTGGAGATGCCAGGGGACTTATATTATTGCAGTTTTTTTTTTCCTTTACAGTAACAGCAGCTTGAAATCAAGTGTAGATGTTTATTTCTCCAGTAATATATCCAGAGTTACTTATACTATCATAAATACATACACATAAAACAGGTTTCTGCTATAATTGCCTTTGAGTGTATTCTTAATTACCTCTACCACGATTACTGATCAAGAGCCTCACCTGAGAGAGCAGCTGGAAATGTGCAACTTTCTAAGGAACAATATTTACTTTACCCCCTCTTTGTCAGAGACCAATAATGCACAAAGTACCTGACTCCTATTTCCCAAAAAATATCTTTTAGAAATACATGTTGCCTTGATGAGAGGTTCTGTTTCCATCAAGTAAAGCACTAGAACGCTAAGTGTATGGAGCAACCCTAGTTAGGCACTTTGTACATTATAACAGCAACAAAAAATACATGCTTTGACACTTCAGTGCACAAAATAATACTAAGAAAAGGATGAAGAAGAAGATAAAAAGCCTCTGCCGTTAAACTATAAGTTTACATCATTTTTGAAATCTACATAGAAGACATGGAAACTAAGGCCATCAAGAGGTAAAAGGTTATTTTCTGAAAGAATTCAGGCAGAGAAAACAGATAAGCATCAACACAAGATTTGAGCAAACTCTATCTGATATGGTAGACCATCGTGCTCAGCCTATTGTTGTCATGGATGTCCGCTGCTAAAGCTGTTCTGCAGTTTATCCCACGTTTGATTGTTACTAGAAATTACTGCAACTGTTCCAACTTTGTTTGAACAGTCTTTGTTTTTCTTTTTCCCTCTGGAAAATGCTGACTTGTCAAAATGTAGATGATCCATGGGAACAGATGATTTTAATGAAGTTCCTGTTGAAGCCAAGAAAACTCGAACTGTGCCATTTCTGAAAACTTATTCAAAAAGGTTTCTAAAATTATCCCATATGACTTTCTGCCTGTTCACCTGATACACTGCTAAAGAGACCAAGCTCCCTCAAGTCCCAGGCCATGGACTAGGCAGACCTGGAAACACAGATACCCAAGATGTCACCTCTGGAGTTTGCCAAGACTTGGGAAAGTTTAGAAAGAAATATTTTGAAATTATTGAAAAAAACCAGAATTTTTATTTTTGTTAAGCAGAACGGTGGACATATTTAGGAAGACATTTTGAAAGTTGGTTTTTCACTTAATTTTTGTTTACTCTATTTTTAATTTTCCCACTGAGTGTCTGACAGCAGGGTATATTTCTTTGGCTTGTATCATCTCAATAGATCAAAAAAATTATACCAGCCCTGGTGACTTTCTCCTCAGACAAGATGGCTCTGTGAATGAACTGACCTCTGGAGATGCCTTTGTCATTTCCTGTCTGTGGAAAGGACTGCATGGCTAACTGAAACCAGACTCATATAGAACTTCAAGACAGGTACAATTCAGAAAGATAAATCCTATTCATAAACATTAAAAATCCTCCAAATTTAGAAGAGATTAGGCATGCTAGCTACTCTAACTGGAAGACACAATCTACTACTTATTTGTCTTCAGTTGCCTAGTTTGATACTTTTTATTCAGAATATTACAAAGCAGAATTGGTGAACATGACAGTTGGTGTCCTGAACTTAGTTTTTTTTCCTGGCGTCTGAAGCTATTACTGCATTTTCTTGCCTTTTTAGCCTACCAAAATGATAGCTATTTTCATGTTCATCTAGGAATGGTTGCCACTTTTATCAAATATCTATTTCGCACTGCTTGCTACCTTCCTCTCGTGTTCATTGTCTCACCCTTGTCCTGAAGCTTTTTATGACTTTTCCTCCCAATTCTTATTGTAGCAAGTTATCCTGCAGTTTTCCTTTTCTGTCTCCACCTTAAAGAAGGGATGTAACTGGGACAAATTTAGAATTCACAAGTTTTCACTTTGAGCAGTGCTGGCTTTACTTGCTATTTCCTAGTGAATTACTACTCCAGATAGTGGGTCAAAACCCATTTCTTGTGGGCTGCTTCACCTCTTCAAAGGCCAGTTTTTCCCAGTTTTGGCTATTGCAACACCAGCTTTGTGCCAGCAGCTGCTCATTTTGGTGCTGGATAGTAGCTGACAGAGATTTAAAATTCTTCATTGTTTTCATACCCCTTTCTATGATGCTCATTGCACACAACCTCTAAAGTACCCATGTGGTTTCTCTTCCCTCTTGCAAAAGATTTGTAGGGTGCTGTAACTTACTAGAGAAAAAAACTGGAATTCTGCTTTCAATCCGCCATTTCTGTTTTACAAGGAATATTTGTAATAGAAAGAAAATTTGTTCCCAGACTCAGGGGATCTGCAGGCCTTTAGATGTCTGAAAGTCTGTGATTGCACACTCAAACTTTTTCTATTTTAGATAACCCATGTTCCAACTTCTTTAGCCTCACTGGACAGATCTATTTTCTTTGGGCGCAGGAAAAGTTCTCCTCAGCCGTTCTTTAAAATGTAAAACAAGATTTTGCTCTTACAACAAAAACACTGCATGAATCAGTTTACAGACTTGTAAATTGTTTGTCAGAACACAATGCCAGCAAGAATATTTTAACATATTAACAGCAAGGGTCCCTGGGGGTAGAAATAAGTAATCAAAAAAAAAAAAAGGGGGATGAAACTTTGAGACACCACCTCTTTCCTATGCATTTGCAGTGCAATGAGACCTTGCATGAAGTACTGGGAAAGGAAACTGGCTTCCCCTTCTGTGATCCTGAAACCAGCATTTATGCCACAGAAGTAGACACAGTCCTTAACACGAGAAATTAAGGACAGGAGAACCAAGTCTCTGCCTAAATATGCCCACCTCTAACCTGATTGTCCCCAAATTCAACAGTTTTTTTGGCAATCACAATGAGATTAAAACCAAATCAGTTTTGAAAATCACATCCTCACAGTACAAAAGTTACACAGTTATGCACTTTAGATACAGCAGAATCAAATCATTTCAGTTTTAATGCCTTGGCATGGAATTAATCTTGTGCCGATGTCCATAGAGGAGTATTTCCATAATCCAAGGCATGAGGAAACCTGAGAGCACCTAATTTTTCCTCACCAGCTGCTACATGGATGAGACAGAATTCATTGAACAAAAGCTGCTCTTTTTTTCCTACTAATTTGCCTTGCTTTTGTCCTCAGACCATCACGGACCCCACTACATTATCATGATCAGGCAGGACACCAAAATGAAACGATTGAAACACAACTCTCAGCAGAACTGGAACAGCCCTTTCATTTTTTATTTTTTACTTTCATGTGTGCGAGACAGGGAGAGAGAGCAAGAGAGGGCTGTTGAACTTTAAACATCCCGATAAGCTGTATTGTGGGAAAGTGCCATTTTTAGGTTTACATGAAGGACCTACCTCTGAGAACGGCCTTTTAGCTTGTGAAAAAACTAGAAACATCCCAGGAAGTCTCCAAAACATTGCAGCACTTTGAGAATTTGTATAAAAATAAACACTGGATTATTTCAGTACTACTCCCTTGAGAAAATGAGGACAAATTACTCAGAGCTACTAGTGTAATCTTGACAGAGAAAGGGAAATTAGCAACTGATGCCAGGGCTTTTTTTGTTTTGTTTGGGGTTTTTTTCCTGTTTTTTTAGTGTAAAGTAATACTTGGAAAAAGGCAGCAAAGGCAAATTAAGCTTGTGATTTGAAACAGGCTCCAAGATGAGACCAAGCCCTGGAGGACATAAAATGAAACACGGAGCACTTTTAAAAGGTGTAAACTGGAATTCACAGAAACATGAGAGCTTGGAAAGCATTTACTGACAGACACAATTAAAAAACAGAAAAATTCTTGTCTCTAGACTTCAGGAGATTTTTTAAATGCTTTTTGTCTAGCATTTTTCTCAGGAGAAATTAAGATGTGGAAGACACAAGGAGTGATAGGGGGTCCCATGCCACTGTAAAAAGTCTTTCTTAGCCTGGCCAGAAAAACCCTTCATTTCATGAAAAAGTTGTTATTCTGTATTCTCATCAGGAAGGGCTTAGAATCCCACATTGTAAAAAACCCCACACTTTATTCAGCAATGGTCCTAGAATTGGTAAATGACGTAAATTGGTAATTGGTAAATGATAAATTGGTAAGAAAACACATGAGATATTGTGATTTCAGTGAGCTACTGGTGATCTCTAAAAAGCAAGAGGAAGACATGTAAAGCATGGAGCATGAAGTCTAAAGCAAGATTATCTGAAGGCATGATACTAAAAAATTATGTATAAGAAAGGAAGTAGAATGAAGGTATCTTCCTAAAAGTTATGAACTATTCCACTATACTGAGCAAAGCTGAGCAATTCTTTGATGGAAAATGTGCATCAAAACCCTCCTGAGAGGGTTTGTATTGACTCAGAGGAAAGAACAAACTGGCATTGTTCCTAATTTAGAGAAATGCAGTCTCCAAAACAAAAAAGTCTTCAAAGCAAAAAAGCAAAAAAGTTTTCAAAGCACAGTCATTAACAGTCTGACACATGAGATACAAGCTTCAGACTTTAACTTACTGCTGCTCTCCATACCATGCACGGCACCAGGAAGATCAGGAAGAGAATATAATGCAACAGGAAAAAAAATACAAACCAGCAGAAGGTACTGTGTCAGCTGTCTTGGCTGACTCTGGATTCTACAGTCAAAATAGTTTCTTTAATCTGAGCTGGAAAGCCAGGATTTTTATCAGGATATGCAACAAACTCTCATTTCCTAAGGACAAAACACAGATAGGAGCCCTCAGAAACCATGGAAAAGCATTGCAGAAGTAGACACTGCTATGTCCCTTTGGCAAAACTTCCAGGCAACCCAAGAGTGAAAGTATATAGAATTTGATCCTTTTGCTATCATACTGGCCAACAAATGAAGATGAAGGCAAGAGTCTCCAATATAAACTAACAAAAAGCAATAAAATTTCTTCACAACAGGAAGAAAATCAACACTTTCAGAAGGAGAAGAAAAAACATATATGTTTTTAGCTTCACTTTCCAATCAAGTTAATAAAACCCTTCAAAAATCACCATACAACTCTGTATCTACAGTAAAATTCAATATCTACTGCCATTAACAACATCATTAATAACAAATGTCTGTTTAATTACTCTTGCTAAGATTAAAAACGTCATTATTCTTGTAACACAAGAAATTTATTAGCTGAGAAGTCTGTTTAATGCCAAATGAAGCACCCTTAAAGGCACAGGATTTATTATTTGAAGGTACTTCTGAAATTCAGGCATTTGTGTTGCTTGAAGGAGTACTACCCAGCTGGGCAGAAGTTCATGCTGTGACAATGAGGAAGTGCTGTTACAATTGAGAAGATCAGATGAAGCTACAGGACATTTGATAACAGTGACTTTCATTTAGAACACTCTAAAATGCACAAGGACAGAATAGGGTTCCCAGAAGTAACTAAATCACTTACGAACCTTCATCTAAATGAAGAAAAAAAATAATTCTTCTGAAAGATGGGTATATCCTCCAGCAGATTTTGGAAATGCTGCCCCATAATCATCAGCTTTTTATTGTCATGTGCTGCAAGGGACTTGCACCATCACTATAAACCCTAATGCTGTGGATTATTATGCAATGTGCACCTTCTGTAACTAAATCCTCAGGACACCAAACACACCTGTTTGCCTTGTTATTCAAGAGAGGAAAACATAGCTAATGCCATAGTGCCTGTATCTATGTATCAGTCTGTCTGATATCCATTTTTTAATCATAGTAAGCTCTTAATGTCTGTTCCATCTTTAGAACTGAATGTGGTTGTACAAACAGACATAAACAATCCTGTCCTTCATCAGTTTCAGAAGCAATTACATCCTTCTAAAGCCTGAAGCACTGCATTTCTCTTGAAGTCCAGAGCAAGCAGAAGATCTGATTTGGCAGATGGAATGGTAAATGCATTTCCCACCTCTAAGCCGTATGGATGGTGCTGGAAGGTTATAGAGAAAAATTATTGCAGTTCACAGCAATGGCAAAGAGGGATGTGTTTATAAGGGTAAACCACTCTGAGATCAGGAGTAGTCCTCAGTTTATCTTCCCCTCCAACTGGCTCACTTCCACATCATGCATGCCCTGAAATCACAGCAACAAGGAGGGAGACATACCAGGACAGCAGTAAGAAGTGTAGCTGGCAGAAAAGATAATCAAGTGATCCATATCTTGAAAACAATGCTGAAAAAGGCTCCCTGCTCAGCGTGTTTCACTAACCAGGGGCTACACACTAATGTCTGTTGAATATATTTTGTACTTTAAAACAGTTGAATTAACTTTCCATTGAAATATATATTTTAAGACTGGGTTGAGTGATGCTAGAAAATACAAAGGAGCATTATAAAGATCAAGATTTGTTGAATGCTATGTTTGTCTTTGAGACAAGGGCAGTCAGTGACTTACCCTCTTTCCCTCATTTCCTTAGAAAATACTAACAGTCATAGATGCAATTGTCATTGATGTAATGGTAACAGGAAACCATGAAGGGTTCTTCAACTACTTGATGCAATATCAGGCCTCTAAATTGAGAATGAGTATCACACTATTAAAACACCAGGTGTATACAAGATCTTAAGAGTAATTCAGAGCCACCAAACCTACTTCTTGGGCATATTTTCTCTTTTTCTGCTTCTGACAGACATCTACCAATACCAGAAGTTCAGTCTCTGTTTTGTTTCCTGTGCTGTTTTAACTTTGGAGCCTTCTGCCTTGTGTTATACCACTCACAATTCAAGTCTATTTGGAGGTGATTCCATTTTTCCCATCATGCTGCCTAGGGACTTCTACAGTGAGATGTAGACAGTTATCTGTAAAAGAAAAAAAAAAAAAAAAAAAAGCTTGTGATGATAACACATCATTGATTAGCAGTTACAGCTCAGGGATGGACCTCCATGTGACACACTGGATGCTTTTACACTATCAAAACAGACTAAGTTGATGTTATGAGGAAATAGATGACAGGAAACTTGAGTAGTAGCCTGGCAAACCAGTAAGTTTGGCTCCTAAACAGAAACCTATCTGCCTTGCTCTACTTTCAGATGTTCAAAAGCCTTGTTTGGCAGCCACTCTCCAGCAACATAAAAAAGCACCTCCTTCACACCAGGCACCAATATATGAGTACCTGCCACAAAGTCACAAACATGCTAAAAGAGCTTTTAATAAGCACTTCTGTCCCCTTTCTAGGTCATGCAAGAAGGTACACTAATTCAGTGTCAAAAGTAGTAGTATTATGGGTCAGTAAATATGTTAATATAAATAATGATACGTACTTGTATTAGAAAACTTTTTTTCACATTTAATTTTGCAGTCAAGCAACTGGTTTGGTCTGCTTAGTTTTGCATATACATAGCAGATGGATTAAAATAACAGCAGTAAGTTTGGTAAGAAAGGAGTTGTGGGTTCAAGGGTTGTATGCAAGCAGAGGGCATTAACTATTTTCTTTCTTCCTTAGTTTTCAGTGCCTTGCTACACTTCATAAGCCTTTATTAGTTAGCTTTGAAATGCCATATTCATTCAGTTATACCTTGTTTATCTGAGAAATTTTACAACAGACGCAAGAATTAGTCTTGCAAAAAAGCAGTGCAGCAAACAAAATCACTACTGATTAACCACAGTGATTAACTGCTTTCTGAAATAGGCAAAAAACTCACATTAAGCCTTGAAGTGTCTATCACTTCCTGACCAGAGTTGTCAGGAATGCTGGCATATTTCTTAGTCCCAAGTGAATGTGTAAGTTATCTAGGCTTTGAGTTTAAGTTTTAGAGCTTAAACCTGAATGTGATTAGTAGACATAAAATCTAACCACATTCTTGTTAACATCATCAGTCAACTAACAGCTTGATATATATGCAAGCATAATATACAAGAGAGAATGACAGAAATGAAAAAGAATTATATGTGTATATGATTGCTCCATTCTTTTCCTTAAGAGCAGTATGATTACCATACACATACAGCTATCATACACTCTAGGTTAAATTAAGCCATGGTACAAATACAACCAGTTCAAATAATATCACCCAGGGGTCACTTTGGCGCATCACATGCCAATTACATCCCTGAAAATTAATACTTCTTTTTTTAACAGTAAATACTCTTTTCCAAAATTAGTTTTATGAAAAATGGGGTTTGTTTGTTTCTTCAATAGAATTACATATTTGCAGAGTTCCTGGACTTCTTATGGCATTACAAGTTACATCTGTTTTTCTCCACTGGTGCCATCCAAGCCAGTTTTAAGGTAAAGGTAATCCAGAGCAAGCCAAAGATCTGACTGAATTCTATAAGCCAAAAAACAGCCAAGCCACGGAAAATAGTTAGGCATGAGGCTCCTGCCCACAGCCCAGCACAGCAATCCCCAGGAATGCACTCCAATTGCTCTACAACTTACAGCTGGATCCTGGCTGCAGCCTCCATGACTGAAGCATGGGTTTCTTCCCATTCCTGTCCAGGACAGCCCCAAGACAAAAGCTTGCTGGATTTGGGTGTCCCCTTTTCCCCTTCACCTCACAGTGGCTGTTTATCCCCACCCAGCAGACTTAGGCAGGAGAATGGACAAACTTCCTGACATTTGAGGATCTGCAAACACTCACTGTTCCTTCTTTGCAAAAATAATACAGGTCCACAAGTGCCTCTCCTTGCAAAGTCAAACACCTGACCAGGCAACATGATTTTTTCTGCTTGTTTGTTTAAGTGAAAGAGTGAGGTGTGCATCTCCACATTGTGAAAGCTGGGCTGGCAGAAGGGGATTATCTGGATACAAAGTCTGTAACCATACCTCTGGCTCATTTCTTTATCATATTTTTTGTTTGTCATTTCCCTTTGTGATTTCATTGTCAAAAAGATAACTCAAATCCTAAAAGTGAATCTGAGCTTGCTAAGCAAAAATCTGACCCCAAAAGAGGATGCAGGTGATTTCATATGAACAAAGAAAGTGTATATATATTTATCCCTTACAAAAAGACATATGAACTATATATATCTCTTAATAAAAGCTCTGTGTTTATTTGTAGAGAAGGGGCATGAAAACCACTAGTGTTGTCATAGCTGCAGAGCAGTATTCACAGTAAAACATTACCCCATTATAAGAATCCCTGGCTAAGGGCAATTGAACATTCACCATGAAAAATGTCCATGTAACTGAAAGAAATATTCTAACTTCTGTTTCTCCTTTCTATACCTGTAGCATTTCAATATATATTCTTCTTACACCTTCTCTTCAAAAAGCAGATCACATGCAAGCAAAGCTGAGAAAAACAACGAAATCATTTACCAGGAAAAGTCCACACTGAAGCGGCGGGAAGAGTCAATTTATTAATTAATTGTGCTTACAGTTCTTAGTCTCAGCCACCCATGCAAGTTACTTTGTGTATGTGTATCTACACAGATGTGAGTATGCCTCTAGCCATATGCAGATATAATGCGTGTTGTATTCTGCTTTCCTGTGGAAGATTTTAACATCCCAAGATGCAATCCCTTTGGTTGGCCCATTTCCATTCTGTTCTCCAATACCTTCCCCAGTCTCCTGAAAACATATACTGCCTGTCTTTCTGGACCTGTTACGAAGCTGAAAGGCTCATAATATTAGCTTGGACAACCAGAGATGGTCACAACCCCTGGTGCTCTCACTCAAGAGCTCTCCTGTCCTTCATCTCTGCTCCCACATCACTCTTGGGGGGTCTATTCCCATCCCCTTCCCTTTGCTTTCTCAATGCTTCAACAATGGTTTCTGAGTCCTTCTGTCACTGTTGCCCAAAAGAAAAAAGGGCATTTCTTACTGCAGTGGGTTCGGCTGGTACATGCACCAGTGAGGAGAAGTCTCTCTGCTCCACAAGACAGCTGAAAGCAAAAGTGGAAAAGACTTAACCCTTCCGGAAACTTTTTGTCTCAGAGAGATGCACCTCCTCGAAAATTTCCTTAAAGTGACCACACACTTCACGCATCCTTAAGTTTGGTTACGCTGTTTCCCTTTCCTGAGTACCTATGGCTCCCCTTCGGGAATCTTTTCCCTTTTCACCTTCCACAAATGTCTTAGCATGGCTCTTGTGCCATAGCCCGCTTCCAAAAATGAGCTGTCAGAAACTACAATTATTTGTATTAGCATTTCAGCAGATTTTCTGTCTGACATTTTCTACCTATCTAAAGGAAGATTACAGGGCTAGGACTAATTTTTTTTACTTTTTTATTTTTATAATAAATTGCCAATCAGGATTACAGAACAAAAATAGCAATTGCAGAATCCTACCACTCACATATGTTTTATATCATATTTTCACTGACTTGCTTGCCTGGCATATGCAGAGTTTTGCCTTGTACTAGTAGCCTTCCTGGTTATTATCAATTTCATTTCATTTACAAAGGAAAATTATGTTCTTTGATTCTCCTTAGCAATTTAAGCAAATTGCAAACTAGTTATTCCTAAAGAGGACCATCTTTCATTTGAGAAAGGAAGAACCAAAGCATTTTGCCTTAAAACGTCAGATCCTTGCTTTGTTAAGACAGATGTGTCCTATTAACTAGGAAAAAAACAATAGCAAATCTGAAGTCCATGCAGTCTAAATATATTTTTCGTACTTTGAGGAAATACCTAGTGAAATAGAGATGAAGGAATACCAATTCAAATTTTAGGTGAATTTTAAAAATATGTGTCCCTTTTTTAACATATTAGTTTTTCCATGTTCCAGATAGACACCTTACATTTCAACAATCTTCTTTAAATTAGTTGTTCTTAACCTTTTTAAAGATCAATTAAAATAGTATCAATAGTTTCAAGTTAAGCCTGAATTTATATGAAACACCTTCTGTGCCCATTGCATTCCAGGTTGGTGTCTTGGTTTTTGTTGTTTTTTTTTTAATAACGGAGGTTCTAGCAGTCATTTATGACTGCTTTTGAATCTCTGCAAATCCTTTCTTCAGCTCTGCTACACTGAGTTCATTTGTGTCATTCAAAACTTTGCTCTTTAAATATCCTCTTATAAATTTATTATGGCAATGCATTCATATCTTTAAGCTTAATCAGAAACTTCAGTAACAAGCAGGAGATTGAATAAATTAATAGAAAGGAACCCAGGTAAAAATTAAAATACTGTTCTGTCACTGCCCACATAAACTATTAGGAAACTGACAGGATAGTATTTTAATCATGCCCTCTTTTGAGTTGCTTTATCTGTCCAACTTCCCTATTCCATCTTCAGCTTGTTACCAAAGCTTCTGATTAAGCACACGAACAGCATACCATACACAACATGCTCTGGACACCTTTAATAAGCAGGAGAAGCAGTGACACCAGTTAAGAATCACTGTGCCTCAATCCAGAAGAAAAGATCTTTTCTTTCATTAATTAGGTACCAAGTGATACTCACAGAAAAACACTGTTATTGTCTAAATAATGATGAAAACCAGTGGAATTTAACCCTGGCTTTCTACCTGTCCATAATTCACAGTTATGTGACCAACTGCTTTTTCCACATTTCAAATTATGATGTTCATTGAAAATCTATTTGCAGGCCTCTCACCAAACCTCCCTAAAGCAAACAGTTCAGAAGTACTTTCACCCCATAACAAAGAATCTGAATGTTGTTGGATTTTTTAACATGTAGGTACTACTGTTTTCTCTTTCCCTCAGTTAAGGGAAAAGAAAACAAGTCTTTTTTTCAGATTTCTTATTTATTGAGTATCCAGGTAACAAACTACTTAAAATCATGCAAACAAAACTTGATAATTAGCCCCCATCCTCATCTGAGCTGCAGAAGGATGTAACCATGGCAACAAGTAGTTTAAAGAAGACCATTTCGTGTACCTTTCAGGATTTAAGCGTGTGAAAGTCTATCTATTCCTAAGTAGAATTATCACTCTAGAAGCAGTTTGCTCTTTATTTTAAATGATGGTTAAAGCTAGGGGCAGAAATAATCCTGACAACATGTTCTGGGGTAGAGGGAAGAAGAAAATGTTGAAGGTGATATTTTACAAAAAGCAAAACAAAACAAAACAACCCAAAAGCTCCTCTCTGGCAAGGAACAAACAGGAATGAACACTGCACAAGGTGGTAATTAAGGGCGAGTTAAACCCAGCAGGTTGTCAAAAGCCTACCTGCAAATGCATTTTCTCGTAAGAAGCCTGGAACAAAGCAAGTCATATCTCTAAGGTCGAGCCTCAGCCCTAAGGTCCAGTGTCACTTTGCTGCAGGTAATTATTATTGTAAATTTATGCATATATATCAATAAAGAAATATGTCTTTGGAAAGAAATTTAAGGCAAAAGACCCCAAAACAACAGACCCATTATAGTGGTTTGACACTGGCCAAATGCCAGGCACTCATGAAAGCCATTCACTCACCCTTTCTTGCTCTCAGCTGAGCAGAGGAGAGGGAAAAAAATAATGAAGGGTTCAGGAGTTGATATGAGGACTAGGAGAAAACACTCTAAGGGGGCAAAGCAGGTTCAAATTTAAAGGTATAAAGTAAATTTATTGTTTACTAACAGAATCAGAGTAGGACAGAGAAGTAAAAAAAGCCTTTAAAACTTTTTTTTCCCCAGCCCCTTCCTCCTTCCCACTAACAGCACAGGTAGACACAGTGTGGCTTTGGTCAGTTCATAAGATCTGAGTTCATGAGATCTTCTGTTTGCTCAGGGAGAAGAGTCTTTCCTCTGTTATGCAATGGGGTACCTCCCATAGGAGACAGTTCCCCATGAACTTCTCCAGCGTGGCTCTAATTTCATGGGCAGCAGTCCTGCCAAAACTGCTGTGAGAGGAGCTTCCCATGGGCAAAGTCTTCCCAAAGATGCTGTGTGATGGGTCATTCATCCATGGGATGCAGTCCTCTAAAGACACGCTGCTCTAGTTTGGAAGCAAGGGCCCTCTCTATCTTTGGAAGCAGAGGTGTTCTCTCTCCTCTATTTGGGTCTTCCACTGGATCACAGCTTTCTCTGGCATTCACCTGCTCCTGTGTGAGCACTTTTCCCATGGGCTGCAAGCGGATCTCTGCATCCCCTGTGGACTTCATGCATCAGAGGGGGACAGTTTGTTTCACCACAGTCCTCGCCACCTGGGAGCACTTCCTTCCCCTCCTTCTCCACTTGACCTTTGTGCCCCATGTTGCTCTCCCTCACATGTCGTCACTCCTTTCTCTTCTCTGACTAGAAGAAAAACTGCTGCCTGTTGGTACCATTGCCAAGAAGTTCTACTAATTCAAAGATTCCTGCAGGATCCTGCAGTGCCGAGAAGTTTATCTCGTTTAGGTTCCGCGTTAGGGAATTGTTTGTCATGTTTCCGCCACCACCGAGGCGGCCCCGCCACCACCGTGTGGGCCGTGGCGGCTGCGGCGCTGTTTAACTCTCTCCATGCCGGGCGCCGGCAAGGGGAACCCGCCGCTGCCCCTGCCCCTGCCCCTCTCCCCGTGCGGGGGCCGGGAAGGGGAACCCGCCGCTGCCCCTGCCCCTCTGCCCGTGCGGGGGCCGGCAAGGGGAACCCGCCGCCGCCCCTGCCCCTCTGCCCGTGCGGGGGCCGGCAAGGGGAACCCGCCGCCGCCCCTGCCCCTCTGCCCGCGGCACGGCTGGCTAGGGGCGGCCCGGCAGGTGAGGCTCAAAGCCGCGGGCTGTGCCGAGATGGTGGCGGCCGCGGTGGCGCATAACTGCCGGCTGTGCTGGGATGGCTCCAGCCGACTGCATCTCTCCACCCCTGGAAAAAAAAAACAAAACTGTGCATGCAGTTTTGATTTTCTTCTTAAATGTGTCATCACAGAGGCATTACCAGCCTCTCCAATCGGGCCAGCAGCCGATCATCTTCAGAGTCGTCAGAGATTGGTGCTGTTGGACTTGGAGGAAGCTTCCAGCAGCTTCTCACAGAAGCTACCCCTGTGGTCCTCCCCGGCTACCAAAAAGACTGGCCCTGCAAATCAACACACACACATTTGTAACATGGTAGCCTCCTTTTAATTATGGGGATTCAGGGTCTAATGAACCTAAGCCAATTTAGTACTTTTTCCCCATTACGTAAGGTTTTCTAAGTTTCTTCTATCTGTGTAATCCAGCCATCCCTGTGTATTTACAGCTAATACTTCTGTAACATTACTGTGTTCCTAGAGCCCTGCATATAATTTTGCTTTCTCCTTGCATTTCACTAATTAAATTTTATTTTTTAATGCAATTAAGAGTGGGTCTTGAAATCCGTTCTGCTAATGTTGGTTTTTTGTTTTCCTTTTGAAACAGACACTACAAACATAACAGATTGTAGCTGTCTCTTTACATAAGACAAGTCGCATTGTTTAACCAGAGCCTGATTAGTCGAATTAACTGACATGAGAATAAGTGGTTGCTCTGAAGAGGTAATGGGCTGCACAAGACAATGCTCAGAAATATCTTGACATGGAAATCTAAATCTAAATATGTATTCAGATTTCAAGAGAATTAGATTTGAATAAGAATAAAAATAGTCTGAGTCAAAATGAAATATATTCCTGCATTCTAATATCCTATTAGCCCCTGCAGCACACGAACAGGGAAACATTAATGGAGGCAGCTTTGTTATTGACTAGAGTATGTGACATGGAAGACTACATTCCAGACTGTATAATGCCATAAAATATAAAGTACACAGGAATACTTTCTTCTAACTGTGCAGTAATCAGAGCTAGTGTTGTTCACTCATAGTACACACTGCTTCCCCTAGTTAGCACGTTCTATGTTTCTTTTTCTTCCTTTATTTTTTCTTTTTTTTTTTTTTTGCANTTTATTTTTTCTTTTTTTTTTTTTGCAACAGATATTACTGTAGATATCCTATGCATCTTTCTTAAAAACAGCAGTTTAAAATCAAAAAGAAATTGATGGAAAGACAATATTTAAAGGTTACCTACAGTCAAGTCTGAGTTTTACCTGGCTAAGATCAGATTTTAGACCTGCAGAAGTAGGTATGCTTGTTATCAGTTCTCTAACTTTAAGGTGCAACCTAAAATAGACCATCCGTTTAGATTATAATTACTGTGTTCCTACAAATCTCACTGCCATCACTATTGCTGCTACTGTTACTACTGTTACTAATTTTTTTAAAAGAATAAGCAGGATTTTATTAATCAGCAAATAAATATTTCTTGCTATTTATTTTTATCTTCAGAGAATTTTGCATCTTGCACACTTTGATAGAAATATAAGCTCATTAACAGAATATTTTTTAACCAGACCATTATGACTTCATTTTGAATCAAAGCTCATTAAAACAATTATAATCAAATGTTTCATTTTCTTTTTCCCTTGTGAGGAGCAGCTGAAAAGGTTATGTTTGTTTTTCTTTATCTGAATCTCTAGGGCTATATAAACAGACTATACGGACTTGGTTTTACTTTTTTTTTTTTTCCATTTAAGGGTTTGCTCAGCAGAGTATGCATGCATGCTGTTTCTGGGATCCAAGAAGAGTTGTAGCATCAGTTGTAACCCAGGCCACACTCAAATCAAAAAGTGATTTTCAGTTTTGTGCCCAGCTATGCTGCTTCACTACCAAAGGCGCAAACAGTGGTCATCTCTTGATGCCGCATTATTTGAGAGTAGACACAGCAGGGATGAGTCTGCTTTTCCTTGCCTTGCTCCACTCACAGGAACTTACACACTGGGAGCAGGAGGAAAGGGTAAGATGGTGGAATGGGTGAGAAGTGCCTCACTCCTATCTTACATTTAGTAGTTCGTCATTCAAGAAAAGAACGATCAATTAAGAGAAAATATACGCCCAAAACTCAGTAAATCAATGTCACATTAAATTTAGAATTAATAAACCTTTCTCTCACAAAGAATTAGCTTCATATGGAAAAGGTAATTTATTTTTTCTTTTGAAATTGCTAACAAGTATGCATCATCTGCAAACCAGAAGATCAGCAGTTAGCTATAGTCCAGAACCACTTACTTCACATTAAATGGGTTTTTTTCAGTAATGAAATTAAAACTGGAAAGCTGAAGAGGGGATACTAGCTGAAAGCTCCAAGTTTGCTCAGACTTCCCAGCTTATGTTGAAAATCTTAATTTTTACTATCCTAATATAGCAGAATTGTGTACCAGCTCAGTGTAACTACAGTTTCCATGCAACAAAAACCAGGTAATACCCGACAATTGATGTGCAAAGCTCTATAATGACAAGAAATCAATAGTACAAATGTAAAATGATTTTTTTTTAAAGCCAGCTTTAATGAACAGCTTTTCTACTACTAATTAACCTAGAAGTCTATGTCTAATTTTAAGGGGAGAGATAATACAATATATATGGCCACATTTTAGCGTAAATGTTTGAGCACTTTTTAGAAACAAACTTCTTTATGAAGATGTGTTTCTGGAAACCATATTACCTAGTGATTAGGGTAATCTCTTGGATTCTCCAGTGTTAAAGCCAACAGTTTCTGGAGTGTAAGGAGAGAACCTGTTACCTATCTCTTCTACTTCAGCACAAGACAAAGAGGCGACAACCTCAAGATTTTTTCAGTACCATGAAGACCTGAATTGTTCAGCCCACTCTCCCAGACCTATTAACCAATAATTTTTTTTCAATTTGTGGATAATTTCCTAGCTTGTGAGGTTTTTGATGACATCACAACAATAAATAGGAATGGTTTTCACAAAATCTTCTGGAGCAGTATATTAGAGAATCATTTAATCTAAGTATGGATGTGCATATCCACTATTCCCTGTTTTAACTTAACTTTCAAATGCTCTATAACCACATTTTGGCTCAAGCAGGAAGATTACTGTAATTTTATTTTTTCCTTATGTCTTTTTCTTCTTTTTATTTATTTTNTTTGTTTGTTTCTTTCTTTCTTTCTCCTGCAGTCTCTAACAAGATCAAAAAATTGCCAAACCACAGATAAAGAATTGATTTGCACATGATGTATGGAAATCTCCTTGCACAGTAATGGATGAGAGCTCTGCTCTTTCTGGGATGCAACAGACCTGTCTGTTTTTCTATAGAGAGATCTTCAGTTGATGACAGGTGTGAGTCAGGTGGCCAAGCACACAGTATTTGAAAGGACAGCACACAAGAATTAGATAATGTGTCATGTCTAAGAGCTAATTCTTTACAACAAACCAGAATAATAGTAAAATTAATAGAGGGGATAGTTTTAGTTATAGTTCATTTCTAAGACTGTTTCCAAATGCAGACTTCTAAACCAATGGACATTAGATTTATTTCAGTTTTATATCAGTTTAACTTTCAGGGTAGAACTGTCAACTCAACATCAATCATCCCTAGTCAGTTGCCAGGGGTGAGATACAGAAGAGCAGAAGGGCAAGGTAGAGAAGGAAGCAAAGGAACATCTTGCAGTTTCCAGACATTATTTTGGCGCTTCCTAATGAAAAAGTTGTTTTCTAAGAGACAGCAAGATATGGACATTGCATTATGTGATGGAGTATGTGATTTTTTTTTAAACTCTGTTATTTAGGAAGGCCAAGCATCACCCTTGTGTCAAATCTGTTCTGCATCTGGGGTATTTTGCAGTGGTCCAAAGAAGAATTGCTTCTCTCAGGACAGTGCTACTCTGTCTATACTCCTCCAGCCTCCACACCATGGCTGTAGTCCTTGCAATCTACTCACCAGTGGCCAAGTATATTCAAGACCCTCTTGCATACATAAAGAGGATATTTTCCCCATCACAATGATATTTTCCTGGAGGATCCAATTTTTCTTTGAGCAAGATGATTTATTTTAAATTTGTTGTTGTTGTTGTTGTTAACTACTTGCTTTAAGGACAGCAGCAGACTAAATGGTGGTGACCTGGCCATGGACGCTGAGATCATTTAAAGTTGTACAATGCAGGCAGTATGGCCAAACCCAGACATTCCAAAGTCATGAATCAGGCGTCATAAATCATGAGATAGCTTCAAAATAATGATTAAAAGAAAATAAAATTGAGTGCTGGTTTCTCTCCACTATCTTCTGGCTTTGTCATCTTTATAGGTACACATTAGATCAAATTTTCAAATTCTTTTCATCTAACATGATTACTATATACTTATTGTTTTTAAAGAAAACTGATGTTGTTAAAATACTAAACGATGTGCAGAGCTTTAGTTTTCAAGGAAGACGTCAAGTATGACCATTCTTGTCACAAGAATATCACAAGAGCTAGAAACAAAGGAATAGTGTCTATACATTGCAATAGTCTTTCCCAGTCACTTTTATAAGACTTAAACATTTTATATCCTAGCTGTGCTTTAATTAAAACCAGTACTTTCTTTTGTTTGAAATAGCTGAAATAATTCAGCACTTTAAAATAAAGAAAGGAAAGAAAATAGAAGAAAGAAGCTATCTGGATAGGTTTCTCATAGTGGGTGTAAATCCAGTCATAATCAAGATTTATTTCTACAAATAATTTCAGTGGGAAACTAGAGCCTTCAAAGTGTGCATTCAATTAAGTGTCATACCAAACCTTTGTTATCTTTCTGTTAGACCTGGTTAGTGTCTATGTGCTTTGTAAGTCAAACATAACAATATCATAATCATAAATAATTCCTATTTATCATGAAAGGCTGACTCAACTGTTAGTCATTGGAGGTCTGCATTTCTGTTGGTACTTGTAAATGTCTGAAGGCAAAAGCAACTTTATTATTACAGTTCAAATCACAGTAAAATATTAACTTATGAACCCTCTTCAGCCTTCAAAAATTGGGCGGCATTTTTGCCTCTTACCTGAATTCCTTAATAATGCATTAGAAGACCAAAATTTCAGAAGAATTTGTTTGAGATTTCTTCCTTTGCTTCACTGCAGTTCTCAATGAGCAATGCATCATCCAAACACATTATAGAAATTAGAGTCTGCATTCCATTATGCATTCAGACATTTATAGCAGGATGATAAAGCTGTCTGTACCTCAGGGAGTTAGCTTTATAAATCAAGGCTTCCTGCAAAAAGATTACATTCCTATTTGAAACTATTTGGATTCTGAATCTTCTTTCCATATGATGTTACAATATACATCAGAAAAAGAAAGGAGAATGGAATTAAAGTGGAGAAAATGTGGGGTTTTATTAGGGACAAAATGTGTTACTATTTATTTTGATTTTCTGAAAGAAAGCTGAGATTTTGAAGAGAATTGAATGCTTCACTATTATGGAGCTTATACAAAAAAACCCACCTCTCATCTCCTAATCTATTTTTGAAACTTATCTGCTTCTGTAGTACCAGAAAACCTCTGAAGTCTTTCATGGATTTATGATCGCTGAACTCCTCTGAGGGAGGAAAATATTGTTATCACTATTCTAGAGATCAAATTTTAAAGCACAACTCCTTAGGTCTCACAGGTGAGCTCTGACACAGCGAGGGGATTGAGCTAGTGTCTCCCAACCCAAAGGTCACACAGGAGATGGAGAAATTAGAAATGCAGTCACAGAATCACAGAATCACACAGTCAAAGAATCACAGAATCAGAGATATTCTGAGTTGGAAGGATCCCACAAAGATCGAGTTCAACTCTGAAGTGAATGGTCCATAGGAAAGCATCCCTTTTCAGCAGGCAGGACACAGTGGGTCAGAACACACTCTCATTAGCAATAGGAAGGGCTTTGAATGGGGCATTTTGTAGTGTGAAGGTCCTGGAGACACCACAGCACAGTGCTCTAGGTGTCATGTCATCTATCCCACAAGTAAAATGCTTGTGTTGAGCTCAGAATTTCACTGCCTTAGTAAATGCAGTGAGAAATTAGTCTGCTAATGTGTGAGGAACAGAAATCTGAGTTCCACAGAGGACATTCACTTATGACCATTCCCATGTCTGCTTCCACCACACATCAAATATCCCCCTCAAGCCTCAATGGGACCTTTCTGAGATGGCTGTATTGCAAATTATTGTCAATATGACAATGATAGGCATACAAAACCAGGTGAATAGATGTGTAACAAGGTCTTATTTTTCTTGTAAAAGAAAGGGCTTACTCTGTGATGTCAAGTGAACATAACATCCTCTAAAATAATTTGGTACACCTTAAGTTAAGAAACCAGTATACATGGAAGGGTTATTAGGAGGAGATTTTGAATAAGAAATATTAAAGATAACAGGAATTTGGGAATATAAGAAACTGGATGGAGGATGTGAAATTATCTATGTTTTTCTGCTTACATATTGTAGTACTTGACTTAATTTCATTTATGTCTGTAAATTCAATAGCTCTGACTGTTCCTCAGCAGACGTGCCTTTCTCCTGATAATCTGCCACAAAATACTTTGTAAATTGTATCCTGTGTATATTCAACACCCGTAAGGAAAGAAACTTCAGGATGGAGATGCATAAAAATAGTAATTTTGGAGGTAGGTGAATCTCAAAAGTCACATCTCATAATTGTTAACACAGAAATGTACGCAAATTTTCTTGGTTTTGTTTTAAATTTGCAACGGAATTTCAGACCTCAGAAGAAAAAAACCACTACTAAACTGACAGTGTCTTGTTCTCATAGGTCAAATCACTTAGTCCAGTTAATGGGTTGAAATCCTATTAATGCAGGAGAGTTAGGAGTTTGGGGTCTTTAATTTTTACCACAATGATACCCACAGTGATTTCAGTATCTAAGCATTAACTTCTTTTAAGCCACAATGACTATTCAGCTATGTATTAACTGTATTTTATTCACTGATCGAAACAGAGCTTCTTAGGGCTAAAACGCCTCCTGAGAGATACAGTTTGCATCCACCCTGAAGTAATTGAAAGGCTTCATGGCTCTGAAAGTCTCCAAAGGACATCACTGTGTGTGTTCATATGACACTAGAACCTCACCTGAAAAAATAATTTTTTTCACATGTGTAAATACCACCCTCTTTTCTATTTTTTTTCCCAAGAAATAAAGTCATGTTCCATAGTATCACTATAAAAAAAAATCACATCTTTATTTTTCTATCTAGAATCAAAGGTTTCATGCACTACCCTTCATCTTCGTAAAACTTGAAACACTTTTATTGCATGACACATAGATATTCCATGGTAAGTGCAAGCTATTTCCCACTTTACCATTAACAACCTACTCAAAAGCAAAGTCTGATAAGTTAATTTGATCAAGAAAATTTATCCTACATTGTTCACTTAATCTGGGATTTAGAAGCAGGAAGCCATGGAAATAAAATCTGCAAGAAGAATCCGATTTGACAATCATTAATCCTTACTCTTTCCTGGTTTGTTGCAACTAGAGATGTAGCACAATATAGATAAGGACTCAGGAACATATAGAGTACTGATTCCCTTTTGTGTTTAGTATTTTATTTTTACATTATGAAATACTCCCAAGAGATACAAGCAAAGTCTGAGGTGGCCAGACAGAGATGCTGTACCAGCACTACAGAACAAAGTAATTCAGTGTATGCAATCTTAAAACCATAACCATTAATCTTTTGATGCAGTGCATCTCTGAGTGTAGACTCATAAAGCATATAATAAAACACAGATGTGCAACAACTATTGGAGTCAAGTCCTGCCTTTTCTCAGCCATTTGACTTATAACAGCAGAGTAAGAGCATGGGAATGAGTACAGGGAAAAGGATGCAAATGATCAAGTCACTTTGTTCTCTAAGACATTTAATTCCTTTTAGGGCTGATTTTTGGATTTGCAGGTTAACTATAAATCCACCTATTCTACAGTGATGCTCTACTTTAGTTTATTGACATTTTCCACTGTCAAGCTGTCAGTTTCACCATTTAAAATCCTTAAAAATTTAATCATCTGAGTGGAACTCTTCTAAACCTTATGTTGGAATTTGGGAATATTTCAGAATATTTCAGAATATTTGAGAATATTTCATTAGCCATATCTGAGATTGGGCTAATGAAAAAAAAAGGGCCTTTTTTTTTTCATTTTCTAACAAAGAAATCACCCCAGAGTTTTCTCTGAACAGTTTGAATTTTTCAGCTTCTAAGGAATGCAATTGAAATTTGACAAAGGTTGGCGTTTGAATCACTTGTATGACTCTGACTGTTTCTGGAAATTGTACCCAGATTTATATAAAATCACAAGCTTATTTTACAGCTCAAGAGACCAGAAAGGAAACATAAAGGGATTCTGTGAAAGCTATTTGTACTGCTGTGTAAAACCAAAGGAACTAGAACAACAGAAAAGAGCATATCTGCCTGGGCATCTTTTTTTTAATGTGTGCTTATGTGGGATTATTAGTTACAGCTTTTTATCCCTCTTTTTCATGAAGCAGTGATGAGATCCACACAAGAAAATTTTAAGAAATAAATCATAGTGGTTTTAGAACAAAGCTTTAAACAAAGCAAAGGCTGACAAATGGAGGAAAGAAAACAAAATATCAGATAACTCATAATTAATCAGCAACAATTCCAGTCACTAAGTATGATAGTCATCTTTGAAAAATCTAGGATGTGATCATAAAATTTAAAAACAAATAATAAAGCTTGGCACCTTTTTATGCTATTTTCTCATCTTCGAGTGCCTAATGTGATTTTTGTTAACGTAGTCTTGGTGACAATTGTATTTTACCCATAGTGAGAGGTGATAAGAAAACCTAGATTTCTGAGAAAATCATGAATTTTATCACACAGGGTTCAGGTAGCCATGCCTACAATATGTTCCTCTGATGCTCCTCAACAGGGTATGCATAAGATGTGTGCATGTGTGTGCGTGTTTGTGTATATGCATATCTCATATATAAGTAATATGAGAAAGACATGGTTCATGTGTGAGAGAAAAATCCCATTGAATTATAACAGTCCCAGATGCTCGGGTTTTTTTCAGTATAGTGTATATGCAGAGAGTAGCTTCCCCTTAAATAGTTGCAAACCTCCTAGACTGTTCACTGTACTCATCAATCCAGAGCCACCAGAAAACAGCCAGAGCAATAATATATATATAACCAGGCCTTGAATGTTGGTATATTTTTAGCATACATAGTTATTTTGTACCCAGCTGTGCCCCTATGCTTTTTTTCATATTGGTTTTGTTGCATAAAGATCAAAAAGCACAGGAATAAACTGTATATTGTAAAGAAAGGAAATGAGGAGGCAAAATTCAATTGTTTAAAAACCTCTCTGGCGCCTCTCCAAAACACAAAATACAACTGTATAGATATTCTTGAATATTACCTTATGTACCTTGTGCAGGGCCAGAATATCTACACTGTTTGGCTTATATTAGTCAAACTTCCAAATAGTGAAATTCTCTTAGTATTGGCTTCCACAGCCTTATTATCTTTTGTTCCATCAGCTGCATGAGCCTCAAAGAAGCAATTTTAACTTTCAGTATGGGTAGTGTAAAAATCTAATTTTAAAAGGCCTTTTGTATCCTGTCTGAATCAGAATATGTTTTTCTTCTAGTCTCCTTTCTTTGACAATAATTCAAACTGTACCACAGACTGTTGAGAACCTTTTCTCAGTGAGATTATATTACTGATTTCTCCTCTGTGTTTATTCTGTGAGATCTTAAAGCACAGGAAAGTATCTCACAAAGAAAAAAAATATTTTATATAGCTGAAAAGTGATTGACATATGTAAAACTAATATCAGTGAGAACTTCTAATATCAGTGAGAAGAAATGGCAGGAGTGAGAAAGTCGCTCTATGTAGGGGCTGCCCAAAACTCGGGAGGCATGTCCAGGGTGTTGTGTTCATGGTAGGGTGAAGTCATATGGGTTCAAGAGTTCAACAGGGAGCAACAGCAAACACAATACACTGGAGAATAGCTGGTTGTGGGAGGAAAGCAAGCCAGGGAAAGATATAAGAAACAGTTATTCACTTGGCCAAGGGAAGAGGTCACCTTTGCCTAGTGACCCGCAAAGATAAATTCAGATTTATGAGCAAGGAATTTCCAAATTGTTTGCTTCTACTACATGCCAAAATGATTTTTATACCAGGAAATAATTTCTTTCTCTTTCTTAATTCATGTGGATGCTTTTGTTGGTTGAGTTGGGTTGGGTTTCCCTGTGGTGGAAACTACATCTAAAGTCTTGAAATCTTACCCCTTGAACCAAAATCCCTGATATTATTATGTTTGAGTTTTGGAAACATAGTAAGAGATGTGTAGAATATAAATCTGTAATTTCAAACCCAATCTCTTGTATTCTCTGAGTCTTATCGTTTATGCAAATAGAACCAGCCACATAGGTGGATCCTTATGCAGCAAAAAATGCAATTACTTCTCTGTGTGCTCCACCTGAAGAAAGGCTTCTTGATGTGGGCAGGAAATGGGTTTTTACTTCATATTCATCTTCATTAGGCTGGAAATAAAACATGTGGGCATGTATTGATGTACTTCTGCAGAAAATACAAATGTCATGAGTATTCTAGATTATTGTGTGCAGATAGTGGCAAAGCATATATAGATCTAGATTTATTACTAAATGAAGTCTCAGAGTAAAACTGTGGCCTAAAGATGCACGTTAAGGTCCTGTTTACAACAGAGGCACCTGAAGGCACACACATGCAAAGGTAAGATCTGGACCACAGTCACAGCACAGGAGAAGTTCTGACACTGAAAATGGGTTTGTTTAAGCTCACAAAAACACTGACCAATATATCCAAGTGCAGTGCAAGCACACAGGAGGGAGATGCATGAAATAGGCTGTGGAGTGAGGACTAGGGAAGAAAGATGCAAAGTGACATTCTAGAAAAGCAAACATCTGGCATACATGGAAACAAAGGTTGTCTATATAAAGTGAAAAGCAGTCACTCAAAAACTGGATGACCAAAAGGCATTTGAAATTTAAATGAGAGGACAGTAGCTGAAATACTAAAAAGAAATTTTAAAGATAAATTCGGTGTGGGTCAAAATAAGCACCAATAGAGCTTAGTTGTCTGGCCTTTAACTTATCCACATAGAGAAGAAAAACAAATGGAAATTTTGTTTAGATCACACTGTTTCTAGATAGTTCTGTGCACAATATAGACTCAGAGGGGATTTTATTTCTTTAAGTATCTATCACTTTCCCAAACAGATAGTGAACTGAAGAAGAAAGGAAGAAAAAAAAGACAATTAACTGATATATTCAAATTCCAGAATAGAAATTTTCTGACTTGAAATGTGGAAAATTATTTAGAAAATGGTTTCTTGTAGGTATATGAGTCATAAAGACTAATGGATAGGTATATGTACGTATGAATGGACAGACATCTATTATTTACAGTGACATCAGAGGAGAATTTTGAATTTAATCAATACAAATAAAAAAACATGGCTTTTCTGAAATACCAATGCTAGTAGTGCTGAGTCTTCTATCTCCTGTAGATGAATCCTGTGCAGAACAACTCTGAAATACTCATTATTGTCATGAGAGGTCATGCACAAATTGATCTTTTTTCATTTCCTTTTCCTAAATCTCCTCTCCAAGGAATCAGTGCCCACATTCAAAAACGAATCTTCTGCAGAAAAACTGCTGCACTCAAGGGTCTACAAGGGAAAGCTGCCCTACTCCTTGGACCAAGAAATTTCAGAACTACTGCTGCAGGACCTGCAGCCCACTGCAGCCCACCCAGCAGGGCTGCCCCAACCGTATGGTACAATCTGCCTTGAAGGTGAGGTAACAGAGGTTCTTTTTAATAGATCCCTTGGGGTACATTACAGTGAAATGACATTGAATGACCAGTGTTTACATACACATATATGGAAGGTTTATTTTAGAACAAATTGCTTGCAATGGAAAGCAGGT
>VZDJ01000142.1:85187-102143 GCA_008694505.1 Cyanoderma ruficeps | reverse complement strand
CGCTGCCAAAAACAGGTACAGCCACTGCTGGGGGACACAGAGGTGATGGGGCAGGAAGGCTTTGTGCTTGGGGAGCCCTGATGTCCTGAGGGGACCCCCAGGTGACCTCACGCAACTTTGGGGCGTCCTGTCCACTACAGAAATTGGTGGAGGGAGAAAATCTCTTTGCCATGATGAGGATGGCTGGGTGCTGGGCTTCCAATCTCTGATTTGGCTAGTAAATGGTACTCAAATAAAATAGGCTTCATCTTTAAAATAAAGTAGTTTTCATCTTCACGTGGGCTCCCGGGGAGACACCTTAGTGCCACCGGGGATCTCTGGGCCACAGCTTCATCAAGGCCAGATGGGGTAGGACCTTCCAGACCTTTCCCACTTTTTATAGCTGGAATTCAGCTTTCCTGACTCCTTCAGGTTTCCCACAGTTGTCACTGCCTTTTACTGCTGATCTGAGAGAGGCACCAGCCCTGTTTTGAGCAGGGCACTGGATGCACCACCATGGATCAAAGACCTGAGACAGCACAGACCTTCCACAGCTCACCAGGGCAGGGTCTCTCTGTTTGGAGACGAGCTCCACGGGGATGTTGGAATGATAAAAAGATCCTTTTTCTTCCTTTTTTGATGCTCTTTTTGTTGCTCTTCAGCTGTGTGTGTAGGCTGGTCTGTCTCCTGCACGGTATGGTTGTGTCTGTGTGAGGAGGCACGCACGGAAAAATAGGAAGTAATATGTTGATGCTCCTGCTATAAATATTTCTACTTTTGGTCCTGTGCTTTAAGGGAGGAGGAAACGTATCCCAGGAGCACTCAGCTCCCTCCTCTGCTCTGGGATGGAGCTTTCACAGGCAGGAAATCCACCTGTGAGAGAGGTGGGATGTGCAGCTGGATGCTCTGAGCCAGGGAGGTGTAAATTCCAGTTTTGGGTGTATTTAATTGACTACTTTTACAAATCCCTTAGGCCTGGCGGCCTTTGAAAAACCTGATACTCTGAATATTCACCCACCACGAATTTTCTTGCTGCCAGTCAGATGCCTCCCTCTGAACCTCAGATCCATTTTGTTTACTTTTTCCCCCCTCCTTTTTAAGTATGTTCATGAAAAACTCATCTGTCATGTCTTAATGGATCCAAATCCTTCGAGTCTTTATTAATGCACTCAGGATGGAGCTCTGGAGCCAGGAGGCATCGATGTGCTCCATTAAGCTGAGGGGTGAGGCTGGGATCCCGTTTGGATGCTGCTTCACGTGCTGGAGATGGGATTGTTCCCCACCCAAACTACTCGTTGCATTTCCAGGCACAGAGCAGGAAAAAATGTTACAGATTCCCGGGCATGATCATATAGATCACATTAAAATTTTCTCTCCTGTTAATTGGTTCGTAATGAGCCTCTTCTTTCCTGTTTTCTCCAGCATCTCTGTCCTGGATTATCCGCATTGCACGGTCTGTGACCTGCCCGAGCTCACAGCAGAAAGTCTGGTAAGCAGCACAGAAAGGGGTTTTTGTGGCCAGGATTGCTCTCTGTGACAGCATGAGGAAGGATTTGGGTTTTCTGTTCTCTGTCTTCTTTTTCTGTAACCCCCAACCTTTCCAAAATTAGACTTTTTTTTTTTTTTCCCCCCCTCCAGGCTTGAAAATTGCTCCCATCACCACTCTGAGTCACTGTCAGCTGTGGGGAAGTGGGGAAGAGGCACTGCTGGTATTGGGCACCCCATAAAAATACTTGGGTTTAGGGTTTTCCCTTTGACAGAGTAGAATCAGAGAATTCCAAGATCACTGTGGTTGGAGAAGGCCTCCAAGATCAAGTCCAATCTTTGATCAAACACCACCTTGTCCCCAGCCCAGAGCTCTGAGTGCCACATCCAGGAATTCCTTGGATATCTCTGGGGTGGGGACTCCAAACCTCCCTGGGCAGCTCCTGCTGAGGCCTGACCACCCTTTCCATAAGGATTTCTTCCTGATGTCCATCCTGAGCCTCCCCTGGCACAGCCTGAGGCTGATTCCTCTTGTTCTGCCAAGACAAGACTCTTCTGCTTTGAGAAAGAATTTACCCAGAGGCTGTTGCCTCCCGGATTCCAATTGCTCTGAGCACTCCTGTTTTATGAGATCCCAGTTTAAGGAATGAACCAAATTCCCTACAGAGAGGAGCCTTAAGTATTCCAGAGGCTGGCCAGCAGGATGGGCTGGGCAAATACACGGACTGCAGATGGGATAATAATGCTGGAAAATAATTCATAACTGCAATAATTAACTGCAGAGGAGGCTGGACTCCATCAGTGCAGGGGAAAGATTTGGGGTTAACAGGAAATAATGGACAGGGAATGGAGACCCTAAATGATTATGAAGGATCCTGAGCAAACCCAGTCTGGGCAGGGATGATCTCATGGTGCTGCTGCTGAGGGTCTGTGTTGTTTTCCTTAGATGTGTAAAGGTCAAAATGATCAGAGAAAGGTTTTCCCCAGGTCCACGGGCTGCTGAGGGTTGGGTGTCCCCATCCAGCCCGGCCAGGCTCCATCGTATCCTGGGCCGATGGGGACATCTAGTGACACATCACTGAGGGCTCCCTGGCTCCGGCTAATCCTCGCAATCAGCCTTAAGGCTGCAGGAGAAAACGGAACGTTTTTAGGGAAAATATTCCCAGTAGGGTCTTGGCAGTTCGAGAGCTGTCACGTTCAAGGACAGCAGCACCTTTCACTTCTTCATCAGACATGGTGTTATCCTCAAGGGAGAGCCATGTAATTAGAAAATATGCAGAAACCAATTTGAGTTTTTCCATGAGGGTTTGTCTTTGGGAGGATACCAGTGGAAGGATTTAAAAAGAATTAGACACACCCTGGTACTCAAGGTATATGTTTGTGCACCTATTTAATTTCTTCAGTTGTTGTTTTAACCTTTTTTTTTACCACTCTGATGAGTGATTTTAACATCCCGGCGCAACACATTTCTCAGAGGATGTAACAGATGATTCTGCTCTCAGTGGGCTGAGCACAGTGATGTGTTTTTGGGTTTTTCCAAGGAGAACCAGGACAAGTCCAGCCCTGCTGTCTCCCAAGGAGGGTGTAAATGCTGTCCCTACCTGGTGTAAATCAGGAGTGGCTGAGGTGACGGGGGATTCACCCACCCTGTTGTGGGAAAGACTCTTCAAATCCTGGCCAGTCCCCATCTCCCCTCTCCTGTCACTCCAGAGGGGTCTGCAAAGGGCTTAACCCACCCCTTAGAATGGGGTATTAAAGTCTGTTTAGCCTGTTCCCTCCTTCCATAAATCTGATGGAAAGACCCTCTCCAACTTGAATCTGTAGACACAACATCAAAATGGTGACAAAGAAATCCATCAGGCCAAGAAATGGATATTGGCTTTATCCACTGGGATCTCTGGGAAAACTACTTGGTGTAGAGGGCACAGGTTAGGCCTGGGCACGATGTGACACTGTGGGGGCACTGCAGTTTGGGACTCCCAAAGCACCCTCAGCATCCACCAGCACCTCGGTGACATCCTGGTGACATTCTGGTGACATCCCACCTCTGGATGCCTCTTGGGCATCAGAAGGGGCTGCCCAGGGAGGTTTGGAGTGCCCATCCCTGGGGGTGTCCCAGGGATTCCTGGATGTGGCGCTCAGGGCTCTGGGCTGAGGACAAGGTGGGAATCAGGCACAGCTTGGACTGAGTGACCTTGGATGGCTTTTCCAACCTCAGGGATTCCTTGATTCTGTTTGGCACTTGCCTTTAAAAGCAAAAGGGTTGTGCTGGTGGGATTTTCTTGGGTAAAGCTGGATTGGGCACTCTGATAGAAGGGGCCCCCCCAAACTCCACCAGATTCTGGAATGGGTCGAGTTTTTGCCCCGAGTTAAGAAGGCTGTAGCTGGCTGTGAGTGGTTTATAAATTCAGCAGTCCTTGTTTTGTGCACTAATCCCCAAACAGGATTTTTGTGGGACGTTTCTCCTGTGCTTGGAGTTGTTCAAACACAGAGCAAGTTACTGCAGTGGTGGAATTACTGCTCAAAGTGCCACGGGCAATATTTCCACAAGCTGGAGCTGGGGGTGTTAACAGTTACCTAATATTTAAAACAATGTCTCAGCAGCACTTAGGCTGGAGGGGATTTTTTGTTACAGAAAGGTCTCATCCTCTTGATACAAACGTTGCTATTTGTCATCCTGTGCTGATTTGTGATTTTCTTTTACTGGCGTGTAATGTGTGTTCTAAGCCTGAATTGATTTATATAGTTACCAAAAGCAGTGGTGATCGCCAGGCTGCAATTTGCTTTCTGGCTGTAAACAAGGAATACAAATCTACCACAAAATACATTTCCCATGATGGAATAACGTGATTTATCCCATTATTAGCTCTCACTCTAAATTAAAAGCAGATTGAAATTGGAGTGTTTCAGAATGGCTTTCCCCAGAACCTGCTGACGATAACCCAAGTGAGGAGACAGCTCTGCTGCCTGTCTTCCCTCAGAACTAAGACTCGTGCAGACAATGAAAATAAAGATTTCTGCCCAGGGATATCTCTGTGGTGGTGCTGATGAACGCTGTGGTCAGGGTTGCACTTCTCCCCTCGCAGGAAGCCGGAGACAACAACCAGTTCTGCTGGAGGAATTTGTTCTCCTGCATTAACTTGCTGAGGATCCTCAACAAGCTGACCAAATGGAAACACTCGAGGACAATGGTAAGGGGCTGTCCCCTCCTCCTGAGACCCTCCAGCGTTTCACCTGGAGCACGTCCCTGGCTCTACACAGCAGGTTCAGGGTACTTGTGGAAGTGCTGGAGCTTCTGCTCTTCGCCATCTTCCCTTTTTTCTTTCACAGATGAAGCCTCAAATGCAGAAATACTTTTTCTCCTGCAAATAAGATTAGTTCTATGACCCTCAAGCCCCGTGCTGGCTGTGTTGAAGGCTCCTGTTCTCCCTCCTGGGAGACCCTCCAGCATTTCACCTGGAGCATATCTCTGGCTCTATGCAGTGGTTTCAGCCCAGCCTCATGCTCAGGGTGTCTTGTGGAAGTGCTGGAGCTTCTGCTCTTCATCATCTTCCCTTTTTTCTTTCATGGATTGAACCTCAAATGCAGAAATACTTTTTCTCCTGCAAATAAGATTAGCTCTATGACCCTCGAGCCCCGTGCTGGTTGTGTTGCAGGCTGCTGTTCTCCCTCCTGGGGGACCCTCCAGCATTTCACCTGGAGCATATCTCTGGCTGTATGCAGTGGTTTCAGCCCAGGCTCGTGCTCAGGGTGTCTTGTGGAAGTGCTGGAGCTTCTGCTCTTCATCCTCTTCCCTTTTTTCTTTCACAGATTGAGCCTTAAACAGAAATACTTTTTCTCCTGCAAATAAGATTGGTTCTATGACCCTCGAGCCCCGTGCTGGTTGTGTTGCAGGCTGCTGTTCTCCCTCCTAGGGGTTTGTGGCATACAAAGCCCAGGTGTTGGTGGCCAAAGCAGCACAGAGAGCGTTTGTGTGGCTCCCCTGAGCCCCCTGCATTAATCAGTGCCCATTTCCTGGCAGATGCTGGTGGTGTTTAAGTCAGCCCCCATCCTGAAGCGGGCTCTGAAGGTGAAGCAGGCCATGATGCAGCTCTACGTGCTCAAGCTGCTGAAGATCCAGACCAAGTACCTGGGGCGCCAGTGGAGGAAGAGCAACATGAAGACCATGTCTGCCATCTACCAGAAGGTGCGGCACCGCATGAACGACGACTGGGCCTACGGCAACGGTGAGTCCTGCCCAGGTTGGAGCCCTGCAGGGTGACAATTTCAGGATTTCTGGGATAAAAGGCACTGACCCTCAAGCAAGCACTGCATTTGATTTGAGGCCGTGGAACGGGCGGCTCAAAATTGAGTGGTGGCACTGGGGTTATGGGTGTGTGGTTTGAATAGGATCGTGTGATCTCACAGGGTGGGAAACTTAGATTTGGGGTTTTAGTATAGAGTGATGTATGGGGCAAGAGGGAGGATTTGGGGTGTTGTCTGAGTCCTTCTTCCTCACCTTCTTTCTTCCTCACCTTCTTTCTTCCTCACCTTCTTTCTTCCTCACCTTCTTTCTTCCTCACCTTCTTCTTCCTTCTTCATGGGTTTGGGTGGTTTTCTGTAACTGGGTGAAAAAGATCCGCATTGCAGGCCTTGGGTGGTCATTATTGGGTCAAAAGTATAAATAATACAGGTGTCACCTTGTTATTGGGTGATTATCCCTTACATAACCTTGGAAAGAGTTAGCAGCTCTCCATTTTACCTGCATTCTCTAACTTGCTAGTTAGAGCTCACGGCTGGTGAGTCTGTAAATAGATAATAAATAATAAACATCGAGTCTGTAAATAGATAATAAATAATAAACACCAAGTCTGAACACAAACTGTGACTGCCGTGTGTTAATCCCAACCTTGGCAGAAACAGAAGCCAGAGCTGTCCCACCTGGGCTCATCCCTCTGCCTGTGGCTTTGCAGTCAGCTTGACTTGCTTTGGCCCAAAACCTTCTAAAATTGTTGTCACCGTTGGGGATGTTTTCAGAAGTTTTATGGCAGTTTTTATCTGCACTGTCAGATTTAGAGCTCGTGAAACCCAGTTTTGAAAATAGTGGGATTTTTTTTCATGTTACGTGTTTAGATAATGTGACACGGTGTCGTGGTTATTGCAGCTTCTCAATATCATTCATAGGTACATTTGCCCAAATTTTAAAAAAAAATTTGGAGTTAGGAGCTCGTAATAAGTTCACCAGGATTTAAATGTTTTAAATCTTGACCGCTGCTTCAGTGGTCAGAGATTTGCAGTAAAAGTGGTGGGGTCTTTGTGAAAAAAAGCAGGGGCTGGCTTTTTTCTTTATTCCTGCTTTAAGGGTTCTAATTATAGAGAGTCCTTAAAGCAGGAATAATTACGTTTTTATGGGATATCTAAAATTGAAATGCACGCGTAATAGGATTTGATTAGGAATAAGATAATTAGGTTAATTCACGTGAACCCTTCAGAGCCTTTCTTTTGCTCAAGCCTTTGCCAGAGCGATGTTTTTCCACTCTGGGTGTTGTTCCCTCCGCTGCAGATATCGACGCGAGGCCGTGGGATTTCCAGGCTGAGGAATGCACGCTGAGGGCCAACATCGAAGCCTTCAACAGCCGCAGGTACGACAAGCCGCAGGACTCGGAGTTCGCCCCGGTGGACAACTGCCTGCAGAGCGTGCTGGGCCAGCGCCTGGAGCTGCCCGAGGACTTCCACTACTCCTACGAGCTCTGGCTGGAGCGGGAGGTGTTTTCGCAGCCCATTCGTTGGGAGGAGCTGCTGCACTGCCAGTGACCCGCTCCCGCCTCCCCGAGGGCCGGCGGTGAGGAGAGGAGAGTTTGGGGTTGGATCCGGGGTGGGGTTGGGGGGGTTCGGTACAGCCGGGGGGGAAAAAAAAATAATTTAAACTTTCCAAAGAGACCGAGTCTCTCTGTGCCTAGCAGAGACCTCTTTTTGGAGGTCACCCTGTGACTTCTTGGAGACTGTACAGAGGCCACGGAGCAGGTTCCAGAGTGAGCTCAGAGCCCAGGTGTGTCTGGAAGTTTGTGAGGATTGCCACCGGGAATTCCATCCCTCCAGCAGTGAGCTCAGAGCCCAGGTGTGTCTGGTAGTTTGTAAGGATTCCAGCCGGGAATTCCATCCCTCCAGCAGTGAGCTCAGAGCCCAGGGGTGTCTGGTAGTTTGTAAGGATTCCCACCGGGAATTCCATCCCTCCAGCAGTGAGCTCAGAGCCCAGGGGTGTCTGGTAGCCCGGTGTAAGGATTCCCACCGGGAATTCCATCCCTCCAGCAGTGAGCTCAGAGCCCAGGGGTGTCTGGTAGCCCGGTGCAAGGATTCCCAGCCGGGAATTCCATCCCTCCAGCAGTGAGCTCAGAGCCCAGGGGTGTCTGGTAGCCCGGTGCAAGGATTCCCAGCCGGGAATTCCATCCCTCCCACATGCCCCACGCTGTGCCTCTTTTCTTTGGATCTCCTCGGTTCTGGCTGGCTGCTGATTCCAACACCACCGTGCCACCCGCAGCTGCCCCGGGGATCCCAGGAACACAGGCTGGGATGGGGACAGCATTGCCTGTTGTCCCTGGGGTCACACAGCCCATCTCGGAGTCCTGGTGTCACCAGGGAAGGTCCTGCATGGTGCCCTGGACACCCGTTTGTCACCTTCTCACCTCTGCTTTCCTCCACCTTCTCTCACCTTTGTTAAACGGCCCCTGTGCTGTGCAGTGTCTGGAGTTCCCATTTCTCTCCCCCCTGAGTGTCATCACGATTCCACATCCTCTTCAGCCCTTCCAGCCCTGAGGAGACAACAAACACCAGGTTAAATAACCCCGTCTTTACACAGATTTTTGGTTGTTTGGGGGAAGGTCTGTGCCAGGTCACAGGGGAGGGAAAGTGCTTTGGTGGACGGTTTATGAGTGGATTCTGTGGTCGGTTTATGAGTGGATTCTGCGGTCCATAACTTTCAGGATGAAAAGGATATTGAGCTGTAAACTTTCTATCAGTTTAATAATAACTTTAATACTTAAATTAAATAATGAACGCTACACTTGGGTAAAGCTGCTTTGCATGAGGGTGGCATTTGTCAAAGCATCCTGTGTTCTTATAGGGCAGGGAAGCCCTAAATAAACAAGTGTTTGTTATGGCAGGATTTGTGCTAATTGCTTAAAGTAATTAATTAACCTGGGAATGTTTCCTTCATGGGGTTTGTCCAAGGCCTTGTTCATGGAAATGGCATTAAACCCTTTAAAGTCTTTTTAAATACGCTTTTGTTCAAAATAAACCAACTTTGAAAGGACACCTCTTCATTTAAGCTTTTTTTTTCTTCCTGCGTCTTAATTTAAATGCTTCTTTTTTATTATTTTTTTTTAAGGACAAAAACATCCCCCAAACTCAGCCCTCACCCTTGCCCATCTCCACTCAAGGGGAAATTGAATTAATTACTAAACAAACTTAGAAAAGCACTTGATATTAAGCTCAAACCCTTTTTTCCCCCCAAAGTGTCTTTTTTCCCCCACAATATGTTGAAAAAAAAATAACCATATATAACCAGATGTGCATTTTTCTATATTTTATGTTTAAATTGTGCTTTTCAGTGCCTGTTGTTTTTTTACTGAGAGAGATTAGGAACACAATTTCTTATCTGGATGTCTGGGTGGTGGAGGATGGTACAGACTTATCCTGGATTACAATTTATTCACACCATCACCACCAAATTTTCTGCTTCCCAGAGAGAGATCTCCACAGGAAACCTGAATTTCTGCATAATAAAGCGACTGAGGGAGAGGCTACACCTTTATTTGAAATATTTATGTCCCATCCTGGCAAAGCAAGCAGCAGTTTCAAACTTTTTTTTTTTTTTTTGCTTCACAATGAGTATTTTCTCCTCCTTAAAAATTCTCAGAAGAGATGGGGGACAGCAATTAAGGAATAATCATTTCCTATGTTCAGCAAGGCAGTTTCAGAACAAAGTTTTGGGTGGTTTCTGCACAGCTGGAGGAACATCTGTTATCTCACCCCAGCAGGACTGTTGGTTCCAGGAACCCTCCAATGTTCCCAGTTCCTGTTGTAATTGGAATAAAGAATTTTTTTTGCTTTCACCCTACAGGTGGTTGCTGGAAGTTTTGCTCTAAGTCCTTTATTTCAGCACCTCAGCACAGATTGTTCTGTTTTCTTGTCAATTCTTCCTGTTTCCTAGGGATGAAAAGCATGTAGAATTGAGTTATTAATTTCTCAGTCTTCTCTAAGCAACTTTGGTGAATTTAATGCAAATTTCAGGGAAGGATAAAAGGCTACAACGATGCAAAGTTCCTTTCAGAGCTGTGAAAAGAGAGTGATCCCCCCCCAAAAAAAAGATGATTTAGCTTTTATCCATTCAGTTTGGCAGTATTAAAAAGAAAAAAATACCCCTCCTTTTTCTCCTGTGAATATTTCCATAAAAATAACAACAGCGAGATGTCCTGGCTGACTCTGTGTTTATCCACTTGTAACCACAGAAGTGACTGTATGAGGTCAGGCTTATTATACTCCGGAGTTTGAGAAGCTTCCCTTAATTATTTATCAAAGCCTTGCATGTGTAAACAGCAGTTTGTTCTGCAGCCGAGTCCAAGCACTGCCACAAAACACAACATTTGACTGCACAAGATGGTTTTTGTCTCCTTGATGCAACATTTCAGAGCTCTGCGCCTTCCTTTTTGGGTAATAATTATAAGGTGGCCTCTTGACAGTTGTCTTTGCTAAAAGGAGATAATTAGTGTAATTATTGTTTCTTTTATGCCGCGTGGTTGGTTTGTTAATACAAACGACACAAAATTTCCCTGAACAAAATGGAATATTTTTTTTCATTTTTTCTTTCGTTATCCAAGGCTCATTCAAGAGAATTTTACTCCCAAATACTTGGTATTTTCCCTAAGCTTTTTTTTTCCTAAAAATACCAAGTATTTTTATTAGGGAAGAAGGAAGGAAGTTTCTTTATGCAGCAGAGCACATTTAGAGAGGTTAATATTAAAGATAAACCCATGACCTAGGCAGACTCGCTGCTGTGTTTGTTGCAGTTTGGCAATACTGCAATTATGAGCTTTTTTTTTTTTTTTCTATGAGGGAATTCAGCTCCTACTGCTATTTTTCACTTGTGCCTATTTTTTTTTAGTGCCTTGCAAGTGAAAATCTGGTGCTGAAGGATGCAGGAAAAATTCTTTCATATTTTTTCCCAATTTTCAAAAATCACCCCACCTTTAGAAGCATTACTATCCTTGGATATAATTGTTGTGTTTAAAAAAGGTGCAGAGAACAAAATGAACCTTTCATGTCCCTATCCTTCCCTCAGACCCCTCCACCTATTCCCTGTGTCTCAGCCCTGAGTTTATGGGGATTTGTTGGAAATATCCAACCTCCATTACACATCATTTTCAGGGCCTGCTGTCCAGAGCTGTGGCTCTGCAAGGAGGCAAAGCAGAGGTTGTTTTTTAAAATATTTCTGTGGTGAAGGAGGCTGAGTCAGGTATTTAAACAGAGACTCCCCCGTGTCGCGCAGCAATAACGCGAAAATTCCACTAATAGTCCACCAAACGCCGGTCTTTCCAAGACCTTTGGAAAGCACCTCTTGCTCCGCTCCTCCTCTCAGCTCGAATTTGTTGTGGAGGGGGTTTTTTCCCCTCCTTGTGACATTTCCCTGGGGCTTTTGCCTGTGGACGGGGACAAGGGCGGGGATGGCGGCGGCCGCTCCCCTCAGCCCCCTCACAGCTTTTCCCGCCCTTTTTCCCCCCGACGGCCGCACTGGCGGGAAGAGCGCGCGGGCACCACCCCCAGCAGCTGATTGGGCGATGGGCCGGTACCTTGGCAGTTGATTGGACACTGGGCTGTCAATCAGCGTTAAACCCCGCCCCATAAGTCGCTATGACAACGCGACGCTGAGGGGAAGGGAGGGGTGGGTCGGCCATGGCGGCCCTGCGGGGGCCGTGGGGCTGGGGCCGCTTCAGAGCCGCGGTGATGTGGGGACAGGAAGGTGAGGTTCTGCCGTTTCTACACGGGGAGGTGGGGCTGGGACAGCCAGAGGAGAAAAAGAGGTTCAGGAGGGACCTGCTCGCTCGCTACACCTCCCTGACGGGGAGGTGCAGCCAAGTGAGGGGTCGGGCTCTGCTCCCAGGGAAAAAGGGACAGAACAAGAGGAAACAGCCTCAAGCTGTGGCAGAGGTTTAGACTGGATATCGGGAAAACTCCTTCCCTGAAAGAGCTGTCCGGCCCTCACATAGCTGCAAGGTTGGATGGAGTCCCCATCCCTGCGGGGATTTTAAAGCCGTGTGGATGTGGCACTTGGGGACAGTTGGGGCCAGTGGTGGCCCTGGCAGTGCTGGGGAACGGTTGGACTTGGTCTTGGAGGTCTTGTCCGGGATTCTGTGATTGTGAACCCCGAGGGCTTTGCTGAAAAGCTCAGAGTCCTGGAATTTGACAATTAGCAGCTGATTTCACAGGTGACTATCAGCTTTTAGGGATGACCCACCCCGGCCTGTTTTAGCAAGGGGCTGACTATTTATTCCCTTTTTTCCTTCGAAGTTTAGTGGGGACTGACACAGACGCAGGTCCTTTACACTCTGCAATTAACCATGTAATTTTTTGTTGCAGGGTCCATCTCCAGAGCCTAATGTGGAATCTTGGCTGCTCCCTAAAAAGACTCAACCATGGTAAAACACCTTTGATCCTTCAGAAGTGTTGATAACACTTTTTTTAAGGAAAAGGGTGAATATCCAAAAGGTTCCTTCCCACAGGACAGAACTGACCTGCCCAAATTCACTTTGTGTGCGAGTATAAATCCAATTCTGATTTTTCAGCTCTTTTTGTTCTTGGCTGCAGGCTGTAAAAGTTTGTGCATAGCATATAAAGCCTGTGAGCATCTTTTAAATTTGGAAAGATCAGCTACAGGCTGAATTCCTACTGAGAAGCTGCAAGTGCTCACAAAATCCACCAGAGACCCTGGGCAAACAAGGAATGGGGCTCAGGTGACTGGCTGGACTGCAAAATCTGGTACAAGCATGTCCCTGTGAGGGGGAGCACATTCCAGCATGGGAAGTATTCCACAAATTCCGTCCAATTAAGGCCTGTGAAAGAAGCTTGTGGCCATCTCAAACGTATGTCTGAGCTCAAGTCCTTTCATTCTGCAAATAATCTGCCATCAGCTGCAGTTTGCACTCTTATTTTGCCTCTTTTTTGCTCCTGTAACAGAGGGTCTGTGTGTTTTATATAGGAATTTTGATTTTTTTTTAATTTTTCTTCACCTGTTCACATTCTTTCACACTGTGGCCCCAGCTGATTCTGAGGATTGTGCCCTTGACTCTTCTCACACCTCAGAGCACAAACGTTTGTCTCTTTTGCACTGAGTAGTGCTGAGCTGTGAAAGGAGTTTTTAGAAATCATCACATGGAAAATACACCATGTATTGGTCTATTTTCAATACACCATGTTTTTTTCAATCCCACCATGGGTTTGGATTTGTGTGGCTGCCAGTGGTGGGAGAGCAGCTCCATCCCAGATCCCTGGAAGCTGTAGGAGGGAGTCCTGCTCTCCTGGTTTTTAAGGTCCAGAGTCACAAGCAGGCACACAGGAGTGGATGAACACAGGCCAGGTTACTTCAGGATTCCATCCTCATGTCGTAATTAAAAAAAAACCAAAAAAACAAAATCAATCAGTGGGAAAGAATGTTTGACTTCCACTGTGCACAAACCTTTTTTTAGCCAGGTGGAAGCACGGGGTGGAGGGCAGTGATTAGCTCAGACTGGTGGCTTCAGAGGTTCTGACAGGGATTGGATGAAAGTTGTATTAATGCTTGTGAGTCCTTGGATAAACCCACCACAAAGTGCTGGGGTCTGAGCTAATGCTGTGAGCATTAGGATGGAACAAGACAGCTGCTCTGGGATGTCTTGGAATCGTGGGATGGTTTGGGCTGGAAGGATCTTTAAAGCTCATCTGGTTTCAGCCACATTCCACCATCCCAGGCTGCTCCCAGCCCCATCCAACCTGGCCTTGGACATTCCAGGGCTCCAGGGGCAGCCACAGCTGCTATGGCAATTCCAGCCCAGCCAGGAATTCCCAATTCCCAATCTCCCACCCAGCCCTGCCCTGTGGCAGTGGGAAGCCATTCCCTGTGTCCCCAGTCCCTCTGCAGCTCTCCTGGAGCCCCTTTAGGCCCTGGAATGTTCTGGAAGCTCTCCCTGGAGCCTTCTCCAGGCTGAACAGCCCCAGCTCTCTCAGTCTCTCAGCCTGGAATCCTCTACCCCAAACTGATTCAACAAAGACCCAAAACTGAGTGGGTTTGTGGTGGTTTTCTCTCTGCAGGCAGGCAAAGGCAAAAAACCCAAGGGCGGCTCAGGCAAAGGCAAAAAACCCAAAGGTGGCAAAGGCAAGAAAAGCTCCAAAAAGGGTGCAAAGAAGGAAGTGAAAGGAGTGAATCTCTTCACCCCAGCTGCCATGCTCAACGCTTACTACATCTCTCACAACGCCGCCGCCTTCCTGCAATTCCGGGGCTATCCCTGGCCCGGCTCTCTCAAAAAGAAGGGGAAGAAAAAGAAGTGAAAAAACCAAACCCCCCAGTGAAGCCTCTGCTGTGATTAAACCCGCCCTGCCCTCTGCAGTGGTCAGCTCGAATATTTCCCTTGGTGGCTGCTGTGTGGGTACAAAGACACTTGTATTGCAGCTGGTGCACAGTGAGGAGTGGCAGGGGACACTGTGCCATTGTCACTTCAGCTGTGGCCCTTCACCCTGTGCTGGCGCTGGCTTTACCCACCCTGCTGCCACCTCTTAGGGATGGGATGAGTCCCTGAGACCTCCTTGAGCTCAGGAGGGATTGACAGAGTCAGTGGTGTGAGGAGAGGCTGAGGGAGCTGGGAAAGGGGCTGAGCCTGGAGAAAATTGGAATCGGGGGGGATCTTGTGGCTCTGCACAAGTCCCTGACAGGAGGGGACAGCCAGGGAGGGATTTGGGATCTAATCCCAGGGAATGGCCTCAGGGTGGACATCAGCAGGAATTTCCTCATGGAAAAGGTGCCTTAGGTCAGGAAGTGCCCAGGGAGGTTTGGAGTGCCCATCCCTGGAGGTGTCCCAGGAATTCCTGGAGGTGGCACTCAGGTCTCTCTGCTGGGGACAAGGTGGGGTCAGTCACAGGTTGGACTGGATGATCTCGGAGGTCTTTTCAATCCCAGATGATCCTGGGCATGTGACTTAGGGCTTGTCAGGGATTCTGTTACACCCGGCAGAGGTGGTGATGAACCCCCAAGCCCAGGCTGTCACTGTGGCCATTCTGGGCCAGAACATCCCGGCTGAAGACCACAAGTCTGGCTCCTGGCTCCATGTCACATTCAGAGCCCCTTTTCTGCTCCCTTTTCTGCATTTCCTCCTTGGGTGTTCAACACAGCCCTGAGGAAATCATGAAGCACCACGTGGAGAGCAGCTCTGCATCTCTTCCAGCCTTTTCCACCCCTCTGACTTGCAGGTACCTTCCTGTTCCAGGCAACAGTCAATTATCATTCAACCCAGGCCTGGGAGATCCTGGTGCTGTTTCTCCAGCCCAAAACATTCCACCTCTGAGGAGGTTTTGACCAGGGAAAATCATCATTGGTGGCGTTGCTTGTCAGCCAGCTGCTGGCATTTGCTGCAAACTCCACTGGGTTTGTTTCACCTGCGTGTGGTACAACCCACCCTAGAAAGGCAAAGGTAAAATTGATGTTTGGGGGGAAAAAGATTTTTTTTTTAATGTATAAAAATATATATAATAAACCTTTCATACGTTTACGAAGGGTTTGTTTTAGAGCAATTTAGTTGCAGAGGAACACAGCCATGGCTGTTATTATCTATAGTAATATGACAATATGAAAGCATAAAATAATACTTAAGAAAATGTGATCTAAGGAAAGAGAGGGAAAGGATAAGAGGAGGAAGATCTCACCACCCACAGGTTTCATGATGAGACTTTGTTGTTGCAGTCTCAGTGTCTGTTGGTCCAACTGATGGTCTCAGAGGGGATCCACCAGGTGATGAGGGGAAATCCCAAAGAGGTGGTGGGAGAAATGCACAGAGCACAAAACCTGTTGGGTTTCTATTCACTCAGGCTCCAGGTGCCTCCCCTGGAGAGGGGAATTTCACAATTTCTGCCTCCCCTGGAGAGGGGAATTTCACAATTTCACCCTGGACCATGGAACGCTGTGGGTCATGGGACACTTCGGGACTCTTTGACACCTTCAAAGATGATGCAGCTGCATTCTGTGTCAGCACAGTTCAGTCCACTGTGGCCCTTTATGGCCCAGGGGAACACCTTGGGGTGACCTGTGAGTGTCCCCATATTCCAGAGCAGGGGAACTCACCCCAGCTGAGTTCCCTTGAGCAGGGACAAAGAGGCAGTGCCCTGTTCTGACCTGATAAAGGATCCCTTATCAGTTTGTGGCCTGAGCTGTGCTCCTTTGCACATCATAACTTGTCCCCTGAATGTCTGAGCTGGCAGCATCACAGTCCCTCTTCCAATACCCTCGTGGATCCATTCTTCTCCCCACGCTTGGGATAATTGGACAAAAGTACCACCTTTGTCTTATCCCAGGTTCAAAATCCATCATCCCAGCTGGGGGTATTTGGGGAGGGGTGGCCCTGGTGGCCACAGGTGGGCAGCAGCTCCTTTGCTGTTTTGCTACCACGGACAAAATCCCTCTGATGATTTTAGCCTCAGTTTCTCACAACGTGCCAATAAAATAATCTCAGCGTCATTAAGGATGGAAAAGCTCCGAGCTGGAAAAGATCACCAAGATCATCCAACCATCAACCCAGCACGGTGTTCAGCCCCTCAGGAGGGACAGCCAGGCCTCTGGATTTCCTGTTTGCTGGCAGTTCTGTGCAGCTGGCCTGCTCTGATGACGCGGGGATGTGGTTTGCAGCACCAGTTTGTTCCGAGCTGTGCACCTACGGCTCCTCCTCAGCCTCCTCTCGAGTTCTGGCCTCCCCACCACCCACCAGGAAGTCTCTGGTCAGGGCAGCTCGCAGCTATTTCCCCCACTCATCAGCCTTCTAAAGCCAGAGATCTCCTGCAGCCTCTGTGTTCGGCTAAGAAATCAATTAAAACCCCAAAATATTCCATTTTTTGTGTGATGTGTTTAGCACGCAGGGCTTTTAGGGACGGGTGTTTGCCAGCACTGAAGGAGGAATTGTTTAACGTGGTTAAGGATGGTTAAAAGTGAGCAAGGCCGTTTTTACACCTGTGGTAAACTGGAGCTACAATGGCTTCAAACTCCAAGTTCCAGTCACCAAAATTTACTGGAATGTTTATGAAATAATGATAAATATTGTTATGTTTATGAAATAATGATAAATATTGTTATTTGTTCCCTCTTTAACAAAAGTTCTGATTTCAGCATGATGCCACTGAACACACCAGTGGATCTGAGAAGTTGCCATTCACTTATTTGACAGCAGATGAAAAAACCCTCCCAACAATCCCAAACTGAGAAATGAAACACTTTTTTCTTTTTTC
>VZDJ01000142.1:70166-85181 GCA_008694505.1 Cyanoderma ruficeps | reverse complement strand
TTTCTTTTTCTTTTTCTTTTTCTTTTTCTTTTTCTTTTTCTTTTTTTCCTCCTTCTTCCTTTTACCTCTCAGCTGAATTTTGCATGTAATTCCAACTCCCTGGTGGATCATAAAGACCAAGAGACATCTCTAAAGAAAAGTTTGGACTTCAAATGGCTGGATTTGCTTAAAAGTGCTGCAGGCTGTGCACAGAGAGTCCCCACAGCTGCAGCTATTCCTGCTTTATCCCAACCTGTCAGAGTTGGGTTCTCAGATGGGCTTTTCTGGGGTGCAGGATTTAAACTGAGTTTAGGATGAATAAATCCTGCTCTGCCCAAATCCACCGAGAGTTTTTATGAGGGGAATCTGCAAGGTGGAGGTGCCCTTTTTTTTGATGGCACAGGGAACTTGGTGGCCTTGCAGGGAGTTAAATTTTTGCAGTGTTGGGGTTTCCTGTGCTCGGCTGCCACTGTTGCCTCACTGTTTCCTGCAGGAACCAGAGCCCTGCTGCTAAAAAACACAGGAGATGTTGGGGGTGTGTGTGTGTTTGTGGGTGGGGAGAGTCCCAGGACTGTTCTGAGATGGGGACGGTAGAGATAAATATAAATATAAATATAAATATAACAGAACATAAGTATAACTTAAATATAACTATATAACTATAAATATAAATATAAATATAATAGAACATAAGTATAACTTAAATATAACTATAACTATAACTATAAATAATATAAATATAACTATAAATATTAACATGTTTTGATAAAAGACATTATTCACCACATTTGGAATGGGGGTGTTTGAAGCTGTATGTGAGCAGCTTCCTTGCCTTTTCCCTCCCCTCCAGCCAGCATTTCTGCCTTGCCAGGTTTCTCCTTCCACGTTATTTCACCCAAGGAAAAGCACAGCGGATCTTTGGATGTGTAAGAAAGGCTGGAGAAGGAGCAGGGAGCCTTTTGTCCCAGTTCTCATTTGAAGAGCTGCCCTGGCTGTTATTTCTCAGCTCCGGGGGGAGGATGGAGAGCTGAGGACTCTTTTCCTCATAAAAGGTGTCTCCATAACAAAGAGGCTCCCGTGGAGAATTTTTAAAGAAGAACTTCCTTGCAAGAGGCTTTTTAAATGTTGGCACTAAATAGTGTCAGCAGGGAGAAACGAAATAAAGTTTCCAGTGGGTTAACACCTCTCTTCTTCACTCGTTTTTCACTGTCCTTGCCTGGTGCCATTTCAAGAACAAAAATCTCCATTTTACTGTCTTTTTATAAGGCTCTATCTTGCAAACTTTCTATATATTTTTTTTAAATTACATAAGCTGGTTTTTTTTCTCTCTTTTCACTTTTGTAACCGTCACGCAAAGGAGCAAAAGGAATGAAATTTTGGAAGCCACAGGAAGGGTTTTTAGGCAGGTACCAGGACACCTGCAGGTACCAGAGTCTTCCAGGTGGAACACTGGGAGGGGTTGGTTACATCCTGGTGTGTTATCCACTGGGTAATTATCCAAGGAATTCAGGAGTCCTGCTTCTTTTGGTGTCCCCTTAGAGGAACCTTTTAGGACCTTCTCACCTCAACAGCCACAGACCATAAAAGGATCCTGGGGAGAAAACGCCTTGTTCCTTGATTTTTTTAAAAATTTTTTTCCTCTTTGTTGGTTTGTTCGTTTAGGTTCCACATAATTTCGTTTAAAAATATTAAATTACTTTAAAATAAAGCCGAGGCCTTTGAAGTTGCTGTGTTGCTTTTAGGTTATTGCCAAGTGATTTCAGGAGAAACAATCAAAAGGGATTTTTTTTTTACTTCAAGTCTGATTCGTTCACAACCAAGCTAAAGCAAACCAAGTGTCAGCGTTTGTCTTTGAGCTGTAAAGAGAGAAATGTGTAAGAAAAATGAGGGAAATATTGAATGGAAGCCACGGCTGCAGCAGATTCCTGGGAATGGCCACGATCCTGTGCCACGAAGGGAGCAGTCTGCTCTTCGGTGGAAATCCCTGACCCAAATGTTCAAAAGTTCACCTGCGTTTCCTGCTGAATCTTGGAGTGTTTTTTTAATAGCTGAAAATACAAGGATAAGGCCAAGTGCTCCTACAATCCTACAGGAAATGTCATCGGGGAGGCAGCAGCACATGGATAATTGAAGAAAGCAAAAATGCTTAAAGCTGTTTAGTACAAGCCGAAAATTACATTCAACTTCAGAATTTATTTTTCTCTCTCTCTCTCAGGATGATTCAAGTAGGTCATGCAACTCTTGGGGGCACTTTCCCCACATCATTTAATAGGAAGTGCCTGTTCTGTGAATGATGGGCACAATCAGCCTGGACTAAGAATTTCCTGTGCAGAACAAGATGTTAAATCAGAAGTTACAAAACCCATGTTTGAGTTGAAGTTGTATCAGTGAAGCAATTAAGTCTCAATAATTACTGCCCTTGGGGTTTCCTGGAGTTTTCTCAGTGATGACACGGCCAACACACCTGAAAGAGGCTTTAAATGTGGATTTTCTCACCCTGCTTTGCAATTTAGTAGCACAGCTGTGGGTGCTGAGCTACCTAGGAATAAAAAGGAGATCTCCCTAGGAATAAAAAGGAGATCTCCCTAGGAATAAAAAGGAGATCTCCCTAGGAATAAAAAGGAGATGGGGAAACAGGCATGTGAATTATGGCCACTTCCAAAAAACTCTGATTTTTTTGTCACATCTGTGGCAAAATGCTCATTCCTTAAATTATGTGATTCCTGAAAAGTTTAATTTGCTTTTTAAGACTTTTTTTTTTCCTTTAATTTATTTGTTTTCATCTGGAAAGGTTTGTAGAACAAATCTGCCCCTGCATGCTCGTGTGATGAGCTGGGTTGCTCCCACAGGGATGGCCCAGGGGACAGCAGGAATGATCTGACTCCTTTGGTATTTACACCAAACCTGGTGTGAGACATTTCCTAAAGGTTTCTTAGGGCAGTTCAACATGTCACAGAGCCAGCCCGACCTTGCTGGAACTGTAACACTTCTGCCTGGAGGGAATTCCTTCTGCTCTGTGATATTTGTTTCTGGTGGCACTGTGAGTTTCCCATCCTGGGTTTGAGGTATCCCTCCCTGGAGGTGCCTGGGGAGGAGCAACTGGGAGCACTTTGCTGGTGTAAAATGGAATTATTTCCACCAGGGAAGGGCAGGGGCTTGGTGAGGACGATGATTTCCTGCCTGCAGGGTTTGGTTGGGTTATCAGCTGATTTTATCAAGCCACTAAGGCAGGGAACACCCAGGGCATTGTGCTGGGGCTTTCCAAGCTCTTGGTCTTACTCCAGTTGTAACCATTGAGTTTGGCAAGGGATCCAACTCCTCTCAAATGATGTGGCCTGAGATGGGTCCTCGAAAGCTTCTGTCAGCTGCTGTTTTGGCTCCTGAGATACTTTATCAGGAAGAGCTCCCTGAAATTAGATACAACATTTGAGGGAGTGCCCCACAATTATAGCCTGCCCTTTGGAACTGTCCCAGGAGTAGCTCTGTTTTCTTGGAAATCTGCAGAAATTTCAATTTTGATTTGATGAATTTGAATGAATTGATTATTATCAGTTCCTTTTCCATTGTCTTACTCATGTGCTTCACACGGTTTCTGTTCCCATCCCCAGAAAAGCAGGCAGCAGTGCAGGAAACACTTCCAGCTCTTACACTGGCAGCTGACATTTTGTTTTTCTCCCCCAGAACCACAGCTGGGGTCTCTCAGAATGCTTCAGCAGCTCTTAAAAGTTCTATTCTAGGAGCTTCTTCAGGAGAGGAGATGGAAGGAGCTGCTTTTGGGATTCCCACTGGTGACCTCCCCGCTGTCCCTTGGCATGTCCCAGGGTCCTCCAGCTCTCAGGTGGCTCCAGGACTGTTCCAATTCCCGTGGAATTCCTGTGGCAGAGCTGTGCTAACCCTGAGCCCACCGATAATCCATGAAGTGAGTGTTGTTATGAATCCCTGCTCCCTTGAAATCCCTCCTTTCAGCTCTCCAGGGTAACAAAACTGGCTGCTCCCACCCTTTAGTACTGTTACATCTTTTAAACCTGTTCTTTTTGTTGCTTTCCTCCCTTCCCCGCGCTGCTGCCGATTCCCAAAGCGACAATTAACACCTCCAACCTGCGGTTTTCCTTCTCACCTGTTGCTAAAGGGGGATTGATCTTCCCCAAATCTAAATGTCTGCATCAATGCTGGGGCTAATTATCTCGATTAATACAGTGAGAGCAGCTCAGGATGGGATTCCTCTGATTAAATGTGTGCAGGGGCTTAGAGCAGCCCCGGGTGTCTTGTTTAAGGAGGTTCACTCTTTTGGTAATATTTAAAAAGTTTAATAGAAAGATTATAGGAGATAGAGATAAACTAAAGGGTTAAATGGTCGAGTGTTTGGTATTTAGTTAAGAGCATACTTATTTCGGGAGATACTTTTAAAATACTTTTTTTTATTATATCAGCTTGTTGCATATTTATAGACTTATGGATATTTAAACTTTTTTATAAATTAGTCTGTATATTTTAGGAACTATTTTGTATGGCTTTTCTTTGGGTCTGCCTTTTTAGAGTATGCATGTTTTTTGGCTGTAGTCTTAGTCTTTTATTATTACTTTTAGTTTGGGCTTTGGTTTATAATTTTAGAGGTGGCAGATGCTGATAGTTAACATGTTAGCAGTAGGGTCTTCATTATATGTTCACTGGATTAATTATAAGCAGTTCACAGTTTAATTATAACTATATATTAGCTATTTTATTACTATTTTTAAGTTTAAAAGCAGAAATAAAACTATATTTATACAGTAAAGTTATTCTAACATTATTATACATATATATTTTAATATTTGCAATGACCCTATAATATAATATGTATTTATAACAAGGAATATTGGTGAGATCAATCTCCAATTTATAAGATTTCGCTGAGAAAGCAAATTAAAATTTAGCAGAAATTCAGGTTCCTCACATGGAAATCAGCGTGGCCACGGCTTAACCCTCAGGAATTTGGGCTAAAGGCCGTGGAAAGGAGTGCGAGAAAACTGGGAAAACTTGGTTCTGATGACGAGGGTAAAACCGTGTGGGATGTTCTGGGTGTCTGAAGGGAAACCAGCCCGCCCGTGCCTTCGGGGCACCTCAGAGGACAAAACCACGGAGCCTGCGAGGGAGGAGAGGAGCAGAGCTGGGGAATTCTCCAGGGGGAAGCGCGGCCGCCTGGAGTTTATCTCTCCTGCCCAGAGGGGAGCTCACCCTGCCAGCCGCCCCTGCTGACAGCGACCCGCCCAGCCGCGGGGACACCGCGACAAAAACGCGTCCTGAACGGGACATCCCGCTCGGGGTGATCACAGCCTGCTCAGGGGATTTGTTTCTCCAAGGAAAAGGGGAAATGCGAAGGTGGGAGCTCACCCTGACAGCCGCTCCTGCTGACAGCAACCAGGGACCCGCCCAGCCGCGGGGACACCGCGACAAAAACGCGTCCTGAACATCCCACTCGGGGTAATCAGGGAATTTAAATTTCTTTCCCAAGGAAAGCGGTCTGGGTGCGAAGCTGGGAGCTCACCGCGGCAGTGCTGAGCACAGACCCCCCCCTTACCACGGGGACAGGCGACAAAACACATCCTGAACATCCCGCTCGGGGTGATCACAGCCTGCTCAGGGGATTTATTTCCCCAAGGAAAGCGGTCTGGATGTGAAGCTGGGAGCTCACCCTGCCGACAGCAACCAGGGCAGGGTGGACACAGACCCGCCCAGCCACGGGGACACCGCGACAAAAACACATCCTGAACATCCCACTCGGGGTGATCAGGGAATTTAAATTTCTTTCCCGAAGGAAAGCGGTCTGGATGCGAAGCTGGGAGCTCACCGCGGCAGTGCTGAGCACAGACCCCCCTTAGCCACGGGGACAAGCGACAAAACACATCCTGAATATCCCGCTCGGGGTGATCAGGGAATTTAAATTTCCTTCCCCAAGGAAAGCGGTCTGGATGCGAAGCTGGGAGCTCACCACGGCAGTGCTGAGCACAGACCCCACCCCACCGCCCCAGCCACCGGGACACCGCGACAAAAACACATCCTGAATATCCCACTCGGGATGTCCAGGGGATTTCTTTCCCCAAGGAAAGCGGTCTGGGTGCGAAGCTGGGAGCTCGCCCTGCCGACAGCAACCAGGGCAGGGTGGACACAGACCCGCCCAGCCACGGGGACAAGCGACAAAAACACATTCTAAAAATCCTGCTCGGGGTGATCAGGGAATTTATTTCCCCGAGGAAATCGGTCAGGATGCGAAGCTGTGATCCCACAGTGGGTGGGTTTGCAGCTCTGTAAATGGATCTGCAGCTCTGCAGCAGTGAGTTTTTGGGGAGCTGCATCTGTGTGAGGGTGATGGGAGCTGGGCCGAGGGGCTGTTACAAACAGATGTTTACCAATGTTTTTCCTCACAGTCTTATTTCTAAGAAAAAATAACTGAACTTTGTAAGTTAGGTAAGCGTATTTTAACAAAACACAGGATAATTTTAAAATTAAACAAAACTTAAACTCAATATGAATGCATTTCAGCAAAAGAAAATTAAATTGTATTAGGGTTAACTTGACCTAATTGTATTAACTTAATAAAGCTTACATATAACAGAACTTTAATTTAATAGGATATGGATATCATATATTCATATTCAAATATTCAAATCAAAGACCAGAAATGTGCTTTTGCAGAGCCCTGACAGGTGCTGGGAGATGCTGCAGGAATCCAAAATCTCCCCACAGCAGCAGCTCCCCAGAACAATTACAGATTTTGGGGACTACAGGAATCATCCCCAAATTCAGCCTTGGTTTTGGTTGGGTACAAAGCCTGGCCAAGGCCACTTAAAACAAACCCACTGCACCACCAAATTCTCCCTGGAGGTAGGGAAAACCATCCTGGCTCTTCATGAGCCGTGCAAAGACAGCTCAGAGCACGTTCCTGAGCAATCCCTGCTGCAAGGACTCACGTTAAGGAAAGCACTGGATGCCATTTTCTTTTTCACCTGGAAAAGAGGGGGAGAAGAAAAAGGCCAAGGGGCTGCAGCTGTGTTCTTCCCCTCCTGTCTATTGTGAATGTTTGAAAAGTGCTGTTTGTGGTCTCTCAGAGTCATGGGTTTTTTTCTGCCCAAGAAATTGCAGATCATTCACATCCCTGGAAGTGTCCAAGGCCACGTTGGAGGAATCTGGGATAATGGAAGTTGTCTCCACTTTCCTGTTTCTTAAATTCCCTTCCATGATTCTGTGATTTTTCTGACTTTCCCTTCCCAGACCCAGGAATGGGGACATTTAAACCTTTCCCCATGGTGCATTGTTGTTCTTCCCCAAGAATTCCCTTCCCTAAACACTGAATTTGGCATTTCCAGACCAGCCTCCAGCATTCCTATGGCTCCCTTCCTTCTGCTGGCTACAGCCACATCTGCATTCCCAGGTAAGTCTTTTCCCAACCTTTTCATGTAGGATTATGGCTCAGCACAGCCTGGATTTCCAGGAGAACCCAGGGAGGCTCATGGCTCATTTTTGCAAAGAGAAATCCCAGCACAGCCTGGATTTCCAGGAGAACCCAGGGAGGCTCACGCTGGTGCTCAGTTTTCCAGAGAGAAAAGGTTGGTTTGTTCCCACTGGGAATGCTGCCTCTCTGGATCATTTCCAGTCCATCCCAAATGAACATCCACGCTGTTCCTTTCAGACTCTTCATTCCTGGGTGCCCTCTGCCAAAAACCCCACAGGTGCCGGCACTCAGCAGCCTCAGACTCAGAGATTTTTGGCATTTTTACAATCCCATGTCTGGATCAGCCCGTTCCAAACCCATCAGCAACACGTGCCCTTGGAAATCTGCACCTGGACGGGACAGCCTGTCACCCTCCCTGCTCCCTGAGGCAGCAGCAGCTGCACCTGCAGCATTCCCGAGCTGTGCTTCGTCCAACCCGTTCCTAAAACCTCCAACTCCAGTGTCCCAGAGCTGTCACGTCCTACCCCTGTGGGATTTTCCTGCTGGTTCACCTAAATCCACCTTTCTCCAGGACCTTCCTCCTTCCAGGACATTGCAGGGTGCTCCTCAGTTTAGGCACACTGATAATTGTCTGGAAAGAAGCTCAAGCAAGTACTGCAATTTCCATTTGAACACTTAAATAAATGCTTGAGTACAATCAAGTGTTTTACCCCAAAATTCACCCTTTCTGAACGTGGAGGCAGATTTTTCTCCAAGATGAACTGCAGTCGGAAGATGAACTTGTTGAAAACCTTTGTGCAAGGATGAAGCTACTTAGATAAAAGTTAATTCTTCATGCACCTCATATACAGTTAGAAGGGAAAGAAATACTATTAATATTCAGAAAACAAATGGTGTAGGAGTGTGTACAAGGTATTTAAGAGACAAAAAAAACCCCAAACCCAAAACAACATGAAAGACAGGTTGAAGGCAAGGACACCGCCAATAACACATCAGGAATATTTTCTGAGAGAAACAATCCCTGGCAGTTATTAATGTGGTCCACTCAATGTCGTGTTGCCATCACTTTCAACAGGTCATAGGATCAGGGATGAGGCTTCCCAGGCTTTATCTGCAGCTGCTCTGGCCTACAAGGGATTTTGTTTCAACTTCTTCAGATATAAAGACTATTTTATACTGACCAGGTCTGATCACTTTTATTTTTTTCATTAAATAATTTGGAGGTACAACCACGTTCTTATATCTTCAGAACAGAACTGCTCTGGGTAGAATGATATATTCAGGATAGAATCACCCCACATAAAATGTAATATTTGTAACTCTAGAATAATGATGTAGTGCAGAATGGTATTTCAGCAGAGGCCTTGAAAGTGAAAAAAGAAGAGCCCAAGGAATTTTTGACCTGCCAGAATAAACACGAGTGGTCCCTTAATGAAGGGACACCCCTGAAAATATTTTGCTTTTCGGGCTGTTCTTAAACAGCTTCTGGGAATTCTCCTGGTGCCTGTTCCCGTTGTGTTTTCCACGTCATTCCTAAGGAAAAACAAATCCAGCAGCTTCAGGGAATCAGATTTCAAGTTTCACCTCAAGACACAAAACCCCTTCACAGATTTATTTATTTATTCTTATTATTTCCCTCAGCTCCTTTCCCCCCCTCTGGGTTTTAAATCCTCCTCCTTTATTTTTCAGCTTCCTAAAATAATGGAATTGTTGACATTGGAAAAGGCCTTTCATGTCATTAAGTCCCAATGACAGCCTCGGGACAGTGAAAGGTGAATTGTGAATTCTGTAGAGAATTGGTACAATCTGTATTTTTAACTGGTTGTTTCCACAAAAAAAAAAGGGGGGGAGGAAATAAAATTTAAAATGGATTTTTCCACAAAAATGGGAAAAAAGTAAATGTTAAACCTGGTTCTTCCACAAAAAAAAAAAAAACCCCAAAAAAAAGTGGGGGGAAATTTCCCTTTTGTACTGTATCTTAGAAAAAATTTAAAAAAAAATAAAAATTCTGGTTTAAACTGTTATTTTTTTCCACAAAAAAATTAAGCAAAACATTTCCATTTTGAACAGGCTTTTCCCCACAATTTCTACTTTCAAGTGGATTTTCCCACAAAACAGGGATAGAAAATCCATTCTCAATATGATTTTTCCCCCCAAAAATAGAACCCCCTGAACTATTTTAAACAGATTTTTTTTTCAAAATTTCTTTTCTGAAAGGCATTTTCCAGGAATTTGCATTTTAAACTGGATTTTCTTACCAAAAATACAAAAAATACCCCCCATCAAAATCTATTTTAAACTGATTTTTTTCCTCAACTGGATTTTCCCACCAAAAATATGAAAACAAAATCTATTTAAAACTGATTTTTTCCTCAACTTCCATTTAAAATGAATTTTCTCACTGAAAATAGGGGGGGGGAACTGTTTTAAACTGATTTTTCCGCAGCTTCCATTTCAAACTGGACTTTCTCACCAAAAATGTGGGGGAAAAAAAACCCAACTCTTTTAAATTGATTTTTCCTGGAACTTCCATTTTAAACCAGACTTTCTCACAAAAAAAATACGGCAAAAAAATCCCCACTTTTAAACTGATTTTTCAGGATCTTCCATTTTAAACCAGACTTTCTCACCAAAAAATACGGCAAAAAAATCCCCACTCTTTTAAACTGATTTTTCTGGATCTTCCATTTTAAACCGGACTTTCTCCCCAAAAAATACAGCAAAAAAAACCCCAAATATTTTAAACTGATTTTTCTGGAACTTCCATTTTAAACCGAACTTTCTCACAAAAAAAATATGGCAAAAAAAAAAAAACCCAACTATTTTAAATCTCTTTTCCCTGAATTTCCACGCCAAAACGGGTTTTTCCAGCGCTCCCGCTCCCACCGAGGCCCCGCGTCCCTCAGCGCCCCTGAGGCGGGAACGGCCGCGACCTTCCCAACATGGCGCCGCCCCCTCTCCCCCGAACGCCCCCCTCCCCAACATGGCGCTCCCCCGCCCCGACCTCCCGCTCATGGCCGCCCCCGCCGCCCTCGCCCTCCCCAAGATGGCGGCGGCGCGGCGCTATGACGCCATACGTCCCGCTCCCCCCCTCTCGCTGTCCCCGGCCTCCTCCGCCGCCGCCGCCGCCGCCGGTCCCCGCCTCCCGCGCTCGCCACCGCGGCGGCCGAGGGCGACTCGCGCCGCCGCCCCGCTCGCCCCCCGCCCGCCGCCCGCCCTCCGCCCGCCGCGGCCCCGCGGCGCGGGCCCGCCGCAGCGCAGCCGCTCTGAGGTGAGCGTCCTACCGCGCAATCTCCTCCAGCCCCGGCGCAGCCGCACCAACGCGGGGCCCCCGCCGCCCGCACCCGCTCCCCCGGCGGCCGCGACCGCCCGGCCGAGCCGGGCCCGCGGGGCCGCCCCGAGGCCGCGGCGGAGCGGGGGGACCGGGACGGGCGGCGGGGAGAGCGGCCGGGGGGAGCTCGGGGAAGGGGGGCGGAAGGTGGCGGGGCGGCCTCGGAGCTCCGGCCCCGGGCTGAGCTCGGCCCGGCCGGGCGGGGAAGTTGGGCCGCGGCCGCAGACATTGGCGGGGCTTTTGCTTCGCCCTTTTTCCTGGTATTGTGGGAGCCCCCTTCTTTCCTGCTCTTAGCCCTCACCACCCTTTTTATTTTTTTTTCCTTCACATTAGCCCTCCTTTTTTCCCCCCGCTTCACCCACTCCCTTTTTTTTTTCAGCCCTCCCCTTTTTTTTTGCCTTTACCCACTTGTTTTGCCTTCACCCGCTTTTTTGCTTCCGCCCCCATTTTTTTTACTCTTCACGCCCCCTTTCTTCCCCTTCACTCCCTTTTTTTCCCTTCACTCTTTTTTTTCCTTCACTCCCCCTTTTTCCCCATTCATCCCCTCTTTTTTATTTTATTCTTCACCCCCATTTTTTTCCTTCACCTCCCCTTTCCCCCCCATAATCAATTAGGTTGTAAAAGGCCTCAGAGATTAGTGAATCCAACCTTGATGAAGTTACTCTATGTGCCCCTTTTTTTTTCCCTTTCATCCTTTTTTTTCCCCTTTCACCTCCTATTCTTTTCCCAGAATCACTGAACAAATTAGGTTGGGACAGACCTCTGAGCTCATTGATGAAGTTCCCCTTCATTCTCCCTTTTCCCCTCTTTTTTTTTTTTTTTCCTGTCATCCCTCTTTTTTCCTCTTTTACCCCCTCCCCTTTATTTTTCTTTACATTTTGTATAATTTTCCTCCCTCTGTCCAGGAGGTTGGGAGCGAGTTGAAACGTGTTGATCACTCACCTCCCCTCCATTTAACATACCCAAAGTAGGGGTGTGAATTGCCTGTCAAAAAGGGGTTTAACTGGATATGTATTAAAATACCCAAAAAAAGGGGCTCCGAAACATCTGGCTCAGGACAGACCTGGCTGTGACTGAGGTGCTCAGGATCTTTTTTAGTGTAAATAATAATTAAGGGACAGAAATAATTGAGCTCAAGACTCTTCCTACATTTGAGGTTACCAAGCCTAAACTTTCTTGCAGCTACAGATGATTTTCATTGCGTGGGGTGATGTTTTCTCTGTTCGAGTTTGGGAGCTCTGCTTTATATTTTTTATTATTATTATTTTTTTCTCCTTTGCTGAGCTGTTATTTGCAGAATTTGGGGTTTTTTTAAATCCCTTTGGTTGTGGTTTTGCTTCTAAGCCTCGCTGGTCTCTGAGCACAGTTTTAGACCCTCTTCCCACATCCTGAGAGGATCCTCAGTGTGAACTCATGTTCATCCTCACTTCAGCCTTTCCTCTCCTTTATCCACATCCCAATTGCTCCTTTTCAAATCCTCTCACAGTGAGCTTTTAATTCCCAAACCTTGAGGAAATAGGTGAGAGAACTGTTCATCTTTCTAATAGAAATTTGCTCTGCTGGTGGTAAAACTGGGAGCAGTGCAGGTTTTTTGGTTTGGTTTGGTTTTAGTTTGTTTTTGTTTTTGTTTTTTGGGGTTTTTTTTGTTTTTGGGGGGTTTTTTGTTTGTTTTGGTTTTTTTGGGTTTTTTTTTTGGTTCTGTCAAGGGTGAAAGAGGAAGTGCATGATGATGATGATGATGATGGTACCTGTGGAAAGCTTGAGGATTGCAACAACTGATTTTTGAGGGTTTTCACCTTGCCCATCCATCCCTGGAAATGTCCAAAGCCGGGCTGGATGGGGCTTGGGATAGTGGGAGGTGTCCCTGCCCGTGTCAGGGGTGGGATTTATGGCCCCTTCTAACCCAAACCATTCCATGGATTCCACCAAGTGTCCCAGTTCATTTAATTCCTCTCCTCCTCCTCAGTAATTTCCCCCCTCCCCGTGTGTTTGGTGTTTTGCAGAGCGTCTCAGTCGGGTTTTGGTGGAGTTTTGTTGGTTCCTGGTTGTTTCTCACGAGCCTCACGTCATTTTTGTGAGGTTTTATGACCACCTCTCGTGCACAGGCCATAAAAACGGCGAGGCTGGGGCCCTCAGCCTCATCCCCTGTGGGTTTTTCTGCAGCCCTTGGAATGTTTTAGGGTTTAGGAAGTGTGTGGTCTGACGGGAGCTGACTTGGCCAGGACAACCAACGCCCCATTTCAGGAGTTAAATTAACACCTCCTGGAAAACCCAGCTCTGCCACTGAGAGTCCTTGGCGTGGGTTGGAGGTTGCACCACCAGGAAAATGGAAAACTTGGGGGGTGAAGCCTTTCCCAGGGAAGTGGGGGAGTCCCCATCCCTGGGATTGTTCCCAATCCCGTGGCTGTGGCACCCGAGGCCGGGGTTGAGCTCGATGCTCTCACTGGGCTTCCCCAACTTTACCAATTCCATGAGCAAAGGCCACTTTGGTGGGGTTTTTTCCTGCTAAAAAGTCTGGAATTCCCTGGACAGGAGCCCCCCGTGCCTGGTCAGCTGCTCTGGTGTCCACCTGCAGCCCACAGGGTGTCTTAGCTCGAGGAATTCTTCACACGTCGGGATTTCATCCCTTTCCTCTCCCTCAGCAGCCTGGATCACCTTTTTTCAGCCTTAATTCAGGCAATTTAACTTTTGGCAAGCTCAGGCCTGGAATATTTCAGCCTCGTAGAGGGAACCAGTGAATCCCAGGAGAGTGGAGGAGCCCAAACTGGGACCACTGGGATCACTCTTTGTGTCCATCTCCCTTCCAGGCCGGTCATGTCCAACTTCTGCCACGTTCATGCACAAGCTCTGGGAATAATCCCATTGCTTTTTCCAAAGAGATTTCCATGCAGATTTCTCTCTCTTTTGAAGGGGTTTGGGAATTGTTATTTTTTATGCATTACCCTTCTGTGCTCTGGGAAAGTGTCTTCCAGGAAGGCAGCAGGGCACAGTGAACTCTGCTGTGCTCCCGGATCCCTTTTACCGAGAAAATTTAATCCAGCCTTTTTCTACATAAGAACATTTCGTGCCATCAGTAGGAGTGGTGGGGTCCTGTCGATGGTTTTTGGTGCAGGGAGTTTCTGTGAAATTCAGCCTCGGATTTATCTCCCTCAGGCCGTTTCTGAAGTTGATCTGTGGGGAAAAAAAACAAAAAAACCACCTCAGTTCAGATATTTTGTGTTACCCAGTGCCCAAGATGCTTCACAAAATAATTTTAAACCATTTTTTTTGGGGGGGGGGGCTTTAAAATAACTTCTGCTGCACAGTGGGGATTTTAGTTGTACTGTTGAGTGCCCCACTACCCTCTGGGGGGAGGAACCTTTTCCCAAAATCCAGCCTCAACCTCCCGACACAGCTCCAGCCATTCCCTTGGATGAAGAGGCACCCTGGCCCTGGGTGTGTTTGAAGGGAATCAATCCATCCTCTTAGGGTTTGGAATTCAGCTTTTCTGTTAAGTCATTTTAACGCTTTCCCACCTTCCCACTCATGGTTGCAGATCCAGGCCCCTGCCCCGATCAGTTTATCATTTATTTTAGTGATTAAATTTCTTTGTCTGCCCTCATGAATGGATCTCTTCGTCGCCTCGTTTTGCCTGTGAATCCAAACCAGGTAAATAAATCCTGGCAAACCCCCTCTGGTTTCCAAGCGTTGCAAACTTTAAAACTCAGAACATCTTTGGTGCCTTTTGTCTCTTGAAACTAAAGCTTCCAGCAGAAGCCCTCACCAATTCCCATCCCAAAGGCTGCAGTGGAGTGTGAGGGAAGTTTTAAGGAGTTGTGCAAGGCTTTGTCCCAGAGCTGGAGGAACCTCTCACCCATCCATGATAAACCTGGACCATCCAGGACCTTCCAGCTTCGGGGAAATTCAGGTTTATTCTGCAACGATTGCAATGGGGTACAATATCTGTGTCTTCCCCAGTTCTGGTCCTTCTGCTATTTTTTTTTTTCCCTCCCCCCCAATAAAAAAACCTGGTGGGGCTGATCCAGTTGGCTGGGGTTTGTCCCCTTTGTGGGGACAAACCTCAGAGCCCGTTATCCTTTGGGAATATCCCAGGGTTTGTTGTGGATGAGCTGCTTGCCAGACTCGGAGGAGGAATCTAAAGAGAAGTCCTAGAGGGGAATCCCTTCCCCTGCCAGATGGGAGCTGCAGGCTGTGTTTGGTGGAGCTCGTCCTGATCCACGCTGACATTTTCATGCCAGTGAAATTCCATCTTGGTTTGTTTTTTTTTTTTTCCCCC
>VZDJ01000142.1:13962-70134 GCA_008694505.1 Cyanoderma ruficeps | reverse complement strand
AAAAAAAAAAAAAAACCCTTAGGAATCTCAGGATGGCAGGTGAATTCCATCTCAGTAGGATTGGGAATTCCAGGGTCTCTTTTCCTTCCTGTTTTCCGCCCTTTCTCGGGGACTGTGCTGCTTTTCCCGGGGAGCAGAGCCTGGTTTCCTGCTGAAGGATGGAAGCAGGTGTCTCCTTGGTTGGGAGCATTATTTTTGTTGTTGTTTCTGTTTGGCAGATGGGTGAGTTATTTTACCTGTTTGTGTGCTGCCTGTAAATCATTAATGGCTCGCTCGGATCCTGCAGACCCGGCAGCAACTGGGAGGGAAACTCAACTTCCTCAGTCCTACAAAACTCACCTGACCTCAAACACAGAAGGGAAAACCCATGAAAAGTGTGTTTTCACTCACAGACCGTGCTTGCCTGTGATCAGTGTGAGGAAGCCAATCCAGAAGTGACTGAGTCCCCTCCCACTGTTCATTACATAAGCATCTAATTAAAGGAATCAAACAGGGACGACTTGGAGAACTTCCCCGTAGTCTGGGTCAAAAATACTTGCAAAAGCACAGGCCGGAGTGCCCGTGTTTTATTTGTGCTGAGAAAATGCCGTGTAAATGGAGTTTATTTTTGGTGTCAGCCATTGGAGTCTCCTGCTGCTTCTGCTTCCTTGGGCACCGGGAAAATCCTTTAACTCCTGATTTCCCTTTGGGAGGAGAAGGGATTTAAATAGTGCTGCTCCCTTCCCTCCCTAGAAGGAGCTGGTGGATTGAGAGCTCGTCTCGTGGTTGCTTTGGGTTGAAAGTTGGGTTATTTTCAGGTTTATTGTTCCTGCATCGTGAGCATTCCCGTGGATTCGGGGGTGAATCCGTGAATTCGGTCCCGTGCTCCAAAAGGAAACGGTGTTTTTCCCTGGGAATGGCTGGGATATTTCAGCCCTGACAATCAGCAGCAGATGTAGATGGAGGTGGTGGTGGTGGAGAGAGGTGGAAGACATCTGAAGAACAGAAAATAAAAATCTGAAGAGCAGGAAATAAAAATCCACAGTCCCTTCCCAGCGGATGGGACGCGGGGTTGTCACAGGAGCTGTGGCAGCTGGGAATTCCCTCAGGATTTGCATGCCCTGCTCAAAGCAGGAAAAGCAGAGAGTTGTGGGATGGGTCAGGGCTGCAATTCCAGGATGGATCAGTTGTGGATCAGTGTGCAGAGTCCCCTGTGGCCGTGTGGGAGGCAGCCGGGTACAGAGGGGACACGGAGAGCGCCCGGCCTGTTCCACAGGCTCTGGCAGCGTGGAGAGGGAGATGTGGGATCAACATTTACACCCAGCTTGGAGGTGCTTCAGACCTGAAAGACTGGCAGGCAAATCTCTCTGGTGTGGTTGGGCTGGAAATGCACTTTTTTTTATTTTCCCCTCCAGAAGACACAAGTTTTGATGGTGCGGGATGTTTGGCTGCCAGTGTGAGGTGGGGTTTCCTCACGTTCCTGCTGTGTTCCCTGCACAGGGTCCATTTCCCTTCTCAGGAATTGTGGAATGGTTTGGGTTGGGAGGATCTTAAAGCTCATCTCGTGCCATGGCAGGGGCACCTTCCTCTGTCCCAGGCTGCTCCAAGCCCCAGTGTCCAACCTGGCCTTGGACATTCCAGGGATCCAGGGGCAGCCACAGTTTCTCTGGGAATTCCAAAAATTTGCTGTGACCGCAGAGCCACGTGCCCTGAGAGCCCCAGACACCCAGAGGGGACCAGGAAAGCTCAGGATGTGGCTCTCAAATCCAAGCTGTTGGGGATTTCATCACCATAAACTGAAAAAACCCTGGAATTTAACGTGAACGTTGGTGGTGGTAAAGTCAAATGAAAAGTCATTAAGAGATCACAGAATCATGGAATGGTTTTGGGTGGGAAGGGACCTTTCAAGGTCATCCAATGCCACCCCCTGCCATGGACAGGGACACCTCCCACTGTCCCAGGCTGCTCCCAGCCCCAGTGTCCAGCCTGGCCTTGGACATTCCAGGGCTCCAGGGGCAGCCACAGCTGCTCTGGCAATTCCAGCCCAGCCAGGAATTCCCAATTCCCAAGATCCCATCCAGCCCTGCCCTGTGGCAGTGGGAAGCCATTCCCTGTGTCCTGTCCCTGCAGGCCTTGTCCCCAGTCCCTCTGCAGCTCTCCTGGAGCCCCTTTAGGCCCTGGAATGTTCTGGAAGCTCTTCCTGGAGCCTTCCCTTCTCCAGGCTGGGAATTCCCAGCTCTCCCAGCCTGACTCCAGAGCAGAGGAGCTCCAGCCCTTGAAACTCCTCTGGACTTGCTCCAGCAGCTCCAGATCCTTATGTTCATCAGTTCCCAGTGGATTTTCCAGGGAATTTTTCCTCCTCAAGTGCCTGTTTTGCAGGGCAGCCAAGCAGAGCAGTGCTTGAAGCACTTGAACTTCAAGGAAGGGTGGCCAGGCTGTCATTTTGGGTGGAATTTTGGTGACTGAACGTGGTTAGGAGTGTTCTGTCTGTTCTTACCGTGTGCTGATCTTGTTGAGTTAATGCCACGTCAGGACCAAGTCCTTGAGGTGACCCGTCGTAATTTTGGGCACCACAGCAGGAAAAAAATGTTACAAACGTGTTAGAGAGTGTCCAAAGGAGGGGCACGGGGGTGGGGAAAGGGCTGGAGGGGCCCCAGGAGGAGCAGCTGAGGGGACTTGGTGTGTCCAGCCTGGAGGAGAGGAGGCTGAGGGGACACTCAAGGGGGCTGCAGCTTCCTCAGGAGGGGCAGCCCTGATCTCTGCTCTGTGTGTGACCAGGGACAGGATCCAAGGGTGTGAAATGGTGTCAGGGGAGGGTCAGGTTGGATATCGAGTTGGATATCAGGGAAAGGTCCTTTCCCTGAGGGTGGTGGGACACTCATTCCCCAGGTTCCCCAGGAATGGTCCCAGCCTCGAGGCCGCCCGAGCTCCAGGAGCATTTGGACAGCTCTCCCAGGGACAGAGTGGGATGGCTGGGGTGTCACTGCGAGGCCAGGAGCTGGATCCATGATCCTGTGGGTTCTTTCCCACTGAGGATATTCCCAGATGTAGCCAAGGCTGGACAGAGCTGGTCCATGCTGGGCACAGGGTGATCCTTCACAGCCCGGAGCCTGGTGGGGACGAGGCTGCGGCATCTCTGTCACCTCCCTCTTGCTCAACCCTCTGTGTGTCACCCACTCCCATTCTCTTCTCCCGTGGCAGTCCAGCATAACCACTAATCCTCTCTCTCCCTAAAAGAGGATTAAAACTGGGAACATTTGCACCTTGCAGCAGGCAGCGAGGAGGGCCGTGCTCCGTCTTTTCCCAGCAGTAATCCCAAGGGCTGTGCCAGGAATGCTGTCAGCAAAACAGAGCAGCCTGTGCTTATTGGGTTAGGGATCCTTTAAAAGACAGCTTTTGGCTGTTAATTAAAAAAGCTGAATTGACTAAAGATGAGCAACTCGAGCCGTTAAAACGACTCCTGGGTTCTGCAGATCTTGAGGAAAATTAGGTTAAAATGGGATTTCTGCGTGGCTCTTTCAACAAAATGCGAGTGCTTAAGGTGACAAAGTACGACCTCAGAGAATGGCATTTGTGGTGTTCTGGTTCCCAAACTTGTGGCAGATCACACATCCTGCCAAAAAGATTTTAGGGGGGAAAAAAAAAAAGGTGCTACTGGTGGATGGTGGTAAGGGGCAGCAGTCACCCCGAATGTTTCCTGTGGAACCTGCGGAGCCTGGGGCAAGCACGGGAATGCGAAATGAGAATTCCATCCCGTGGTTTAGGGTTCTGGGGTGCAGTTTCACTTCCAGTTTTGGGTTACACTGGGCTGGCCCAGGCTGGGATGTGGTGGTGCCCTTCCCGAACACGAATTTTGTGCCCTTTTTTTCCCCTTGGGATCTTCCCGGGGAGGGCTGAATCCACCGGGATGTTATTCCTTGGTGCCAAAGCTTGAGAAGAGTCTTTTAAGAGGACTCCAGGAATCCACCTCATCCTTGTGTTCACCCCGTGGCTTCCTGCTGGTGTTTGGTGCTAAATAAATGAAATTCAGCTGCAGAAAGGACGGATTGCAAATCGCATTGTCCCTGATGTGTCCTATCACATCACCCAGTGGCAGCTCTCAGCAGCAAGTAGGAGGTTTTATCCTAATAAATACCTGTGAAATCCTATTTGTTTCTTTTCCAGCCCCGCCACTTTCCAAGTTTTTCCTGCAGGGGGATTTCTTTGATGTGAGATTGTGAGATTTTGACAAAGAGAGCGCGTTAACAGAAGGAATTTTGGTTTTGTTTGCTGGAATCCACTGGATTTCAGGGCTNTTCTCTCTGTGGAGAATGGGATTTTGGTGTTTAAATGTGCATTTTCAATGAGTTGTGGTAATAAGTGAGATATGAATCAAGGTGTAAGCCTCAAAATTCTCCTCATGAACAAGGGAGATTTTTTTTTTTTCTCTGTGTGAAGAATGGAATTTTGGTGTTTAAATGTGCATTTTCAATGAGTTGTGGCAATAAGCGAGATATGAATCAAGGTGTAAACCTCAAAATTCTCCTCATGAACAAGGGAGATTTTTCTTCTTCTCTCTGTGGAGAATGGGATTTTGGTGCTTAAATGTGCATTTTCAATGAGTTGTGGTAATAAGTGAGATAGGAATCAAGGTGTAAACCTCAAAATTCTCCTCATGAACAAGGGAGATTTTTTATTCTCTCTGTGGAGAATGGGATTTTGGTGTTTAAATGTGCATTTTCAATGAGTTGTGGTAATAAGCGAAATATGAATCAAGGTGTGAACCTCAAAATTCTCCTCATGAACGCGGAGATTTTTTTCTTCTCTCTGTGGAGAATTGGATTTTGGTGTTTAAATGTGCATTTTCAATGAGTTGTGGTAATAAGCGAAATATGAATCAAGGTGTAAACCTCAAAATTCTCCCCATGAAGGAGGGAGATTTTTTTATTCTCTCTGTGGAGAATGGGATTTTGGTGCTTAAATGTGCATTTTCAATGAGTTGTGGTAATAAGTGAGATAGGAATCAAGGTGTAAGCCTCAAAATTCTCCCCATGAACAAGGGAGATTTTTTTCTTCTCTCTGTGGAGAATGGAATTTTGGTGCTTAAATGTGCATTTTCAGTGAGTTGTGGTAATAAGCGAGATAGGAATCAAGCTTATCCTTGTGAATGGTGGTGTTTGCTTATCAAACCCGCAGGGGTGATTCCCTCTAGGCACAGTTTTATACGGGAGCGCTGTCAAATTCACCCTAAATACAAATTAATGATATTTACCCAGCGAGAGTTGCCAGTGCAACGTGGAAATCGTGGAAAGAGCTGCTTGGGAGTCTGGACTCACCTGCTAGGGACGCCTGAACATCCTCTTTCTCCTGTCCCCGTGGAGAAAACACCAGGAGAAGGTCTGGGACTGGCTCAGGGGTGGGAGTGGGGGTTTTTCCCTGGGCTTTCCCAAAAGCTGGGGCTGTTGGAATTGAGCTCCTGGCAGCTCTGGTTTCTCCTGGAAGTGGTTTCTTGCCCAGCTTTGTCAGGAAATGCAGTGAGGGAGCTCCTCCTGGCTGGGAGCTGGATGAGATGGCCCAGATATTGCAGAAACAGAGCCAGGACAACACCAGGATTGGCCATTCCTCCTTTTTGAAGGTTGCCCTCTAACCCTCCCCTGAGCTGGCAGCAGCTCCTGTAACTCAGGCCATCTCAAAGCCACCAAAACCAGCTCGTTTCTGGCCATTCTCATCAGAGGGAAGACACAAATCTCTCAAGACCAAGGAGGTTTGACAGACCCCACTGGTGAAAATCATGGAATACCATCCCTGGATCTGTGTTTGTTCCCAGATGAGCTTGGCTGTCTGTGGGTGTGACCATCAAAATGTGATGGATCAGAAATCTGTGGGTGATAAACCGGGATGTACCTGCTCTGCTGCACAGAGGGTCTTGTGCCAGAACAGGAACAGCAGGACTGGACGATTTCAAAGGTAGAACTCCCCTCAAACAGGATTTGATTTTATTAGTAAATGGCCAGTGATTGATTTCTTGCCCAGATCAGTTTTCACTTATGAATTATCCCAGACTGCCTGTGCAGGGAAATTGGAGTTGGTCGAGAGGCGCAGCCGGAAATTCGGAACAGCTTTTTAAATAACACATTCCTGGGCACTAAGTGCAGAGGAAATGCTTTTTGATCTGATTGAACCCACCGAGTGTGACCCAGTTGACTGAAAAAGCTCCTTCACATCACTCCAACCCAGATCATCAAAGGTGCTTTTTGATCCCTCCCCGCCACGAGCTGCCAGCGGTGCCGGTGCTGCTGTGGCAGGGAGGAGGAGGAGGAGGAGGAGTTGCAGCCACAAACAGTTGGTAGATCTTAAAATAAATGGAAGTGGAGTCCTCCTTACCCTCAGCAGGAGCAGGTGGGAAGTCCTGGGTGCCACCAGCAGCATCTTGGTGAGCTGTGAAACTGGGAAACTGCTCCAGCCTTGTTCCGTGGCTCATGGAGGTGAAGCAGCTTTGAGTGAGGAGTCTCCAGGGCTCCCTCCCAGCAAACTGTGGCCAGAACCTGATTTAGAGGATGATTTCCTACAGAGGTGCATGGCAGGGGTGAACACCACAGAGAACGACCCCACGTGGGGATCACAGGAGCTCTGCAGGACAAGAGTGCCAGTGTGATATTGTTTAATGCAGAGAAAACTGCTTATTTATGGCAGAGCCTTGAATCCGTTGAACTCCAGATGCTTGTCAGCTTCACAGAAGAGCAGAAAGAAAGGCAGGAGGTGTTGCAGGATTTCTGGAAAACACCCAGAGCAGGATTTCCCTGAAGTGAAAGCACGAGGAGTGGGACCAGCTCGAATCATGAACCAGATTTTCTCCTTCTTTTTCAAGATTCCCGTGTAGTGCAGCCAAAGTGCTCCGTGCTGGGTTCCTGTGTGCAGCAGGGCTGTGAGGAATTGGTGCTGACTGTGGTGCAGAAATCAAAGAGAAAATGCTTTAGGAAAGGAAAACCAGGAGTGTTGTCATTCCTTTGGAAGAAATGAGGAATCCCTAACCAGAGGGATTATTCCTGAGAGTGTAGGATTGACCCTCTCAAATAAGTCCTTTAAATTGCTTAATTAAAAAAAAAAAACCAAACAAATGAAGTAAATTAAACCAAAATAAATTAAAAACCCTGGGAGCATCTGATGTCCCCCGAGCTGACTGAGCAACCACAGCATCGATCTGTCTCTTCCTTTCTCCATGCTTTTGTTGGTTATAAGACATGATTTTGGAAAAAAAATCAAGTGAAAAGCTTTAATCTACAAGAGTGTTTCAGGCCATGAGGCCCCAGCTGTGTCCTGCTCTGTTTGGGGGTGTCCATCACCAGGGGATGGGTTTAGTGGTGACTTCGGCAGTGAAAGGGGACAACAACTGGACTTGATGATCCTAGAGGGCTTTTCCAACCTGAACTATTCCATGATTTCATCTTTTCCATGGTTCAAAGCCTTTGGAGGATGGCAGCCTTTCTCCTGAGTCTCCTCCTTGGTCAGAGGAGAAGGTCCATGACCTGACCAGCCTGGGATGAGAACAGGGACAGTCCCCTGACCTCGTTAACTGGGGATTTTGATCACTTGTAAAGAGGATTCTGAGTTTTCAGAACCTTAGTCCTCTCCTTTTCCTCTCTTTTTCCTCCCCTGTGATTTCCAGCTCCTCGCAGAGCAGGCAGAGCTGCTGCTTGAGCTGGGGACATCCATCCGATGGTGTTCATGGCTGGGATGGGATCTCCTTCTTCCCAAAGCATTTGGTTGGGACAGGTTGTGCACCCTCAGCAGGCTGTGTGAGAGCTGATCTCTCCTTTGGCCACTGGGGATTTGCTAATTCCTGCATTTCAGTTGTGAATTTTTAGTTTTAGTTATGAAGTGTCATATTGGTTTTCATGTTGATGCTGGTAGAGAACGCGGGGAAACTTTTCCCCTTTGGTTTTCCACCCAGAATGACTCACTCTCAATATGAAAATATGAAGGCTGAATTCTGACAATCGAGATAATTAGCAAAGAAGCAAATTTTGTAAGAAGATCAACTTGATTGATCAACCTGAACACCCGATCCTTGTATTTGGTGTTTTGGATGCCGTTGGTTGTTCTCACCCTATTTCAGAATGGTGGAATGATGGAATGGGTTGGGTTGGAGGGGACCTTAAGCCCATCCAGAGCTGTCCCCTGCCTTGGGACACCTTCCACTGTCCCAGGGTGCTCCAAGCCCTGTCCACCCTGCTCTTGGACCTTTCCAGGGATCCAGGAACAGCCACAATTATTTTCGGCAACAGGGAAGAATTTCTTCCTTATGTTTGATTTAAATCTAACCAATTTCACTTCAAACTTTGTCCCTGCATTCCCCAAGGTCCCTTTCATGGTTGGATCCTGGGTGGGATCCTCTCATGGATGCTCACGAGAGGACAGGGCAAGTAGGTCTCTCAAAATCTCCATATATTTCCTATTTTGCTTCCTTTCAAAATTATTTAAACCACTAAAGAAGCAAGACCCAGTGATTATTTATCTCTGGTCTGAACAGGGTTTCAAATCAATGAGGTGTGGGCTGAGTTGATAAAAATGGCCTCATGATTTAACGTTCCAGAGGATAAATGCTCATCTCCAGCTTCAGCCTGTCTCACTCATGTCTCCTGCAGCATCTGAAGCAAAACCTCTTCAGTGGGATAAAGGTTTAAAACAATTCCAGGCCCTCCCTGTGTAAGGGAGTTTTTCCATTGTTCTGCTCCTCCTCGTGATTTTTTTCTGGCGTGGAATTTTTATTTTGGGCTCAGTTTTAAGCCCCCATTAACCTGGATGGAGACGGTAGAGGACGGTGTCTGTGGGTTTTGTACGGGTTGACTCAAGAGAAGTTCATTTCAACCCATGTGGGTTTCAATTTGGTGTAGAATTGATGGGGTTTATGACCAGTTCCTGATGTTTTCTGAGGGTTTGAGTGGTGCAGCTCTGCTCTTTCCTCCTGCATCTGGTGTTCCTCCAGCCCTGGGCTGACAGGACATCAGAGTGGCACACTCTTGGAGCAACTGCACTGTGTGATGAGAGGGACTTTATCCTCATAATTTTTATAAATGTCACTTAAAATGACTTTAAAAATTACTTAAAATGATTTTAAAACTACTTCTGGCTGTCATCCAAACCTTCTGGACAAAGCCACGGCCACCAGGAAATGTCACTGCTGTGTCTTTAGGCTTTCCCTGAGCCTGACACCGCTCTGGTTTCCAGAGAAAAACAGGGATCAATGTTCATTTTCTAGGGTGGTGAATGCTCATCTCTAAAGATAACCAGGAACAGCTCTCCTTTCATCCCTGTGCCTGGATCCCTGCTCAAATCCATTCCCCACCCCTCAGATGCCTCACAGGGCCAGTGGGTGACACCTTCACCTGCCAGTCAAAGGTGTTGGCCCACTAAGCCTGGCCGGTGTCAGGAATCTTTTGGGAATGATTTGAGCGTGGGAATGGTTTCCCAAGGTTTGAGTGTTTGTGGAATTAGGTGTGGGTTGCCTTTGAGTGGAAGGTTTCCTTCCAGTGGTATCATCTGTTGTCTTGTCTCCTGATGGGCCTGATGTGCTCTATCAATGATATTCTGATCACATTTTTCCATGGATTTTTAAAATTTCAATAGAAATTCCTAACATTGCACTGCTCCAGTAAGAAAAGCAACAACTTCCCCTTTCATTAAAAGCTCCGTGTCTTGGGAAATCTGTTAAGCTGATCCATAAGGATTTACTTGAAATATATTTTTTTCCCACCCATTTTTTCTCTGGTGGTGGCAGAATGAGTTAAGCTGATCCATAAGGATTTACTTGAAATATATTTTTTTCCCACCCATTTTTTCTCTGGTGGTGGCAGAATGAGTTAAGCTGATCCATAAAGATTTACTTGAAATATTTTTTTTTTCCCACCCATTTTTTCTCTGGTGGTGGCAGAATGAGTTAAGCTGATCCATAAGGGTTTACTTGAAAATTTTTTTTTTCCCCACCCATTTTTCTCTGGTGGTGGCAGAATGAGTTTCTTGGAAGAAGGTTAGGGTTGATTGTTTTTCCACCAGAAATTTTCAGTTTGTCTCAATGCACCTCAACGTCTCAGTCCCTTCCTCACTGGCACTGTTTGAACTCTTGCTATTTTTGGATGGTTCTAATATTACAACCCAAGTTGTAAACAGGGTTGGACAGCAGCAGCATCGGACTCCAGCAGCTTTTTAGGGAGGATTGGGAGTTTGAAGCTGGTTTGGCTTTAGCTGTGCCCTCAGGAGGTTTGTGACAGTCTCACAACAACCATTCTGCTGTCCCTCAGGCCAGGATATTCCAACCCTTCCCCAGCACTGCCAATCCCCATGTCCCCAGGATCTGTTAAATCCCTTCAGGGACGGGGACTCCAGCACTTTGCTGTGTCACTGACTTCCCTTTTGGAGAAGAAATGTTCCCTAAAATCCCATCTAAACCTCCTCGGCACAATTTGAACCCATTTCTTCTTGTCCTGTGGCTTGGGAGAAGAGACCAACCTCCACCTGGCTGCACCCTTCTTTATGTTTGGTCAAAATTACTCTCTTGAACAAAATTTTTTGTGTTCCTGTGCTCATTGACCCCTCCATGGCATTCCATGATCTGGTGTGTCAGTCAGGAGCTGTAATTCCATGACTGTACTTACAAGGTCAGGATCTTTTTTTTTTGTTTATTTTTCTCATTCCCTGCAGCTGCTCACCTCTTTCTGCCCTTTCTGAGCAGCAACACATTCCCTTTGGGGAATCTGTTTTTGAGGGTTGAGGTTCTAACTCTCCTGTTTGGAAATACCTCGGGGATGTGCCGTTTGTTTTCCCCAAACGTACGGCAGGCACAGGCTGAAAATATCCCTGCACCTCCCATCCTGCTCCTTCTGCACAGATCTGTGTTCCCAGCGTGTGCTCCAGGGCCCTGCTGACTCTGTGAGCTGCTGCTTTGCTCAGTGCTTTGCCACTGGACACCCTGAAATAAATCACTTTTCTGGGCTGTTTGTGCTTGGGTTGTGATGGCTTTGCCTGTTTCTGAGCTCTGAGTCCAGGTCTGGGCCCCTCCTGAACAGAAAGATCTGGAAGGGCTGGAGCATGTCCAAGGAAGGGAACGGAGCTGGGGAAGGGTCTGGAGCAGCAGGAGGGGCTGAGGGAGCTGGAAAGGGGCTGAGCCTGGAGAAAAGGGGGATCAGGGGGGACCTTGTGGCTCTGCACAGCTCCCTGACAGGAGGGGACAGCCAGGGAGGGATTTGGGATCTAATCCCAGAGAACAGGAACAGGAGGAGAGGGAACAGCCTCAGGCTGGGCCAGGGGAGGCTCAGGGTGGGCATCAGCAGGAATTTCCCCATCTAAAGGGTGCTCAGGCCTTGGCAGGGGCTGCCCAAGGAGATGGTGGACTCACTGTCCCTGGGGGTGTCCAGGGAATTCCTGGATGTGGCACTCAGTGCTCTGGGCTGAGGAGGGATCGTAGGTTGGACTCGATGATCCCAGAGATCTTTTTCCATCCTCAGCGATCCTGGGATGCTGTACTGGCATCCTCGTTTGTGTGCTGAGCCATTGAGGCCAGAGGAGACTTTGTGTCACCCTCAGACCTCCTCCCTGAAAGATGTGGCAGAACCAACTCCCACATTTGACCCTTTAACGTGCGGGTGAGGGAATCTCAGGGCCGCAGGATCCTTGTGGACCTTTCCTCCAGCAGAGAGAACGGCGTCTGCGTGCTGTGCTCTGTTTGCCAGTGCGGATTTTTCCAAACTCTTTAACCTAAAGTTCCTCCCGTGGCTCCTGGCAGACCTGTTATTTCCCTCTTCTGTCTACAAGATCTCTGTCCCACGTGCTCACAGCCTGTGGGTGCTGATACTCAGGTCAGGGAGAAAACCCTTGGCCCCAGACAGCAGAGCCTGTGGGAGTTTAATGCATTCCCACATTGATTGTGAGGAGGAACCAAAAACAATCCTTGGAAGGTGAAAAACCTTTGCAGGTGCTGTTTTTTTCTAACTCGTCGTTGACTTGTAAGAAACAATTGATGAGTGTTGTTCTAAATGACCAATAACATTCACTGTACAAAAATAAACTCTGCCTGAAAGCCCCCTTAATTGCAAAATTATAATAATTGGGAGGGACGGGGGGGTTTATTAAACTTTTAATAAGTTTTGCTTTTTAAGCCCTCCAAGAAGATTGGAATGTATCATTATTTCCACCATCCCGTGTTGCTAGAGGACACGGAATGGAGGACACACACACATTTTAGTTTGTTGGAGCAAAAAAAGAGAGAGAGTTGTTTATTTTCTACTTTGATATGTATATATATAGGTTTTGGACATTGACTAGAGATTGGACAATGAGGTTGACATTTCTTCAGCCCCACTGGTTAAACTAGAAGTTTATTAATCCTCCCTCCTCCAGAAAGGAATGTGAAAAGAGCAACTTTGTTAATGTCGCAATCCTCGAGAAACTCCGCTACAAAAACGAGAACATCAGAAGGCTGAAAAAGATCAGGGCGACAATCCTGAATATAATAACAAATATAAAAATATATATAAATATATATAAATATAAACAAATATAAAAATGTATAAAAATATATAAAAATACGTAAAGATCTATAAAGATCTATAAAATAAATATATATTAAATATATAAATATATATAAATAATAGATAATATTTATATATTTACATATAAATATTTATATATTTATATTTATATTTATATTTGTTCATTTACTTGTTTATTTTTTTTTATATATTAAAAAGCCCTGTGTTTTGTTTTTTTGGGTTTTTTGTCCCCTCGGGCAGTGACTCTTGATGGAAGAACACGGAGTGACGCAGGCGGAGCACATGGCGACCATCGAGGCCCACGCCGTGGCCCAGCAGGTGCAGCAGGTGCACGTGGCCACCTACACGGAGCACAGCATGCTGAGCGCCGACGAGGACTCGCCCTCCTCGCCCGAGGACACCTCCTACGACGACTCCGACATCCTCAACTCCACGGCCGCCGACGAGGTCACCGCTCACCTGGCGGCCGCAGGTAACGCTTCGTCATCGTCATCGTCGTCGTCGTTTTGGTTTGGAGTTATGGGTGTCTTCAGGGAAAGCTGGAGCCTCCCTTGGAGTGGAGAATTGTCTTGGTTTGGGATTATGGGTGTCTTCCAGGGAAAGCTGGAGCCTCCCTTGGGGTGGAGAATTTTCTTGGTTTGGGAAGATAGGTGTCTGCCAGGGGAAGCTGGTGCCTAACTTGGAATGGAGAATTGTCCTGGTTTGGAGTTATGGGTGTCTGCCAGGGAAAGCTGGAGCCTCTCTTAGAATGGAGAATTGTCTTGGTTTGGGATTATGGGTGTCTGCCAGGGAAAGCTGGAGCCTCCCTTGGAGTGGAGACTTGTCTTGGAGTTATGGGTGTCTTCCAGGGAAAGCTGGAGCCACTCTTGGAGTGGAGAATTGTCCTGGTTTGGAATTACAGGTGTCTGCCAGGGAAAGCTGGAGCCTCCCTTGGAGTGGAGAATTGTCTTGGTTTGGAGTTATGGGTGTCTTCCAGGGAAGGCTGGAGCCTAACTTGGAATGGAGACTTGTCTTGGTTTGGGATTATGGGTGTCTTCCAGGGAAAGCTGGAGCCTAACTTGGAATGGAGAGTTGTCCTGGTTTGGAGTTATAGGTGTCTTCCAGGGAAAGCTGGAGCCTCCCTTAGAATGGAGAGTTGTCCTGGTTTGGAGTTATGGGTGTCTTCCAGGGAAAGCTGGAGCCTCCCTTGGAGTGGAGAATAGTCTTAGTTTGGGAAGACAGGTGCAATGTTGTTGTACACCACAATGACACAAAGACTCCGACCTCAGAAGGCTGAAAATGACTCCTTTATTTTTGGGGTGTTTCTCCCTTATATACTGTTCTACACAGACCAATTCGGTTGGTGACACCAAGACAAACTTCTTCAGTCACGTTGGTCAGACCAGAGGGACATTGAGAAGAAGTCCCTCCTAGGGAGAGAACGTAAACCAAGTTTACAGTTACAAAAACGTGTCTCTTTAGGCTGAAGAATGTGACTTTCACCCGGGACTGAGCTGGGATTTTCCAGCCTGAGGAACAGAGCCTTTCACTGCACCTCCAGTGCTGGAGGGCAGAGCTCAGGGAGGGATTTGTGTCACCTGGCTCTGCTGGGGACACCCTGGACAGTGACAACGTCCCTGCTGGGCAGTTCCCGAGCTGCTGGTGCTGACCTGACCCCCTGTGCTTCCATTTCCAGGCCCTGTGGGGATGGCAGCAGCTGCTGCCGTGGCAACGGGGAAAAAAAGGAAGCGACCTCACGTTTTTGAGTCCAACCCCTCCATTCGGAAGAGGCAGCAGACACGTTTGCTCAGGTGAGCACTCACCTGTCCCTGCCACCTCACTGGTCTCCAAGCCGGCTCTGGTGGCTCTGGGTGGTCACAAGTGCTGCCCAGAAGTCACCCAGCTCGGGGTTTTTTTTTTGGGGGGAGTGTCTTTCTGGAACCTAAGTTGTGGTTTAGTTTGCATTAAAGGGTTAAATTGCAGCTCTGCTCATCTCTGAGGTGATTTTATGATCTGACACTCTGGTGGGTCCTCAGTTCTGTTTTGACCCCAACTGGTCACCAGTCGAGTCTGTCACAGTGACGTTGCAAGATATCCAGAGTGGCTTTAGCAGAAATTGAAGTTCCATCCATATCTCAGTTCTGCAGAGGATTTATCTGCCTCACAGGAAAAAAAAAAAAGCCTTTTCTACCTGATCAAACCATTCTGGGAATAAATTCAGCATGTGTATATCCAAATTTCCTTTGCCATTGGACAAACCCCACACTGAACACTGGGGTAAAGGTTTAGGGCACAGTTTCAGGAAGAATAATCAAGAGGAGATTCCTGCCTGAGCTGAAACACTTCTTTTTTTGGCTTTAGAAACTTCCTGTGGACTCAGCAGATCTCCACAGCCCTGCAGGTGTTGCATTCCAGGTGCTCTGAGGCTGTTTGCCCACCTGATGGCCCCCGAGCCACAGCAGAGCTGACCGGACTGCACAGCCCTGGAGGCTCCACCTGAAATTCCCTGCTCTGGGAACATTTGTGAATATTGCCTGCTGCTGTTCCCTGGCTGTTGGAACAAAGCAATTTTTTGCTTTTTATGCCGTTCTGGATCTCGTTGGGCAGTTAATGTTAAATTATTGGGCTGAGTTACTGCTAAATAATAATCCCTGGGAGTGAACTCCCTGCCTTTTACAGCTCCATTCTGATTTTTGCTCCTTCCCCCAACTCAGCTGTGTTTGTTGCAGTGTTTCTGAAGGACAAATCCTTTTCTCCCTTGCACTAAGAACAATATATTTTCAAAGAAACTGCTCAGTGAAGGAACTATTTCTTCTCCTTTCATGCAACTGCTTCATTTTACTACGTTAACAAGAAAACATCTTTTTTTTTTTCCACTCTGACCAGCTGAGCACACCTTTGTGCTTGATTTTCCCACCACTGGGAATCAAGTGGTAATTTCAAACCCCTGACTGTGGGATCTGTGTGTAGCTGGTGGTGCTTTTTTGGCAACACCAGGTTCTGAAATGAACAGGACAGGGACTGAGCTGTCACCTCATGGAGTGCTCAGGTTTTTGGAGGAAAACGCTGCTTCCCTCTTGCTTTTGGAGTTTCTGCCACCATTTCCGACTCTTGCTCTGCTTAAAAGGGAGTAAGAGGCAGAAAGTATCCAGTGGAACGTTTTAACTCCAAAGGGAGTTGCTGATGGGGCAGCTGTTGGGACACCTGGGTTTCCTGTGCTGAGCTGTTGCAATATTTCCAGTTCTTGCCTATCCTGTAGCTTGAATTCCTACAGATCTGGTTTGAGCAGGACTTTGGCGCTGGAGAATTTTCCTGCTACGATCTGGATGTAAAACAACCTCTGTCTGCAGGCCTCTTTTGATGAATCATTCAGGTGCTTCAACAAAACACAAGCCTTGTGTTGCTGAGACAGAGTGGAAGTGCTGCCCCAGCTTTGCTGCTCCGGTGATTTCTCTTTTTACATCAGCGAGGAAAGGAGAGAGGGGAGAATAATTGACATTTGAGCTGCTGGGTGACTGCAGGGAGCACAGCAGGCCTGTGGAGGGGAGGAATAAACTCAATATGTGGCCAAGCCGAGCAGCTGGGGCTCCGTTTCTCACCTGCTTTGTGAGAAGGAGCTGGCAGTCAGAGGGGTTGTGTTTCTGCAGGGCTTGGAGCTGATGCCCGTTCCTGGTTTTTCCCCTGTGTTTCAGGAAGCTCCGGGCCACGCTGGATGAGTACACCACCAGAGTGGGGCAGCAGGCCATCGTCCTGTGCATCTCACCCTCCAAACCCAACCCTGTCTTCAAAGTCTTTGGTGCTGCACCCTTGGAGAACGTGGTAGGTGTCCCTAGGAAAGGGAGGAAAGAACTTCCTCGCCACCCCTGCAGATTTCATCCTGCTCAGGGCAGCCTTGAAAGCCTGCTAAGGATCTGAAGGTCGTGTTAAAAACTCTGGGGAAAAAAAAAAGAGTTTAGGTTTTATGGAATGTAGTGCTGGATCTGGTTGAGTCAGGGGTTTCAGAGATCTTTTCCAGCCTTAATGTTCCTGTGATTCCCTGACACGAGGGCAGCACTGAGGTCCTCTCTTCTCTGCAAGAATGGCTGCCTGGCACATCTCACCAGGAGGGAGTATCCTGGATTAAAAATCAGAAGGAACAAGTCATGATCACAGAATCCCTGAATCCCTGAGGCTGGAAAAGACCTTCAGGATCACTGAGTCCAAGCTGTGACCAATCCCCACCTTGTCCCCAGCCCAGAGTACTGAGTGCCACCTCCAGAAATTCCTTGGAAACCTCCAGTGATGGGCACTCCAAACCTCCCTGGGCAGTTCCAAGGCCTGACCACCTTTTCCATGAGGAAATTCCTGCTGATGTCCACCCTGAGGTCGTTCCCTCTCCTCCTGTCCCTGTTCCCTGGGATTAGATCCCAAATCCCTCCCTGGCTGTCCCCTCCTGTCAGGGACTTGTGCAGAGCCACAAAGTCCCCCCTGATCCCCCTTTTCTCCAGACTGAACAACCCCAAACAGTGACATATTCGAGCTCAGCTCTTCTGTCAGCCCTGCCCATGACAACTTCCGACTTCAGAACTTTTTCTTTCATCCCACAAATCCTTCCCTTGCCAGCGTTACTTCGAGTTTCATCAGCACCTCTTCCCTCGGGCCGAGTCCCCGGGGCTGTTGAGTGTTTCCTGCCAGCTGTGCCCCTGTTTGCTCCTCCTGCTCTGCAGCACCTCGGGGAGAAGCAGCTGGGCTTGCATCCTGCTCCTCTCCTGGCGCTGCTCACCTTGTTTACCTGAGCCCTGCAACTCCCCACAGGTACGCAAGTACAAGAGCACCATCCTGGAAGACCTGGAGTCGGCGCTGGCCGAGCACGCCCCGGCCCCTCAGGAGGTCAACTCGGAGCTGCCTCCCCTCACCATCGACGGCATCCCGGTCTCCGTGGACAAAATGACCCAGGTGAGCAGCCCCTGCAGGAGGCAGGGGAAGAGAGGGATGGTTGGCATCTTCCTGTTGTTTTGTGTGGCTGCACCTCCAGGGGACTGATCTCCTCTTTCCTCCCTCCGGGGTTGTAACAGCTCAGCTCGTGGTTGGGTGTGGAGCTTTTATTAGTGGTGCTGATTTTCTCCTGTGGATAAAATGCTGGTGAGGAGAGCTCAAGCTGCTGGAGCTGGTTTTGGTACCTCTCAGGAAGTGGGGACAGGGAAAATGTTTGTTCCACGCTTTGGCACAATCCGAGGTTGGGGAGGTCACTCATGGACAACTTTATGTGCCCTGTAGTTCGTTCCCTCCTCTGTTTTTTGCTGTGGGTTGGAGCAGAGGGGAGTTTGCTGAAGGTTTGACCCCAGATCAGACCCTGAGTGAGATATTTTTTTGTTGGAGACAGGGAATTATCTGCCTTGGGCATGTGGAAAAGCTGATTTTTTACTAGAAAATACAAATAATTATACTGGAAGCTCTGAGAATCAAGATCCCCACAAGGAATGATGGCACCTCTGTGCACAGCTCAGGAGAAACCTTTCCACAGAGCTCTTCTGAACTCCCTCACTGTGCTGGAACAATCAGGGCCATTCCTAAAAAGATGCTTGTTTTTCTACCCTAAAGCAGCAGGAGAGGATTTTCCTGCCCAGCCCAGGTGGGTGATGCTCTCCATTCCCAAGGTTAGAGAAACACCTTTGCCCATGCAAATAAAGGCTTTATTTATAAATATTTTATTTATTTCCCTCCAGACCACTGGGGAAGCAGAGCACTGCTTCCCTTTCTCTCCAGGTCCAGTCCCTTGCTGGGAGAAAGTGGAGTGGACTCCCCAGGAAAGCTTCACCTGGAGGGAAATCTCCTTCCCCAGGGATGCAGGACCTGAATTCAGGCAGGGATTTCCTGCAGGTACACCCAGCCTGAGGCACCACAACGAATTTTAAATGCTGAAAGGCAATTTTTTTTTTTTCCTTTCAGGGAGTAGCGAGATGGAAAGGGCAGCACACAAAGAGGTGTCAGAGCAGGGCAAGGATGTTCAGACTTTTCTGTGCTCTGCAGAGGCCACACCTCGCTCAAAACACCATTTCCATTTTTTACTGGAATCAGACAAGCTCAGGCTCAGAATAAAATTTTGTTCAGCTGGCTGTGCTTTGGCTGGTACAGATCATTTTCCCCATCCCTGACAAATAAGACAGAAATTTTATTTCTTGGATTTTTAAACTTCTGTGAAAGGTGGCACCTGCAGGAGCTGCTCATGGGCAGCTTTTGTTGTGTCCCAGTAACAGTTTCCCATGGAAATGATTTTCTCCTCCTTGTTCTGCAGGGCCTTTGCTCAGCCAGCCCAAAGTGCTGATGCAGAACCTCTTGTTTTAAATCCTCTCCTGCTGCTTTTGGGTAGAAAAACAAGGATCTTTTTAGGAATGGCCCTCCTTGTTCTAGCACAGTGAGGGAGTTCAGAAGAGCTCTGTGGAAAGGTTTCTCCTGAGCTGTGCACAGAGGTGTCATCATTTCTTGTGGGAATCTTGATTCCCAAAGCTTCCAGTGTAATTATTTGTATTTTCTAGTTAAAAAAAAAAATCGGCCTTTTTTGCAACTAAGTTGCACGAAACCCTATGGAAAACTGGAACAAAAAAAATAAATATAAATATAATTAGGATGACAGGGACTGGAAAAATGAGGCCTCTGCTTTCAGCAGGTGCCAGCAGGCAGGTGTAGAGGTGTCATCGTCAGTGAGGAGGTGAAAATAACTCCTTTTAATTGCTCTGCTTCCCCAGTGGTCTGGAGGGAAATAAAGCCTTTATTTGCCTGGGCAAAGATGTTTCTCTAACCTTGGGAAAGGAGAGCATCACCCACCTGGGCTGGGCAGGAAAACCTGTGTTGCAGTGGGATTTTCAGCCTTCACAGAGGGGGAATCTTGGTGCTCTCTGGACTTGGGTGACAGCTGAGTTTGCCCCTCAACTTGCTCTCAGTTGCTCCTCGATGTGATTGAGGAGTAAAATTGGGCAATCTGAGCTTAACCAAGTCAGCTCTCACTGTTTTATGAACGGGTAATTTGTCCTTTAATCTGATTTTTTCTTTTTTTTGGAGCCCTCATGATTGATACCCTGCTTGTAGGAGCTAATAAAAGTTTTTCTGGGTTTCTCCAGAACTCCTCGTGGTGCCCCTGGCAGCTGCATTCCTGCTCTCCCAGCTGCTCCTTGGCACGTGCCAGGGGCAGAATCCTTGCTGGAATCAGCTCCCGTGCAGCCGAGGAATAAGCCTGGATGGTTTTATGGTTTTCCAGCTCTGGGAAAGAGCAGCAGGGATGGATTCAGGGATCAGGGATCACTTCCAGTTCTCGTGCAGTTGCTTTTTTCCCCTCTCCCACTTCCAGGTGCAGCCGAGGTCCTGCGTGGACTCAACTTTGCTTTTTCCAGAGATCCCGAGGCTGAGCTGTGGAGAGGTGTAGAAAATCCCCAGCCACGGGTTTTCCTCTGTTCTAGAAACCACTTTCCTTGTTGTTTTCATCTCTGGAGAGCAGTTGGGATACGGCTGGCTGTGCTTTGGGCTGTTGAATTTGGGGTTGGGATAGCTCAGTACCGTTAATCCATGAATTTAACGCTAGAATTTAAAACACTGAACCTGATTGAAAGGGTGGCAAAGAAACATTTCTCGCAGAAATGTTCCTCCCAAATCCTCCATCCTGAACCTGTTTGAAAGGGTGGCAAAGAAACATTTCTCACAGAAATGCTTCTCCCAAATCCTCCATCCTGAACCTGTTTGAAAGGGTGACAAAGAAACATTTCTCACAGAAATGCTTCTCCCAAATCCTCCATCCTGGGGGTTCCCTGAGCCCTTTCCAAACTGGAAAGTGCCACTGGATTTTTTTGCAGCAGATGTTCGATTTTTGGGTGGTTCCTGGACTGTGTCAGCAGAACCTGCAGTTGAACCTTCCCACCTGTGCCCTGAGGGATGTGGGGGCTTTTCTTGGGGGACATCACCTGTGGCAGGGCCTCGTTAGGGCACTAATTAGCCGAGTCCTCTCTCCTGACGGTGCTGCTGATTGTCTCCCCCATGGATTAAAGACAAACCCTCCTTAACAAGTACCTTGAGTAGCTTAAGCCCTCAACTTCCACGGAGCAGTAATTGATCTAGCTGGAAACAGGGAGCGCTGCTGAGGGCAGTGCAGGGAAGGAGATTTTAACTGTCTTTGCACCAGGCAACTCAAATTAAAAAAANGTCCCTGCCTTTTACAGCTCCATTCTGGTTTTTGCTCCTTCCCCCAACTCAGCTGTTTGTTGCAGTGTTTCTGAAGGACAAATCCTTTTCTCCCTTGCACTAAGAACAATATATTTTCAAAGAAACTGCTCAGTGAAGGAATTATTTCTTCTCCCTTCACCAGGCTTCATCCAGGGAAGCTGGAGCATGTCAGGGTGAGTGTTGGCCCTGCAGTGCAAAGTGGATCACAGATAGGCCGGGAAAAAAGTGCTTTTAGGGAAAATTCCTTCTGGAATTTAGGGAGAATTCCCTGGAAAGGGGTTCCAGCCCTGGCACAGCTGCCCAGGGAGGTTTGGAGTCCCCATCCCTGGAGGGATTTCAAAAGCCCTGTGGATGTGGCACTTGGGGACATGGGGCAGTGGTGGCCTTGGCAGTGCTGGAGAACTTTAAGGTCTTTTCCAAGCAAAACGACTCCATGATTCCATGAAATAATTTAATCTAAAAGCTCTGGAGGGATGCAGGGAGCTGCTCCTAAATGCAGTTTTTAAGCTGTAAACGTGATTTCCTCTGACATAAGGAGAGCTTTCCCCTTTCTGCTGTGCTCTGCAGCTGAACCAGCCTTTTCCTGGTGCTCCAAGGAACAAAACCAATCTCGTCACAAAACCCCGTGTGAGTTCTGTGTTTATTTTGGCAGGACAGGGCTGGAGAAGTGTGAGATCGTGGTCTCCACTTTTCAGCAGTCACTGAAGCTCCATTCCCTCTCGGCATCTCTGTAAAAAATACATCAGCTCATGCCTGAGTTCCTGCCACTGTAAAGACATTGAGTGTGGGGGTTTTAGTGGGTTATTGTGATTTATTTCTATTTTTTTTTTGCCATTTCAGGTTGGCTCGTTCTCTTCCTGGTAGTGTCAATACAATGGGCGTTCGTGCCTCGGTGTCCTAATTTTGTTTTGGCTGATTTAATTTTGTTTCTTCTCTTCCACCTGCTGCCAAGCTGAGTCCTGGGAGAAGACAGCAAAGTATTGTCCACCTTCCTTGGGCGTTCAGGCCTCTTCCACTTGCTGGCTCCCAACAGGGTGGAAGTTGAACCCAAAAAATTCCGCACAACGTCCCTCAAAACTACCGGAGATGCGAATTTCTAAACTCCTCTCCTTTGGAACAAACACCTTCTGAAGGATCTCAGCCTTCTGTCTGTTCCAGGCACAGCTGAGAGCCTTCATCCCCGAGATGCTGAAGTATTCCACGGGTCGTGGGAAGCCGGGCTGGGGCAAGGAGAGCTGCAAACCCATCTGGTGGCCCGAGGACATTCCGTGGGCCAACGTCCGCAGCGACGTCCGCACGGAGGAGCAGAAGCAGAGGGTGGGTGTCTCCCTGCCTGCCTCCGAAAGCAGCACAGGAGCTGCAGACTGGGGGTTTTTGGGAGTGGTTTTTTTGCCTTGAGGGACAGAAGGAAGAGTCTGTGTCGTGGTTTCATGAAGAGGGAAGGGATGCTGTCCCCTCCTGAGCGGCAGGGAGCTTTGTGCTTGAAGGAAAGTGGATGTGCAGTAGAGCCGGGAAAAATGAGAGAACTGGGTGGAAAAAGCCTGGAGTAAAGTTTCTATCAACCTGCCGCAGAGATGATCAAAGGAGGCCACCGTGGTGTGGAGCAGCAGGACCTGTGCAGGCTGGTTCAGGGGCTGCTTGGGTGGGAAGGCTGCAAATGGTGCTGTGGCAGCATTTTGGTGCTTTCTCAAATCACCGTGGTTTCCTGCTTGGAGTGACAGAATGGTTTGGGTTGGGAGGACCCTTTTAAAGGTCTTCTCATCCAACCCCTGCACTGAGCAGGGACATCTTCACTGGATCAGGTGGCTCTCCAGGGTGAGTTCCTTGGGGAAAGGAGGGTTTGAGCAGGGGGAGATTAAATATTGGGATTGTTTGCTTGCGAATTATCACAAACCACCCGGCAAACAAGACAAGCATGCAAATCCCAGCTCTGTGCTAGTTCAGAACCCTTCCCCGGGCTGATTTCCCTCTGTGTCCTTCTCCTGGGAAGGTGTCCTGGACCCAGGCCCTGAGGACCATCGTGAAGAACTGCTACAAGCAGCACGGGCGCGAGGACCTGCTCTACGCCTTCGAGGACCAGCAGACCCCGCAGACCACGACCACGCACAGCATCGCCCACCTGGTGCCCTCCCAGACCGTGGTACAAACCTTCAGCAACCCCGACGGCACCGTGTCCCTCATCCAGGTGAGGGGAACCCCCTGGGGATGTTCCGTTTCCAGCACAGTCTGCCTCAGGGAGGTGGTGGAAGGAAAGTCGGGAGATAAATTTCTCCTTCAGGAGTTTTGTCTTTATTTTGTCGTACCCCGCAGCAAAAAAATCCATCCTCATCCTCTGTCTTCACAACTCCCACCTCCTGTTCTCCAGTGCAGGGGTTTCTGCCACATTGTGGTCAAACAATTCAGGGATTTGACCCGAGTTTAGTGAACCTGCTTACGACAAATCCAGTCCCTGGTGTCACCACACAACACCCGTGGTGGCAATGGGAGGAGAGGTGGTGGAACTGCCTTCCTCTAATGGCCTGAAATGTAGTTGAATCAGCAGATCAGGCGTTTCTGTGCCTCTGGTCTTCATCTGACACCTGAATTATATTTATTACAAACACCAAATCCATGTTTGTCCTCATGGAATGAGGATTCCTCTCACACTGTTCTTAGCTCAGTGCTGCTGCTGCTTTCCCCGTGTTCCCCGTGTGGGAAGGCAGATTCTGGCAGCTCAGCACGTCAAAAAAATTAAAGTTTTCTCTTGAAACTTCCCACAAACTCCTTGTGGGAGTGAGATTTGAATCTCAGTTTCCCCTGTGCCTCCAAACCACCGCCGGTGGTGGTTCCTAACCAGGCCCAGCACTTTGTGCCTCTTGAGCATCACATTTTTACTGAAGTCTCAGTCATACTTTTCTCAGACATAATGAAGATAAAAGCTGGCTGTTTTTTCCAAATTAGGGTTTTTTCCCCTCAAATGAAACTGTTAGAGTTTTCTGCTCCCCACCAAGGCCCAGCAGACTTGCCAGGCTGGTTCTTTGCTCACCTGCCCATACAATCTCCCTTTGACTGGTGTCCTTTCAGGTGCTGGACACCTGAGATCCCATTGACTTCCCTGGCATTTATATTTAATTCTCCACAGAGACAAAGCTGCCCATCTCCCTGCCTTTGTCTTTTTCCAGCTGTTAAACGGGGAAAAGCTCATTTCCAAAGGGGTTTTGAGGATGATCTCCGTGTTTGCCAGGTGCCTGGAGACGAGGCCCAGGGAATGGGGAGCAAGGAGGGTGTGCAGGGAGTTCTGAGCCGGTGCTGGGTGGGTGGGAGGAGGGAATTCACTCCACCATGCTCCCACAGCTGCTCTTCCTGAGGCTGGGGAAATGCTGAGGCCTTCATGGACACGGGGACAGCACGAGGGACGTGCAAAATTTGTTTCCAGTCTGGAAGCTGCCATGGATTATTAACATGGCTCCAGCTTGGGATTTCCTCCCCCTTGGGGACAGCTCCGTGTTTTCTGTGAACTCTGCAATTACAAACCCACAGAATCATGGAATTTGAGGGGGTTGGGTTAAAGATCCTCTCATTGGCATGGGCAGGGACACCTTCCACCATCCCAGGTTGCTCAAAGCCCTGTCCAGCCTGGCCTTGGACACTTCCAGGGATCCAGGGACAGCCAGAACCTCCCTGCACCACCTCTTCCAACATCTTACCACCCTCACAGGAAATTCCTTTTAACCTGAGACTGTGTGAGAGCCTGTTGGAACTCTGGGCACTGAGAATTTCAGGCACTGACCCCCAGGCAAACACTGCATTTGACCTGAGGCCGTGGAAAAGGTTCCCAAAATTGAGTGACAGCACTGGGATTGTGGGTGTGTGGTTTGAATAGAAGTGTGGGATATCACAGGGTGGAAAACTCAGAGTTTAAGGGTTTAGAATATAGTAATATATATAAGGCAAGGTGGAGGTTTTAGGGCATAGGCTGAGTCCTTCTTTTTCACCTTCTCCTTCATGGGTCTGTGTGGGATTTTTTAATTGGGTAAAAAATCCGCATTGCAGACCACGGGTGGTTGGTTATTGGGTTAAAAGTAAAAATAATTTAGGTGTCATTTGGACAGTTTATCCTTAAAATGCCTTGTAAAAAAAAAAGAGGTAGAGGCCATTTTTCACTTTGTTAGCCAGAACTCACCAACCGTGAGACCGTAACAAAAATCAGAATTAACAAACATCTGAGTCAGAACACGAAACGCCGCCTCTCAAGCATTTAATCCCAACTCTGACAGAAAAGAAGATTAAAAAAAAAGCAACAAGACCCCCTTTCCCTGAGTGCTGTGGACATTCCCCTGCAGTAACAGACGCATCGTTTTGTCCCCCGCAGGTTGGCACTGGTGCCACGGTGGCCACGCTGGCCGACGCCTCCGAGCTGCCCACCACGGTCACCGTCGCACAAGTCAACTACTCGGCCGTGGCCGACGGAGAGGTGAGGGGCTGCCTCAGCTTGCTGGGCCACCTGGGAATTATTAAAAAAATATGGATGTTGATCTAACGCCGATATCCGCTGTGGTGGACAAAGACTCTCCAGGTTTAAAGTTAGAAAGTGTGTGTTTGTTACATTTATTACAACGGGAAAGCTCCCAAACACACACCACAGTTCACAGATGATCACAGGGTCTGTTTATGTGCAGGAGTATTGAAGACCCAAAACACAAATGCATATTCATGACTCTGGGACATCCCATTCCCCGCTTCCTATGGTAATTAGCCAAAAAGCCATTAAGCATGGCCAAAAAGCCATTAAGCAGGCGTAGTTTGTTCCTTCAAATGGGTCGGTGGTCTTTTTATGGGGCGGGGTCTCAAAACGATGAAGTGAGATGGGTCTTCCTCGCTTTGACTTTTTAACCTTTTCATGTTACATGACAACTAAATCCTATTTTTCCAGGACTGTTTGATTTGTGCTTGTATTGTGTTCTTGGAGTCCATTGATTAGTCAGGATGCACAAACACAGTTTGACAGGCTTCATGATTTACCAGTTCCTTAAATCTGGCTGCTGTTAACAAAGGGAAGCTTTTGTATCTTACCTCAGCAAATATCTATTTTAACTGAAGTCCTTAATTCTTCAAAATGAATGTTTCACCTGCGTGGCCTGGCTGAGCTCCCATCAACATCTCAGTGCTCCCAGCAAACAGCCAACCCTGCAGAGTTCAGGGGTAACACAGAACATTTTATACACGAGGTGCTGAATTGTTATTTCAGCTCGGGACTCTGCAAACACAAGTGGGAGGCTTAGGTCTGAATTTCGTGCTGCTTTTGGTTTTTTTTTTTAAATACCTCCTGTAGATTATTTATTTATATAAAATATCTATAAAGATATATAATTTTTTTTTTAAAATTAGGGATTTTTAAAAATTTTTTAGAGTTTTTTTAGGGATTATTTTTGCCATTTCCATGCCGGAATCCGAACGCTCCAAATTGCAAAGGTTTATTTTCCCCCTTTTTTTTTTTAAATCAAATAATGCGTTAAAAAATATAATTCTGTGAGTTCAAGAAACATTATAAAGATTTTTTTTTCCCTCTTGGCTTCAAATTCCACCTTTAAACAAGGCTGCAGGTCCCTTTTTGTCCCTTCCCTGCCTGGCCGGGGTGTCACGGCGAGAGGTGGCAGCACAGAACAGCTTTGCTGGCCACAAACCCCGCTCCAGTCTCAGACCCTGACTGCAACAGCCCGGGGTGACCTTGAAGCACTTTGCAGCTGCTTCCAGGGTTTTCAGGAGCCAATTTTATCTCCTGAGAGCTGCAGGAAATCTTTCAGAGGCACCTGGGTTAGTGGAAGGTGTCCCTGTCCATGCATCTGGATGGGTTTAAGGTCTTTTTACACCCTCTCAGCTGTAGAATTTCAGCAGCTCAACCTTTGTGGAGACAGTCCCAGCTTCTTTTCCTTCTTTCCTTACTCCATCACTGGGTTCTCCCTTCCCACCCACAATTTCAGGTTTTTCCTCCTCCCTCTCTCTCTCCATCCTGTGTTGGGATTAACCTTTACCCAAAGGCAGCAAAATTTCCTCGTGCAGATTTTTACCCTGAGCCTCGAGTCATCTCTGCTTTTTATGGATTTTTTTTTAACCTTCTCCATCCTAACAAATTGAGGTGTTTTGTTTTTTTTTTTCATCATCCCTTAACAGCATTTTTATTTGTGTCTCAGAACTTGGGGAATGCCCTAAAATGTTTGTGGGGATGGGAGGTGGAGGGAGATCTCCACCTTGCAAAGCAGCCGGTAGGATTTTTCAGCAGATCCTCCACTTTTTTTGTCCCAAGTATGTTTTTAGTTCTCATCCCAGTGGATTTTGTGGCCATATAATCATAATCTCACGAGCTGTGAAGCTCCACATGAAAATATTTGGAAAAATGAGCAACTGGATGAACTTCAGGTAACATGAAAATAATCTGTGGGAAAGTCTGGAGTTTAGGGAGTTTTAAAAACCTGGGATAAATGAACATTTTCAACCACCATCACCTTTTTTTAAGCAATATGGCTCGATCCCCTCCGAGGTCACAGGTGCTGTCCAAATAAATCCTGGATGGCAACGTGGACCAACCCCCAAAATATGCAAATAGAATCAGGGAGGAAAACACAGCCCATCTCCCTGAGGGCTGGGATCTGTGCTCCAGCACTGCAGAAACACAGAATTCCAGAACAGTTGGGGTTGGAAGGGACCTGTGGGAATCGTCCAGTCCAAGGCGGGGTCACCCAGAGCAGGTGACACAGGGACATGTCCAGGTGGCTTTGGGATGTCTCCAGACAGAGACACTCCACAGCCTCCCTGGGCAGCTGTTCCAGAGCTCTGCCCACTCTCCATGCAAGGAAGTTCTTCCTCGTGGTGAGGTGGAATTGTTGTGTTTTAATTGATGGCCATTAAACACAGCTAATTAACAAACACCCCGGCCTGGCAGGCAGCGCTCCGGGTCCAACAACAACCACAACAACGCTGCCCTGTTTTGTTGAGGATTTGGCAGGACAGGAGGGATTTGTGGGCTTTTGAGGACTTTCCTGGATCTTTAGGCACTGTGATGGAGAGCTCTGTGTGTCCAACCACATCCTCAAGTGCATCCCAACCTCCCTCCCTTTTTTCCCCTCCCAATCTCGGAGCCGCGCACCCGCAGCGCTCCGTGAAAACGGCTCCACCTCCTTTTTGGGAAGCAGCCAGCCCTGGAGGGGGTGATGCCTGACCCTACAGCCCTTTTCCCTGTGTTCCCTGGCAGGTGGAGCAGAACTGGGCCACGCTACAGGGCGGGGAGATGACCATCCAGACGACGCAGGCCTCGGAGGCCACGCAGGCGGTGGCCTCGTTAGCCGAGGCGGCGGTGGCAGCGTCGCAGGAGATGCAGCAGGGAGCCACTGTCACCATGGCACTCAACAGGTACCTGCCAGAGGGGCACGGCTGGCACAACCCAGGCCTGGCATCTCCTGAGTTTCCTTCTCGTTGGGGAAGAGTTCACCCTCTACAGTCCTGAGAGGGTTTTTCCTCAGCCCATTCCTGTGGCAGGTGGTTGGGAGCGGGACAGTTCCCGATTCCTGCTCTGTTCAGAATCGGAATTTCCTCCACAGGCTACTGGTTTTGGGGTTTTTTTCCCCCCAATCTTTCTGATTTAGAAGCTGAAGGAGCTGCAGTGGTTATTAGGGGTTTTTTGGCTGCACTCAGGTTGGCAAGATCTGAGGTGTAGCTCCACAGGTCCAGCCAGGAGGACAAAATATCTTTGCTCAGCTCTACCGAACTGCTTAAACTCATCCTGCTGTTCCTAAAACCTGGGAATGGCTGTGGCACTCCCTGGGGGACAGGAAATCACAGCACACCAGTGAAGGAGGTTTTCCTTCACTGAGGTGTGGGGCAAGAATTTCCCTCATCCAGAGCAGGATCCTGGTTAGAGGCTGTCGTTGCTCAGAGATGGGGCAACTGAGAGGTGTTTTAAAAACTTTTATTCCATTTTCAGTCTCATGTGAAGAGTGAGACAGTACAGATGTTACAATTCATCACTATCAGAAGCCAAACTATTTCCTAATTACAATTCATTATAAGTGTTTCTTGGCCTATCAGCTTTTGTCACATCGTGCTGTTAGTGCCTTAAAGCAAATCATCCAAAATTACCCCTCCTGAGTCCTGCTACAACGCACCTTTCATAGTTTTATTTTTCTAAAGCATCCAGTCTTATTTGTAAGGCCATTATTTGAAACTTGTTTCCAGTTCCATTCCTCTCTCAGCAACGTCTGTCCTGTCCCCTGGCATTTCTAAATCAGCATTTCTTATCTCAAAATTTGCACACAGATGCACAAAGACTACGTGAGCCTTCTGTCAGGCTTTGAGAATTCTCTATAAATCCATTTCCCACAGCTGAGCAGCCACGGGATGGGACAGGGCACAAGACCACACTGCTGGTGGTTGGAATAAAGCTCCAAGACCTTGTTCCATCCAGAAATTGCTGAAGGCATCACTTTGATCCCAGTTTGTCCCAAAATCTCTGTTGGGATTGAATCCCAAACACACCTAGAGCTGTTTTTGCTCTTTGTGGTCCAGGTCCAGGTGCTCAGGGGTGTTCTAAGAGACTTCCAAGCTGAAAAAACCCACCAGAAGCAGCTTCTTCCCATCCAGTCCTCCTCCAGTGTTGATTTCTTGCTCTGCACCACTTTATCCAGGCCAGACACGAATCCCTCCGCTCTGGATTGTTCTCTTGGCCTGTGTCTTTGCTGGTTAAAATGGAATTCTTTCTTTCCCTGGTGTTCCTAACCCTTGTCTCCCCTCTGCAGTGAAGCCGCTGCCCACGCCGTAGCCACGCTGGCCGAGGCCACCCTTCAAGGAGGGGGACAGATTGTCCTGTCTGGGGAAACTGCAGCAGCAGTTGGGGCACTCACTGGAGTCCAGGATGCCAATGGTAAGGCCTCTGTAAAGGTTTTATTTTGGGGTTTTTTTTAATTTAGGCTCTTAAAAACGGCCTTTTCCTCTCTTTTTATCGAAACGTCGCGAGTGGTAAAATCCTCCTCCCTCACTCAGGGGGTCGCTGGCCAGTTGTGAGTTATAATCTCAGGGTGGAATGGGAGCATGTAGTGGTTTTTAACTCCTTGTTTGCTCCCGTGGTGCTGGTGGCTCTGCTCTTTCCCTCCTCTCCCAGCTGGCTCTGTATCCTTAGTTTTTTTGGGGAAAACTGCTCCATGGTGTGTGTCCATGCCCAGCACAGGAAGGGTCAGCCTTGATCAATTAACATGATTAGTTGGTGCCACAATAAACTCATCTCCAGAACTCTTAAACCATCATTTTATTGCTTATTTCCTGCCCTTCTCAAGGCTTTTTTCCTGTGCTTGGTGGCTGCTCCTGAGTCAGCCTCAGGTCATTTTCCTCCTGCTTCATTTTCCATCTTCCCACTGCAGTGGATCTCTTGATTCCAGGGATTCCCTGTACCATTTTCTCACCTTGTCCCAGTCTGGTGACTTTTTCAGCTCTTCAAACGAGAAACAAAACTGTAAATCTATTAAACCCAGTCCAACAGATGAATGGAATGTGCAAATGTGCCTTGTTGGGGCTCATCCACTGCCTCCAGTTGCTCCGTGCCTCTGCCTGACCCTGGAGGTGTTTAAGGAACACCTGGATGTGGCACTGAATGCCTCGGTGTTGGGTCACGGGTTGGATTCAGTGATCCCAGAGGTCTTTTCCAACCTGACTCTGGGATAATTCCCAAGCTCAAGGCTGGTTATTATGGAATTACCCAAGAAACCCACTGGTCATTTGGGTTAGGAGGAAGGAGCCGTGTCAAAATCAGCTGGAAAAGGGCTCAAAGGGCAAAGCTGTAAAGAAAGGTCACCTCGAGGGTGAGGCTGTTTGGCCACAGATTATCAGAGAGGGGCCAAGCACGTGTGGCTGGGTGGCAGAACTGTCACTTGGCATGAAAGCAGAAACCTGCTCAGGTGAGAGCTGGCTTCCCTCAGAATCCTCACCCGGCCGGGAGCGCGCAGGGTTTAGTTTGCAGCGGAGGGAAGAGGAATTTGACTGGGAGCTGGTTGGATTCTCTTGCTGTGGAGTCAGCCAGCCTGAAGAGGGAGCAGGAATGAAGGGAAATCCCCGTCCCCGGAGCTGGGGATGCAGCTGGCACCGAGGGAAGGGCAGGATTGTGTTTATTGTGCCGGCAGCCGGGCGTGAGGGCGATAAGTCCTCTGTGTTTATCAGAGGCAAGATCTGACCCTGGATGCTCAAAACCAGCAACTAATCAGATTTGGAAAAGCAGATCTGCACCTCTGGCTCCTTTTGCTCTGCTTCCAAAATACTTTCAGGGTCTGGATTCCTCTGGATGCTCCCCATAAAACTCCCCTTCTCCACACCCTCCCTGAGTCACTCCACCTCACTCTCCCAGCACTGACATCATTTTAAAACAAGCTGGGCTTTTTTTTTTTTTTCCCCTTTTTTTCTCCTTTTTTTTTTTTTCTTTCTCCTAGCAGCCGAGTTGGAAATCAGATGGGATTTAGAGTGCATTAAGGGGAAGAGACTGCAGCATTTTCCTGCGAGCAAAAAACCTCGCCCACAGCCCCTCGCCTGCTTTCCACTCTCCTTCGATTTGCTCTAATCTCCGGTGGTATTAAGGGGAAGGGCTTTGGAGTCCTTGGAAGCTCCATGCTGTTGGTTCCTTACGTAACCAGCTAATATATCTCCCTCAGGGATGCAGGAGATGTTGGTATCCATTGCTGCTGTCTCTGTCTGGGGAGGGAGAGCAGATGGATTTCACTGCCGGCAGGATTTATCTCCGTAGCCGGGGCGTGAGCGGGAGCATCTTCCTGGACACCATTTGATGGATGAAAAATTCACTCTTGTGCCCTTTTTGGGGTCCAGAGGATTGCAAGTGATTTGGGGAAAACAAACTGCCAGAGCCAGAATGGTCCTAACCAGCAAATTCCCCCCTTCTTGCTGTTGCTTGCAAGGTCGTAGTTTGCTGATGTTCCAAATAAATGCTTCTCTCTGGGAATGCTCTTACCCTTCTGCAGGACTTTTCTGAGGGAAAAAAACTGTCTGGAAGGGTGGGATAGAAATTTACCTCCATCTTACTGATAAGGTAAAGGAGATAGTTGGACACCTCTCCATCCCTGGGAGTGTCCAAGGCCAGGTTGGACAGGTTTGGAACAATCTGGGGTAGTGGAAGGCGTCTCCGTGGCAGGAATTGAGATGATCTTTAACTCACTTCCAACCCAAACCATTCCATGATTTCTATGAAAATTTCTGGAGGTCAGGCAAGGTGTTTCATTCCTGATTTTAGCCATTAAGTATAATTACTCTCTTTTTGTTTGTTTGTTTGTTTCTCTCTCAGTGTGGCATTTTTCCCATCCCTTCTCTGGAATTATCTGAATAATAATAACAAGAGAGCCAAGATGGCTAAAAAGAGGAAACCTCTGTATATTCATGGATTTGTGGGAATCTAGGGCTGGATATCTTGCAGGGAGCCCAGGAACGTGGGGCTGTGGATAATCTCGTGATCTGTTCCATTCCCAGCTGAAGGAAACCAGATCTCCTGCTCCCATGCAGCGTCAAACCAACTAAGTGCATTATGGTTTTCCTGCTCCCCTGGAGCATCTGCTCCGAGTGGGGCTGCAGGAACTGGTGACCCCACTCTTGGAGGCTCAGATGGTTTTTTTTTTTCTTAAGTGCTTGGTATCGAACAGAGGAGAATAGGGAGAGTGAGCAGAGGGGAGCCTGGCAGCACCAATCCCTGAAAAATGCTGGGAAATGCTTTGCTAAGAGCAAACTCTGTGCCCTGGAGCTGCTTTTTGGAGGGAGAGAAACTCGGTGCTGGTGCTGGAACANCCTCCTCCTCCTCCTCCTCCTGCAGCCTTTTGTTTGCCATTGATCCGTGAGGGCCCCGAGAGCTGCCAGGGCTTCCCGGCTGCCTCTTGAAATATTGATGAGGCTCCTGGCGGGGCCGTGCCTGTGCAGGGCTGCCCGGGAGGGCCAGAGCAGCTCCCTGCCCAGGGAAGCTTCAACGGGGTCCTGACGAATTTGGGGTTGTTTTGGAACGTGAGAGGAGTGGAACATTCCAGCTGGGATTCAAAGCGGGGCATGGGATGAGGCGCAGTGGGAAGAGTCGGGAAGGGAGAGGTTGTGGGATCGAGCCGTAACTAGAGAATTGATTTCACAGATCAGAGCTTGGCCCAGCCAGAGATCCAGTGGATCCTGCTTGTCCCTCTTGGCTGCTCTTTTCCTGTCCCCAAAACAGATTTTCCTGCTGGGTCTCCTCCCCGTGCTGCTGGCAGCACAAAGGGGGACACTGAGAGGAGCCCACACCAAAGGGGGACACTGAGAGGAGCCCACACCGAGTCCTGCCCTGCTCCATCCCCCCCCAGCCATCCCAAAAATCCAATCCCTGCTCTCCACACAAGCTGAGGGGGCCGTGCTCAGGGCTGGGGTGAGGCAGGATCTGTGCTGGAAGCCCGGGGAGAGCATTAGGGTCTGACGTGGGCAGGGGGGGATTAGTGAGCTTGTCAGCGTGGGATAAAGGATCCTCCAGCTGCCTTTGGGGTGACAGTGCCACGCAGAACTGCTGCTCCAGGTGGTGATTTCGGGGTGGGAAGAGGTTTAAATGCTGGGAAAGCTTCGGTTCTGGGCCAGCTTCCCACACCAAGCCAACAGGTGGGAAGCTGTCCCCACCCTGGGCCGTGCAGATGGGAAATGGGAACGCTCCTCTCACTCCTCCTGGGCCTGGAACTCCGTGCCTGCCGGTCCCACCCGGCTCTCTGACGGCTGCTTGCACTTGAAAACACATCCAGGAGAGAAAGGCAGGACTGGGATCCTGTTCCCTGTCCTGTGTGTGTCTCCCAGAGAGCACAAACACAATTTGGGATCCCTGTCCTTGCTTTAGGATTCCTCAGGGCAGGGAGGTGCAACACCGAGCCACTGGGAGCTGGTGGCTTTTTTGACATGAGGAAAAAAATATTTCTACATTTCACGGGGTGGGGGAGGCTTAGGGGCAGCAAATGTCACTTTTTAAAAAGCAGTGTTTTATGGTTTTCCTGTTGGATCTCCTTTTTAGGGAAGGTGGAGCCAAATGAGTCGCTAGCAGCTTGGCAAAGTGCAGATCAGCATGTTTGCATCCAGGAGGACAGGAAGGAAAGAGTCAAGCTTTTTGTAGGGCCTCCCTGGTGGGAACAGAATTTTTTTATGAAGGTTTACCCTGAAACAGGTAGGATTTAATCCCAGTCTGAAGGAAAGGTGAGGAAAATCATTTTTGCAGGTGTATTTGAGATGAGAGGGTAGAAGAGATGCCAGTGGCAGCCAGCAAGGAGAGCAGAAGAGTGAATTCCTGGGCTTGCTTGAGCAGCTCCAGGAACAGACAGAGCTGTTTCCTAGAGGACAAATTGCTGTGTATCCATGAATAATTATCAGCAACGGAACTGTTGGGCTCTGAGTGAAATACCTTGGCACAAACCTCAGTTAAAAGGAGCTGAATCCGTGTCGGGGTCTCTTCTCCCAGGGAACAGGTGCCAAGAGCACAGGAAACGGCCTCAAATTGCATCAGGGGAGGTTTAGAAAATCAGGGAAAAATTCCTCACTGAAAGGTGCTGAAATTCCTTCACTTGTCAGGCATTGGAACAGGGCAGGGGTGAAGTCCCCATCCCTGGGGGGATTACAGAGCCATGTGGATGTGGCACTTTGGGGACATGGGGTCAGGCTCTGCTCCCAGGGAACAGGCACAGGAGGAGAGGGAATGGCCTCAGGCTGGGCCAGGGGACGCTCAAGGTGGATTTTAGAGAAAATTCCTTCATGGAAAGGGTGGTCAGGCACTGGAAATGCCCAGGGCAGGGTGGAGTCCCCATCCTTGGGGGGATTTCAAAGCCCAGTGGATGTGGCACTTGGGGACATGGGGCTGTGATGGCCTTGGCAATGCTGAGGGATGGTGACACTCGATCTGGGAAGTGTTCTCCAACCTCAATGATTCCATAATTCCAAGGACACTCACTCCTGTCGAGAGGAGGAGTCCCTGCCTACATCCCCGTGCCCACCCCCCATTCCCTGTCAACCTCTGCCTCTCCTCTGGGTGTGACCAGCAACTCCCAGTCGGGATTTTGGGCCACCACCCACATCACCCAGCTCATTCCCAGCACAAACAGAGCCAAAACATCCCCCCAGCCCTCGGGGAGCTGCCGTTTGCAGCGAGCCCTGCCCGGGCTGACACCCCTTGCCCTGCCCTTTGGAGCCGGCCGGTGGCGTTTGCCGGTCCCGGCGGATTCCCGGCGCTAATCCCGCGCTGTCCCGGGTGACGCGGGGCTGTCACGGCCACCGGCCGGCTTTGCTCTGACATCCTGGCCCTGCTGACGAGGCGGCTGCCGCTGCCGATTAGGATTTGTCTGCCCACCAACCGGGGTTAAAAATAGTCCCTCCTGTCCCACATCCATCCGTGGCCGGACCTTGCCTGGGTCCCGCTCCAGGTGTGGGATGGAACCAGCCCCGCACAGCCCAGCACGGGCTGGAGGTGGAGTCCTTTGGGCTTCCTTGATGGGAACACGGAATGGTCATTTCTGGGGAGAGTTTGGCCTTTTGAGGGTAGAAAAACCTCATTTTATTGTCTTTGTTTAACCTGGAGAAGAGAAGGCTTCGGGGAGATCTCACAGCAGCCTTCCTGTGTGGAGTGGGGACTTACAGGAATGGCTTCCCACTGTGAGAGGGCACAGTCAGATGGGATTTTGGGAAGGAATTCCTGGCTGGGAGGAAGGCAAGCCCTGGCACAGGGTGCCCAGAGAAGCTGTGGCTGCCCCTGCATCCCTGGAAGTGTCCGAGGTCAGGTTGGATGGGGCTTGGAGCAGCCTGGGATAGTGAAAGGTGTCCCTGCCTGTGCATCTTTAAGATCCAGCCCAAACCATTCCGTGACTCTTGAGGAAAAAATATTTTGATATGATGAGCACTGGGGACGTTCCAAGGCCTCTCTCCTCTTCGCAAAAAAAGCACAGAGAGCCTCACGGATGGTTTTGTGTCCCTGTTCTGTATCCAAGGCTCACGTGAAGTCTCCAGGCTGCTCTTCAGCTCCAAAGCTGCCTTTGAGGGCACAGAGGGAGGAGGCAGCACCCTGGGGAGGCACCAGCAGTGACTCAGTTCCTGCTGTTGTCCCTAAAAGCCGGCGGCTGTTCCTGCTCAGCCTGTCCATGACAGAATTCCCAATATCCCAAAAGGGAACCTGGGGCAGGGAGCCACCTCTGAGGCCTTTCCTTGGGAAGTTCCATCACTCCCCTTCGTTTCTCCCAGTCCTGCTGGCCTCGGGGAGCTCTCACCCTCCCCAAAATGAGCCGTGCCCCGTCTGGCCTTGTCTCCTGCTTCTCCCTGACCTCACAGCATCTCCAGCACCTCCCTTGCCCTCCCCGTTTCCCCTCCCCTGGTGAGCTGTGACATCCATTCCTGTGATCAGGCAGTTGAGCCTCGCAGGCTCCCCAGCTGTCACAGCCCAGGCTGGCCCGGTTTAAGCACAGGCCATTTACCTTCCACGTGTCCTGAATTAGGGGAAATGGACAGGAGGGCTGGGTCTGTTTAAAAATTAAAGCTGATTACAGGGCATTAACATTACATTTAAAGGAATAGACAGCAGCCCTCCTCTCTCAGCACAGTTGCAATATGTTCCCTTTTGTTCTGGGCTGCAGGAGGGAAGGGAGCAGGACTGGTAGCGACTCCAGGCTGGGCAGGATTTCCTCTTTGGCCATAAATTTTGAAAGAGGAGCTGCCTGCTGGCTGGTGCAAGAATTTAAAGCAGGTCTGACTACCTAAAGCAATTCCCATCTTTGCCATGCTAACAGGAAGCTGGAGTTCTTTTGGCTGATCCTGAATTTCCCTTGGAAAATTCAGATGGTCTGACGTTGTCTTCTGAGTTGTCTTGTTGGGAAGTTTCCTCTTTGATGGATCCCGGTTGTTTTTTTGTTAAATCCCACAATTTACGTGGTGATTCTTCGCCCCAAAACCAAGGATTAGTCAGTCTGGCTGGGAACACTCTGAACGGGATGCTTGACTGGGATTTGTTGTGGGTTTAGGTTGGATTTGAAGCTGGTTTGTTTGGTGGGTTTGTATGATGTTTGTCCAGACTTCATCTCCTGAGCCCCTCAGGAATTCAGGTGGCTTCAGAAGGAGCTGCTCAGTGCAGGGTGGGTGCTGAAAAGAGAACTTTTGGCAGGTGAAGGGATGTATTTGTATTCCCTGGATCCTGCTTTTCTCTGTCTTCAAGAAACCAAAGCTCCAGGGAGAGCTCAGAGCCCCTGCCAGGACCTACAGGGGCTCCAGGGGAGCTGCAGAGGGACTGGGGACAAGGCCTGCAGGGACAGGACACAGGGAATGGCTTCCCACTGCCACAGGGCAGGGCTGGATGGGAGATTGGGAATTGGGAATTCCTGGCTGGGCTGGAATTTCCAGAGCAGCTGTGGCTGCCCCTGGAGCCCTGGGATGTCCAAGGCCAGGTTGGACACTGGGGCTGGGAGCACCCTGGGACAGTGGAGGGTGTCCCTGCCCATGGCAGGGGGTGGCACTGGATGACCTTGAAAGGTCTCTTCCCACCCAGAACTGTTCCATGATTCAGTAATCTCTTAATTATTTTTCATTTGACTTTACCACCACCAACGTTCAGGTTAAATTCCAGGGTTTTTCAGTTTATGGAGATGAAATCCTCAACAGCTTGGATTTGAGAGCCACATCCTGAGCTTTCCTGGTCCCCTCTGGGGTGTCTGGGGCTCTCAGGGCACATGGCTCTGTGGTCACAGTAAATTTTTGGAATTCCCAGAGCAGCTGTGGCTGCCCCTGGATCCCTGGAATGTCCAAGGCCAGGCTGGACACTGGGGCTGGGAGCACCCTGGGACAGTGGGAGGTGTCCCTGCCCATGGCACTGGATGACCTTGAAAGGTCTCTTCCCACCCAAAACCCATTCCATGGTTCTGTGATCTCTTAATTATTTTTCATTTGACTTTACCACCACCAACGTTCAGGTTAAATTCCAGGGTTTTTTCAGTTTATGGAGATGAAATCCCCAACAGCTTGGATTTGAGAGCCACGTCCTGAGCTTTCCTGGTCCCCTCTGGGTGTCTGGGGCTCTCAGGACACGTGGCTCTGTGGTCACAGTAAATTTTTTGGGGTCTCTGCAGTAGATGGGGATTTTAATCCTTGGACAAGCTCCTGTCTTAAAGAGCTGTGGATGAATCCAGGCAGGAAAGGAATGGCAATCAGTAGAGTCAGCATGTTTTCCTGAATACATCTGGAAGCACAGAGCTGGACAGACAAACATTTCCCTGTTTACCACTGTTTCCAGTCCAGGAGTGGGGATGGGAAGGATGGAGATGTTTTTGAAGGGTGTCTGCAGGCAGATCTCAGCTGTGCCACCCTCTGGGATCGGTGTTTTGGCTCCAGGCTGGGACTGGGAATTGCTTTCCTGCCAAGCTGCACCCCCCCAGCCTGGTGCTGTTTTATTGCTATCCCTTGGCTTAGGGAGGAGGGCACAGGTGGGGTCAGAAATCCAGCCCTGCCTCTCCCCTGAGCCATCAGAGATGCTGCTCTGTCCTTTTCCCAGGTCTCCTCCTCTTCCTCCACACTTAACCTAACCCGGATCAGAGCCTTGGCAGAGCTTGACCAGCAGAGATTCTTCGAGGGTTGTGGTGCTCCTGGAAGGGCCACAGGCACCACCAGCCTGGGGAAAGCAGCTTTGTGCCATTTCTGCTGGACACATCTCTGCTGGGTGTGGAGCTGAGCCTTCAAACCCACCAGTGTGGAGCTGGGTGGACGTAGATGAAGCCAAAATCAACACCAGCTCTGCTTTGCTGCTCCTTTGTCCCAGGATAAAATTCCCGGGTGGTGGATTCTGTAGTAACAACTCCTTCCAAACTATCTGGAGCGTGTGGCAGCCTCACCTCAGCTCTTTGAGCCCATCTCTGGCAGATCTTCCAGCTCAACAGCAGAGATCCCGGGACAGTTGGATGCTGCTGGCACCATCTCTGCTCATCCTGCTCCTCCAGGAAACCCCAAAGAGAGATCCCAGCTCTCCCTCCTCCTGAGCTGCTTCCCTAAATTTGTGCCTGGAGTTCAGGGCAGTTCCTTCAGCTGATCCTTCATCACCCAGAGCTGAGGATGGGCAGAGATCCCCACAGCTGTGCAGCAGCTGGAGCATCTCCCAGTGCAGATTTTGGCAGATTTTGGCTTGCAAGGCCTCCTGCCTCATCCCCATCCGTGGTGGGAAGGGACAGTGCTGCACCACAGGCAAGGCTGGGGATGTCACTGCTGTTTCTACCTGTGCTGTGCCACTTCTTGCACCACCCAAGGAATTAATTACCTGTGATTCCCCCAAAGCAGGGCAGGTGGAGACCCCCATGGCAGAATGGGGCTGGTTGATGACTGTTGGGTTTCTTATCTTCTTTTCTTCATGATTAACACGTGGGAGTCACAGTTTTGTGTTCAGACTCAGTGTTTGTTAATTCTTATCTAAAGTGCAGCCTCACAAGCCGTGAGCTCTGACTGGCAAAGTAGGAAATGGAGCTGTCTCTATCTCTTTCCAAGGTCTTTTTAAACATAAACTCTCCAATAACGAGGTGACACCTATATTATTTATACTTTTGACCCAATAATTGACCACGCGAGGTCCACAATGCAGACCCTTTCACCCAATGAGAAAAGAAACACCCAACACCATGGAGAAGAAGGACTTAGATAATGCTTTAATTCCTTCATATTGCCCCATATATATTAAAACCTTACTATACTAAGGTTTTAATATATACTAAAACCTTAAATTCCAAGTTTATATATACTAAAACCTTAAATTCCAAGTTTTTCCACCCTGTGAGGTCACACAATCCTATTCAAACCACACACCCACATCCCCATTGCTGTCACTCAATTTTGGGAGCCTGATCCACGGCCTCAAATCAAACGTGGTGCTTGCTTGAGGGTCAGTGCCTTTTAACCCAGAAATCCTGAAATTGTCACCCTGCAGGGCTCCAACAGATGACAGCAGGGCACAGCTCCTGCCCTCCCTGGCAGGGCTGGGCTGGGTCAGGCCACCCTCAGCACTGCAGAGCCCAAAATGTCGCTGCTGCTGCTGCTGTTTTTGGAATGGATGGAGGCTGGTGTGACCCCAGGGCACTTTGTGAGCCGCGGGCCCTTAATGGCTGTCGGTGGGTGTAGGGTGCAATCTGATCCAAATGGGAAGCTGGCTGAAATCCCAACAAGCTGTCGTGTTGCTGCGGGAGGCATCTTTAGGAAACGAGATGGGGCTTTGTGAGCCCCGGGGAAAGGAGAAATGCCCTGCCCTGCAGCTTGGGGGCTGCTCCCTGCGCTGAGGTTTGCTGGCTCTTCATTTACCCGGCTCGCGGTCTTTTGTTCTATACCAAAGTTTCCTCCCCGCGGGCGACTTGTGGTTTCTGCTCTCCCTTCACTCCCTGCTCCTCTTTGGAATGTTCTCTCTCCACTTCCTGGACGGACTCCTCCGAACTCGAGGTGGCTGTTGGTTTTCTTTGCCTTGAAAAGTGCTTGGCCTCTCCTTTCTGAGTCTCAGCTGCTTCCTCAGCAGGGTCTGACCTCCCAAGTTCCCCTGTTGCTTTTTTCCGAGCGCATCCAGAGGATCACTCGGTGCCTGGGTTTATCTCCTCCTTGGATCTTCGGGGCAGGGTCCGATTTTAAAGCCTAAAAGCACAGCCCCATCTGTCTTGTGCCTCTGGGGCATAGTAAAGAGCCCTGTCCTGCAGGAAGGTTTTCCTTGTGCACCAGCCCTGCCCTGGCAGAGCGAGGGAGATGGGAGGTTTTAATGAATTCTCCCAAGTGACTGCACCGAACTTTCAGATTTTCTGTTTTCCCACCCAAAACTCTTTCCTCTTTCTTGATGTTCAGCTGTTAGAGTTGGGGTTGAGGAGGACATTTCCTGCTCTGGGGTTGACTGGGGTGTTATTTGAGGCGTCAGCAGGTTGCACAGGAGCCTGAGGAGATGCCAAGGTGTCCCTTGGCTGGTGACCATTGAGTGGCTTTGTCCAAAACATTGGTGGGCACCCAAGGAAGAGAAGGGGAATTTGTCACCCTGAGGACTCTTCCAGCACTTTGATTGGGGCCTGGTCAATGGACAGCAGTAGGCTCAACACTGGGATATCCCCCCTGTGATTTGGAGTCCCGTGGTGGCTGAGCAGAGGGCATGTGTTAAGTTTTTTATCTTCTTTTTTGCCAGAGTTGGGATTAAATGCTTAATTCAGTCTTTCTTGTTCGGACTCAGATGTTTATTAATTTTTTATCTATCTTACAGTCTCACAAACTATGAGTTCTACAGCACTTCTAGTTAACAAAGTGAAAAATGGAGCTGTATCTATCTCTCTAGGAGGCCTTTTAAGGATAAACTGTCTAATTAAGAAATTAAGTTGTTTTTCCTTTTAACCCAATGACCAACCACTCATGGCCCGCAATGTGGATTTTTCTACCCAATTACAAAACACCACCCAGACCCATGAAAAAGAAGGTGGAAAAGAAGGACTAACTCTACCTTAAACCCTCCATCTCGCTTTATATATATATTACTATATTCTAAACCCTTAAACTCTGAGTTTTCCACCATATGATATCACACACTTCTATTCAATCTCCACACCCACAATCCCAGCGCTGTCCCTCAATTTTGGGAGCCTTTCCCACGGCCTCAGGTCAATGCAGTGTTTTCTGGGGGGTCAGTGCCTGTCAGCACAGAAACCCTGAAATTCTCAGTGCCCCGAGTCCCTGCAGAAATGGAGGTGAAACCACCTTCCCTTGCCCTCCGAGCGTGGGGGAAACGCTTTTCCCTCTGCCTGGTGTCCCTTTGGGGAGGCAGAGCAGGGTGATGTGCCTGTCCCTGCCAGGCCCCTGTCTCCCAGTGACCTTCTCAGCTCCCGGAGACAGCTTGGCTTTGCTGTAAAGCAGCTCATGTGACGGCGGTAATCCTCAGCGGGTAAACAGCTGTGCAGGAAGATTCCAGGGAATCGCCCTATTTTCCTCTGCTCCCGACCAGCACACCGGGCTGCACAAAGCCCATCCTCACTGGATGTCTCTGGAGCCATCCCTGAAAAGCCATCCTCACTTCCAGGATTCCTCCTGGAGGAATTCCTGGCTTGTGGAGCTGCAGAACAGGTTCCAAGAATTTTTTTTTTTTTAAGACAATTTCTCCTCAAGTGGTTCCCTCTGAATCTTTTCCAAAACCATGAGTGGCATTTGGAAGCCTGAATTTGACTTCTGTCTCCCACCCTCCGTGTCTTTTGGCGTAATTTATTCCCTCACAGTTGTGCAAATTCCTCTCTCTGGGTAACACTTTCTGATGGCTCATGTGGACCCTCTTCTCCTCCTGGGATGCTCAGTGGACTTTTTGCCCACCTGCCCATGGGAAGTTCAGTTCTGCCCTGGAGAAGGTGCAGACTGAGCGAGCACTACCTTGGAACTGGTTTCAAATCAATCATGGGTTTATTGTTCCCATCCCCAGCTTACAGACTGTAGCAAACTTCTTTTCCCTCTGGGTTTGTTGCCACAGATCCCTGAACTTCCCCACGACTTTAACCTTCCAACCCTCCCAGGGGGAGTTCAGTGAGTGTCTCCTGGTGCTGACAAGTCCAAGGAGCTGATGACAGCTAAAGCAGGTGGTTTTAGCTTGAGATCCAGGTCCCTGCACCTCACAGGCAGCAATTCCCCCCCGTTCCCTGCAGGAATGAGGTGCCTGGGATCAGGTGGGCAGCAGTTGCTTCGTAGCCGTGGAATTCCCTGGGTTTCTTGAGCAGGAACATTTGAGGCCGCAATAAATTGTCCACCAGTGGTCTGAGACAATCCCTTATTTCATGTAAAACACGGCCCAGCCCTGGGGAGGGACCATCTGTTCCTCTGGCCTAGGACAGATTTGAGCAGGAGCCCTCGCAGTGAAAGGCTCTCTGCTATTCCCCTGAGCCTCCTGATCTCTTCCACCTCTTCCCATCGGGGAGGGGAAAAAAAACCCAAAAAACCCCAAAGCTTTGTACTCCCGGGCATTAGAAGGGGCTCTAATTGGTGTGTAAATCGGGACTGCTGCCTTTAAGTGGTGGACATGGAGCTAATGGAAGTGGAATTTTATTGCTGGCGTAAAGAGGGGATGTTCAGCTCCTTTGAAGTCTCAGGGATCAGCAGCCAGGGGGGTTTCTGTTCGATCAGAGCCAGCAGTGGTGAGTTTGGTCCCTGGTTGTTTCCCGTGGCTCTGACTCATGGATGGGTTGTGATGTCCTGCTCAGAGGATCCAAGGTTTTCCTTGCCCAAAAAAAAAAAAAAAATTAAAAAAATATATTTTTTTGAGTTGCACTTCCAAATAGGAATTACATATTAAGAGTTTAAAGTCCAGAAGAAAATGAAGACTTGGCTGGGTTTTAGGGTTTCTGTGTGTGTGCTGCTGCTGGACAGCCTGAATCATCCCAGCAGATAAAAACCAGAAGGAATTCTCTGGCCACCACCACCTCTTTGAGTTTTCCAACCTGTTCTGTCTGTCTGGGAAGGGACAGGACAGGCTCTTGCACTGCTTGGTTCTCCTCACAAATTTTGTCTGTGCGGGTCCACGTGCCACAAATCTCCACTCTGCACATCCAGGGTGAGACCCACAGGGACAAAACAGCTGGAAATCTCCTTTTTGGGAAAACAAACTCATCCCCTCTCCCTCCACCCATCGTTGCCTTCTCTTGGCGTGCAAAGGACACTTCCAGGCCTGGATGGTTGGGGCATAAAAGTTCTGTGCCTTCAGTCACCAGGCCAGAGCCCAAAGTTTGTGATTTTTAGCAACAGATGTGCAGAATTTAAAAGGGAGGAATCTGCCAGAGGCAACAGCATTCCAAGGATAAATACTTTCAGTAGAGTGAGGTGGGAACCCATCCCACCTGCCGGGCAGTGGGAGACGGTGGTGTACAAAAAAAAAAGGAGGAATGTGGACTGTAAAAACTTGCTCTTTACATGAAAAGTTCCACATCTGAGTGGTGTGTTCGCTGTGATTTATTGCTGACCTCGTTGAGGATGGGCCAGGTCCTACCTGGGGAGGGAGGGGAAGCTGTCCCAAAAATGTCTCTTGTCCTGTAAAGGACACCAAAGCTCGGGACGCTGCTGCAGGAGGGGATGTGCTGGTTTGGAGCAGGGATGCTTTTCTAGCTGCATTTGGAGGCTGTGCTTTGAGGAAAAAGGGAAAAAAAGGAGCCTTCAGGTGCGTTTCCAGCCCCTTTTCCCCTGAGGAAAAAAGCCAAACTTACCTCCTGGTAGCTGGGCAGGAGCTAATGCAAGGTGAGGCTCCAGCAGATCACCTCAGTTTCCCATATCCAGGTAAAGCTTTAAACACCTTCCCAAGGATTTATCCTCTTCCAAAGGCTTTTTGGGGGGGCTCCAGCCACTTCTTTTGGGTTAAGAGCACAGAATTCCCTGGCACAGAGAGGCACTGGTGGGGCACACGGGAGGGGAGAACCCGTGGCGTTGGCCATGAATGTGCACCCTGTTGTGGCAGGGAAGGCTCCTGGGGAGAAAAATCAGCAAAAACGCTGGGAAAATGGCTTTTAGATGGAGCCAGGGCCTATCTGGTTACAGCCTGCCTTTCTGCCAGCACAATGGCTGCTTTATGTCCCCATGTGCTCAACGCTCCCTGGGATGTGCCCGTGTCCGTGCTCGCATGTGATCCGTCGGCACCGGCCCAGCTGAAACCAGCTCAGAGCCTTAAAATCACATGGAGCTCCTCCCAGGCCCCAAGGAGCGCCTGGATTTCATGATCTTCCCAGCCCGGTGCTCTTGGGATGTGTAGAAATTCCACTTTAGCAGCCATTTCTGCTCCTCACTCATTCGTTTCTCATCCTTCCACGCCAGGGGTTGTGAGAGCTTTGTTGGAAGTGGCCTGAGCTTCTCCCTGATGGATTTCACTGCTTCAGTGTAGGCTTTCCTCATTGGGCCTCTCTGGGCCAATTAAACCATTCATCAAAATGTTCGTAAAGTATCTGGCAGTGCCTTATCCCTACCTCCCACTTACGCACACAAAAATGTTCTGCACAGAATTAGAAATATTTCAGTCGCTCTGCCTAATATTGGGGTGCTACTCCTATGTGGGCGCTGAATTTCCTGTGAATACATTAATCACCCCACTAAATCCCTCTCTCCAGCTGTAGTATTTCCCCTTTTCTCAGCCTTTTGCACTTGCATTTCATTGTCAGGCACCCTAGCAGCAGACTATTGCACGTGGAGCACGGCAGAGGGTTCGTCAGGTGAGTGAACTTTCGTGGTGGTAGTTTGGAAATGTTGGGATTTAGCTGATTTTCAGACCTTCAGGTTCCTCTTGGTGTTAAAGGGGTTGTGTCTGTCTGGTTTTTGTGCCTGGAACCCAGTTTGGGGTTGAAATGCCTTTGGGATGGGGTGATATCACTCAGGTAATAAAATGGTTTTGTAAATTTTAGGTGGTGCCCTGCCACGCTTCACACAGTAGCCATTAATAAAAACCTGTGGAAAATACAGGACACTACAAGCTGAATAAGAATCAGTCTCAGTTCTTCCTCTGGGAGAGCCCCTGGGGATGTTAAAAGCACGACGGGGCAGTCAGCAAAGTATTTATGGCAAAACCTACCAGGGATCCCTTTTAGGTGATTGATCAGAACCTCGTTCATGGGTTTGATGCCTGATTGCTGAGAAGAGGAGCAGACTGATTTATCCCGAGGTGTTTTCTCTCCCTTTTCCTGAGAAGCTATCAGATATCCCCTGTCTGCCCCATGTTTTGTATCAACACCCAGCACATGGTGGGGGAAGCAAAGCCCAGCTGGAGCAGACCTTCGGGGTTGCTGGACTCCCTCTATTTTTATCTGTGTTTCGTGTGGAGATGATTGACCACGATAGACTTCTAATCTTCTCAGGTGTGTCCACGCCAAAGCCAGCTCATCACGGAGGCTTAGGCAGGTCATTCTCTAAGCTGGGAAGGAAAAAACCTTCCTTCCCACAGGTGGACACACATTCCTTGTGTTTGTCACCTCTCCTAAGTGACAAATCGACTCCAGTTTAAGGTGCCACGCCTTGGAGAGCCAGCACTAGGAGGGCAGGTCTAGGTGAGGACTTGAGTTTATCAGGAACAGCTTAATTCTTCCCAGGGCCTGTTCTCCAGCTCTAAATTCACCCCATGAAGGGGAGAGGTGAGGACCGATGGCCTCAGATAACTCAAAACAAAAGGTGTGGGGCTAATCCACCCCCAGGAGACCAAATTGCTGTTCTGCTTTTCCCAAGCGCCCTTTCCTTGGGAGCTTTTCCATCCAAGAAATGGAAAACCTGGGATTTCAGACTGTTTCCAATGTTAAACATCATTGCAAGTTTTGTTTTGTTTTTTTTTTCCTTCTGGGACTGTCCTTGCTGCAAAGACAGAGGTCCATGGCAGTGGTGTCACTGGTGAAGGACACTTTTGTCACCACTGCTGCAGACTGTGGGTCTTTGCTGTGCCAGGGAAGAGTCTGGGCATCAGCTTGGCTCACTGGGATCTTCCTCCTTCCATGGAAGTGCTGAGACTCCAGAGGAGATAATCCCTGTAAATCAGGAGTTCCAGCCCTGTGGTTTTTGCCTCAAAGTGTTGCAACCTTAAAAGAAGTCCCGAAAACTCCCTAAACATCCAAAACAAACCCCAAAAGCTCAAAACCCCCACAAAAGATCTGTAAAAAATAAGGGAGATTAAGCCAAAGATGTTCCAGGTCTTGGCCTGGCTGTGGCCCTTCCCTCCTTATAGGGAGGATGAAAACAGGAATGTCCCAAAGATGTTGGTGCTCCCACCTAGGAAAGGAAGGTTGGTCCCTGACCGAGATTGGGAGATAAACCTCAAGTTTGGACGTTCAGATTTTATTTAAAACAACACCTTGGTGCAAAATACCAACATTGTGCTGGGGCTGAGTGAGTGGGAGGACAAGGGAGCCGTGTAAATGTGGTTTGGTTCCTGACCAGTCCCCTTCCGATGGTCCCAGGAGGTCCTGGGTCAACCTGTGGTCACTGAGACAGCAACTCCTGGTGCCCTGGATGAGCAAGAGAAGGAAAACCCTTTGCAACAGATCCAGAGGAACCAAAGAATCCCACACTGGATCGGTTAGGCTGGAGAAGATCTCCAAGGTCATCGAGCTGTGCCCCGTCCCCACTTTGTCCCACTCCCAGGCATTCCATGAAAAGCTCAGGAAAGAATGAGTCAATGACAATGTTAAGCAGGCAGGTGACTCCCCCAGGGACAATCTGAGAGATGAGATGTGACCATGGAGGTGTGGTGGATGCAGGGAAGGGGGCAGTGACTCCAGGGCTGTGCCCTGTGCGGCTCCAGGTGGGAATGTTGGATCTGATTTATTTATCTTCCGTTCTAAGGAAAAGTCAGGGCTGTGATGTTACTTAATTGACTCAACTTCGATATCAAATCTTCAGGTGCCTCATTAAATTGTTCTTTGTTGGGGTTTTGACCGGAGAAGCTCCTGGAAAGGCAGATGATGGAGGATCTTGAATGAATCACAGCTTTTTGCAGATAATTTGGTGGGAAAACCTTCACGTTTTGACCTGACTGGCAGAGAGGTTCTATAGGGGAGAGCTGTGACTTGTGGAACTGGAAAGTTCTCAGAGCTTAAACCACTGCATGGGGGGGGTTTGTGATTTACCAATATCACAGAATCCAGACCAGCTTGGGTTGGAAGGGACCAAAGATCATCCTGTTCCAGCCACACTTTCCACTATGCCAGGTTGCTCCAACCCCCATCCAACCTGGCCTTGGACACCTCCAGGGATGGGGCACTGAGCCATTTCTGATGGGAAAAATCCTTCCAATTATCATCCTGGAGGATGTCAATTAAGAGTTAACCATTGATGCCCTTGCAGTTGAGGTGGCAAAAGATGGAGGGCTGAGCTTTCAGTTCATCTTGTCTTTAACCAAGTGTCCGCGTTGAGAGATGTCTTCTGCTCCTCTGTCACTGCTGGGTGTGGTGGGATTCCTGAAATGCTTGATTTCTGAGGCTGGCTTGGGCTGAAATCCCTTCCATGGTGTCGTGTCAGCACCTTGTGGCTTTAATTTGGCAGTTCAGGATTTGTCAGGGTAACACCTGACTTTGAGAGCTCTCCTCCTACCTGCTGTGGCTGGAGAACTGGCTTATCTCCCTGAAAATACACCCTCCTGTGTATTTTCACCCATTGTCCCCTTGCTCCACCTCCTGAAGGCCTCTTCAGTCGGTTCCCCAGAAGGGAGGTGGTCAAGAGGATATTTTTTTGAAATCTTTGCAACACCGAGTTCCCAGTCAAAGGAAACATCTAATAAAAACCTGCTGTGGGACGTTTTCATGTTTGTGCTGACTGCAGTGTTGGCAGTAACGCTCCAGGTGGTGTCCAGAACTGCAGGAGGTGAGGACAGGAATGGGTTTTGCTCCAGGATTCTGCAGGACCGACCCCTTTCCTGAGCCAGCCTTGGTCTTATCTCCTCTAAAACACCTCCAGTGACAGAAACTTTGCTCCAGAGCTTCACCAACCTTGTGTTCAGCTGTCGTCTGGGATTTTTTTCCACCTCCTAAGTGCAGGTTTCCATGCTGCCCTTCAAGCTCGTGTCTTACTGGGGGAAAGACAATCAGAAAAGATGATTATTCCCTACTTACCTGCATCAACCTTGATGTATTTACACCTGGGGATGCAGACCAAAGCACACCCAGTGCCCTTGTGCTGCCCACCAAGGGCAAACATTTCATTTTTTTGGAGATCCTCTGGCTCGATTTTTTTTTTTTTGGTGGTGTGTATTAAAATCTACTCATTCCGAACCGTTGATGAGAATTCTTCCATCACATCTTCAAAAGTCACCCTTTGGCTCTGAAAGGAGCGTGGTGGTGAGATGGTATCTGCTGCCCTGTGTGCTGGGGCCCTGTAGTGCATTCCTGAGCACAGGAATTTCCACTGGATTCCTCAGCCCCTGCCTCTGATGCCTTGGAAAGGCTGACCTGGAACAGAGACTGGACAGAGCTAGAGAATGAGGTAGATATTTACTGAATGGATGGGATCCACCTTAGGCAAGACAGGGCCTGACCAGGGCTACACTCAAGGTGGACCCAAAATGGCCACAAAATGGTCATGAAATGGTCCCAAAATGGTCACAAAATGGTCAGAAAATGGACACAAAATGGCCACAAAATGGTCATGAAATGGTCACAAAATGGTCAGAAAATGGCCACAAAATGGCCACAAAATGGTCCCAAAATGGTCACGAAATGGCCACAAAATGGTCATGAAATGGTCCCAAAATGGTCATGAAATGGACACGAAATGGACACAAAATGGTCACAAAATGGACACAAAATGGTCACAAAATGGCTGACCTGTCACGAGGCCTTACATTTTTATAAGTTTTGGTCCATTTGCATATTGGGGTTTAATTGTCCAATTACAGCTTCAGGTTGTGAGGTCTCATCTTTCTCATCCCTCTCATCCTGAGGACAAGGCAGGGATGGATGGGATCTTGGCAAGGAATTCCTGGCTGGGAGGGTGAGAAGGGACTGGCACAGGGTGCCCAGAGCAGCTGTGGCTGCCCCTGGATCCCTGGAATGTCCAAGGCCAGGTTGGACATTGGGGCTTGGAACATTCTGGGATAGAGGAAGTTGTCCCTGATCGTAGCAGGTGGTTGGAACTGGGTGATGTTTAAGGCCTCTTCCAACCCAAACCATTCCATGATTCCGTGGCCTGAGCCTCTTTACACTGGATGGGAGATAAGGATGGACTCCACCTGAGGTACCAGGAAGAAGACAGAATGTCTCATGACCCTGAGCAGGACAATGTTCCATATCCTGCAGGACTGGGAATGAAGCTGAAGCTAAAGCCTTGTCCGTGCTGCTCTATTTTTGATTCTGATTTTTGGTGCCGTGGTTTAGTTGAGGTTAAGGTTGGGTTGGACTTGATGATCCTGGAGGTCTCTTCCAACCTAATGATTCTGATTCTGATTCTGATTCTGATTCTGATTTCAAGGGTGTTAAAGCAAGGCAGAAACTGGCACTGATGACCCAAACAATCCCTGATGTCCAAGGCATTTCTGATCCTTGTCCCCAATTCCTGGGCAGTGAATCATCCCACCCACCCACCCTTCTCTCCTAAAGCCCTTTGGGGTGGGTTAAAGGAGTCACTTGCAATGTAGGATCAAAACAGGTGTTCTTGTGCTTTTATGCTCCATGCTAGGTGAGATTTCTTTATCAGATGTCGCGTGACTTTTCACCTCTGAGTCCTGCGTCTCTCTGCTCTCAGGTAGATCCTGATTTATCCTTGTTCTTCCATAAGCTGAAACCTCTTCCCTGCTGAAGCAGAAGGAGTTTCCTTCTCTCCTCTGGCCCAGTCCCCTGGCTGGAATGGAGCTGCAAACATTGTCTGACCCGGCACTGGAGTCCAGCCACTCAGAGTTGATCGACTCCAATCCTTTGATTCAACCCCTGAGGCTTTCCATGGGTCTTCTTCTCCCTTGACCACCCTCGTGTCCTACCTATTGCCCCCATGGCATCACCAGCCATGCCAGACCCTCCTTCTTCCCAATGCCAGCTGATCCTCCACCAAAAAACCTCTTTCTCTGGGATGTGCGTGTGGCTTGGGTGGTTTCACGGAGGGGGAGCAAAGGCACAGCCTGGCTGCATCTTCCTGGGAGCCCGTGGCCACGGATGGTGCTGCTCTGCCTGTGTTCCATCACCTCTGCTCTTGTCCCTCCCAGCCAGGAGCTGGCCTGAGCAGCCACTGAGGTTCCAGTGGGATCCCATTTCCCTGCCTGCCCCGTTCCTTACAGCGCTCCCCGGCCCTGCTCCACTTCCTTTGCAGAAATGCATTTTCCAAAGACTCGAGAAGTTGGTTTGGGGTTGTGGGGTTTTTTTGGGGTTTNTTTTTTTTTTGTCTAATGGATTTCCTGTTTTTAATACAATTGAAAGGGTCCGAAATCCATGCTTTAGATTAACATATGCCAGCTAGATTAGGGCTAATCAGGGCGCAGGTCTGAGCAGATGCAGCGCGGGGCCAATCCCAGACCTGATTACAGCATCTCAGTGCTTTAATCGTCTCTCTCCCAAGGGCGATCAGCTCTGCTCTAATGCACAGCAGACTTCCCAGCCCTCTCCTCCTTTGGTTTGTTACCACCCCTGGCAGGAAGGGCCGCCACGTCATCCGCTGAGGCGATTTGCGTTAATCCCGCGCGGAGCGGGATCCGCGCGCCGCCGTCTCTCACGGACGCTTCCCCGCGCTCCCAGAGGTGGCCGGGCTTGGCCAAGCCTTGTCTGGATTCACTCCCCCTTCCCAAATGTCTCCCATGGGTGGCCAGGCCTCACCAGAGCCTAGTTGTTTTTTTTTTAGAGGGAGTGTGGCTTGAGCGTCGCGTGGTCGGTGGCCCGCGGGGGTGGTGGTGGTGGTGGCTGCGCTCCTTGGGTTGTCCATGTGTCATTTGATCTCCTCTGGGTTAACAACCCGAGTAACCCAAAGGGCTTAGTTGGCTTGTTGGTCTGGAACAGGGATTTGAGGTGCATCCCAGGCCAGAGCTCCGGCTCTTGCTTAAACTGGGATGTGCTGCGTTCTCCCGAGGGGTCTGCTCGGAGATTTTCTTCGGCAGGGCTGAGCCCGAGCTCTCCTTTCCCATTTGTTCTGTGCCCTGAAATTCCCAGTGACCAGAGAGGAGCTGGGAACCTCTTCCTGACTCTGTGCCCATCTGAACCAAGCAGGGAACCAATTCCTTGGCTGGGCTTGGGGAATGTGGCCACGACCCCTCCAGGCTGGAGGGTCAGGAAACTTCCCCAGCGCAGGGAGCGCTTTGGGACCCTGAGGGGAGGGATGTGGAGGAGCTCCGGGGTCACCCACCTGGTCAGCACGATTAACTCCTAAGCTTTCCTGTCTGCACAGAGAGTTATCCGAGGACACAGAGCTGCCTCTGTTACCAAACGAGTGCCCTTGGAGGGGCAGAGCTCTGCTCCCTGCTCCTCAACCCAAAGGGATTGCTCTGCTTTTTTGGGAAAACCTCACTCAAGAACCTGGCATCGTGGCAGTGCTGGCCATCCATCCCATGCTGCTGCTGGAAGGATTTGTTCAGCGAAAAAACCTGGTTTTTGTTGACCAAAAAACCGGGTTTTCCACCAGCAGAGGTGTGGGTAGTTCCTGAAATGTCTAAATTATCTCGCCTCTCCAAATCCCCCTTGGCCAAGCCAGAGGTGGAGGTGGGCACAGGGATAATATTGAAGTGATGGATTTTCTCCTCCCAGCCTGCAGGATTTGCCATTCCCCTCCCCTGCCCAGCTCTGTCGAGTGCTCCTTGATGTTTTCTCCACCTCTTTCCACTGTTCACATCACATTAACCCTCAGGGGCCTCTTTGTTTTTGTTTTGTCACCTTGGTTGGTGTTCCCTGGCTCGCCAGGACTCACCTTCGGCACTGTGGAGTTTTCCTCCCGGCCCGAAGCTTTCCCACCTCCATCCTCAGCCTGGAGGCATCTGATCCCTTCCTGCAGCTGGGCCAGCCTTGGCAAAAGCTGTTCCTACTTTGCTGGACCCATCCATGACTGGGGAAGGGCTGGGAAAGGGGGGATTGCTTTCCTTTCTCTGTTTTATGTGTCACATACACACGTGGGAGAGCCTGGGGCCAGGGCCAGGAGCAAGTTTGGCTTGGCCAGGGCTTGTTGGTCCCACAGAGCCCTTTCCCTGTGTGGGGAGAAGGACCTGGCTGGCACAGAGAGGGAGCAGGAGGAAGGGGATTGTGTTGGAGAGGGGTTGTAATGGATGCACAGCAGTGGGATCCTCTCATGTGGGAAGGCGTTTGAGTGACCTGCAGAGTTTAGAGGGGATGGGAGAAGCCGAATTTATCCCTCCCTCAGTTCCCAGTTCTGGGCATATCAAGTTGTTTTGGTTTAGGGCAAATTTGGGAGGAAATTCCTGAACGGGGGTTCTTTGGGAGAGAAAAACTTAAATGGCTTCTTTTCCAGTCGGTTTGGGAAAAGAATTTTCCTGGAGAAAAGTGGAAAAAACTATTTATTTAATAAACAAGTTGCTCACAAGCATAGGAATGAATAATATGAAACAATAAAATTTTTGCTGGTTTGAAAAGAGATGGCAAAACTGAGGGAAGTTTTTGCCGTGAGTCAGTTCAGCTTTTTTAGTTTTTGATTAGTCTGGGTCTTTTTTGGCGCTGGTAAATGTTCAGATCTAAGCCCAGTGGGCCACAGGTGCAGTTTCTGGTGCTCTTCTGGGTTTTCAGTCTAGAGTAGATTTAAACAGTCCTAAGAAAAAAGGAAAAGGAAAAAAAAAAAACAGTCTAGGAAGCTTTTTTTTGCCTCAGGGAGTCAGGAAAAGTGGACACAAGTGGAAAAGGCGTGTAGGGAGTGTGTTCCTCCGTGGGTGATCCCTGATGGGCTGTGGGGTGGCTGGGAGCAATCCCTGCCCCCTGGAAAACTCAACCTGATGAGTTTGGCTGAGCAGGTCCCTGATGGGCTGTGGGGTGGCTGGGAGCAATCCCTGCCCCCTGGAAAACTCAACCTGATGGGTTTGGCTGAGCAGGTCCCTGATGGGCTGTGGGGTGGCTGGGAGCAATCCCTGCCCCCTGGAAAACTCAGCCTGATGGGTTTGGCTGAGCAGGTCCCTGGGTTGGATTCCTCCTCCGAAAATGATGTTATTTCTTTCCTCATCACCCTCATCCCCTCCCTGCAGCCACACGGGCTCCGGGGTGTGGGCCCCGAGGTGCTGCCACCCATCCCAGCCCCATCCCATCCCCACTCCCTTCATGGAGGGCAGACCCAGCACGGCGAGGCCACCGAGGCACAGAGCACAGCTGGGTGGGGGCCCCTGTCCTTCCTGACTGCTGCTTTCCGTGGATAGAATCATGGAATGGTTTGGCTGGGAAGGGGCTTTAAAGATCATCCAGCTCCAACCCAGACCATGGGCAGGGACACCTCACACTGTCCCAGGGTGCTCCAAATCCTTCCTTGGACATTCCAGGGATCCAGGGGCAGCCACAGCTGCTCTGGCAATTCCAGCCCAGCCAGGAATTCCCAATTCCCAAGATTCCATCCAGCCCTGCCCTGTGGCAGTGGGAAGCCATTCCCTGTGTCCTGTCCCTGCAGGCCTTGTCCCCAGTCCCTCTGCAGCTCTGCTGGAGCCCCTTCAGGCCCTGGAATGTTCTGGAAACTCTCCCTGGAATTTTCTCCTCTCCAGGAGAACATTCCCAGCTCTCCCAGCCTGACATTGGATCCATCTCCTCTCCCAGGAATCAATGGACTGAGGGGTTTCACTTGGAATCTCAGGAATCCATGAAGGGTCTCCCTTCCCTTTCCCTCTCTTTTCTCTCCCCATTTTTCATAAAAATCCCTCGGGATGGATTCGGAGTGTCCCAAATCCCAGAATCTTGGAGCACTTTGGGTGGGAAGGGACCTCAAAGCTCATTCCAGGGACAATTCCACGATCCCAGGGTGCTCCAAATCCTTCCCTGGACATCCCAGGGATCCAGGGGCAGCCACAGCTGCTCTGGCAATTCCAGCCCAGCCAGGAATTCCCAATTCCCAAGATCCCATCCAGCCCTGCCCTGTGGCAGTGGGAAGCCATTCCCTGTGTCCCTTGTCCCCAGTCCCTCTGCAGCTCTCCTGGAGCCCCTTCAGGCCCTGGAATGTTCTGGAAGCTCTCCCTGGATCCTTCCTTTCTCCAGGAGAACATTCCCAGCTCTCCCAGGCTGGGTCCAGAGCAGAGGAGCTCCAGCCCTGGGAGCAGCTCTGGAGGCTCCTCTGGATTTGCTCCAGCAGCACTTCATGGAGTTGAGGACCCTCCTGCAGGTGGGACAACTCCAACCACCTGGAGCAGCACAAATGTCGCCCCCCAAAACCCCTGGGGACCTCAGGGCCATCCCAACGTACTGCAACAGCTTCCCTTCTCCTGGTGGAGCTTCCCAGGATTCTAAACCCTTGGCAAGTTGTCCTCCAAACAGGGCAGAGCTGTTGTTACAACCTTGGGGTAGAACTGCCCGTGCGAGCTGAGCTTCACATCCCACTTTTTGGGATTTTTGTGGGTCCAAAGCAAAAAGTTTTCTGACTCCCCATATAGGGAGGTGAAACAAATCCCCCTTCAGGTCCAAAAAGATCGAACCTGGGTAGAACTGCCCGTGCGAGCTGAGCTTCACATCCCACCTTTTGGGATTTTTGCAGGTCCAAAGCAAAAAATTTTCTGAGTCCACGTAGAGGGGGGTGAAACAAATCCCCCTTCAAATCCAAAAACGGAGAACCTGGGTAGAACTGCCCGTGTGAGCTGAGCTTCACATTCCACTTTTTGGGATTTTGCCATTCCAATACCAAAAATTTTCTGGCTCTGCGTAGACAGAGGTGAAACAAATTCCCCTTCAGGTCCAAAAAGGGCAAACCTGGGTAGAACTGTCCATGTGAGCTGAGCTTCACATCCCACTTTTTGGGATTTTTGCCGGTCCAAAGCAAGAAATTTTTAGGCTCCATGTAGACAGAGGTGAAACGAATCCCCCTTCAGATCCAAAAAGGGAGAACCTGGGTAGAACTGCCCGTGCAAGCTGAGCTTCACATCCCACTTTTGGATTTTACCGTTCCAAAGCAAAAAGTTATCTGGGTCCGCGTAGAGGGGGGGTGAAACAAATCCCCCTTCAGATCCAAAAAGGGTGAACCTGGGTAGAACTGCCCGTGCGAGCTGAGCTTCACATCCCACTTTTTGGGATTTTTGCGGGTCCAAAGCAAAAAGTTTTCTGACTCCCCATATAGGGAGGTGAAACAAATCCCCCTTCAGGTCCAAAAAGGGTGAACCTGGGTAGAACTGCCCGTGCGAGCTGAGCTTCACATCCCACTTTTTGGGATTTTTGCCATTCCGATGCAAGAAATTGTCTGGATCCCCGTAGACAGAGGTGAAACAAATCCCCCTTCAGGTCCAAAAAGAGTGAACCTGGGTAGAACTGCTTGTGCAAGCAGAGCTTCATATCCCACTTTTTGGGATTTTTGCCTTTCCAATGCTAAAAATTTTCTGGGTCTGCGTAGAGAGGTTTGAAATGAATCCCCCTTCAGATCCAAACAGGGCGATCCTGGGTAGAACTGTCCGTGCGAGCTGAGCTTCACATCCCACTTTTTGGGATTTTTGCGGGTCCAAAGCAAGAAGTTTTCTGACTCTGCGTAGAGGGGGGTGAAACAAATCCCCCTTCAGATCCAAACAGGGCGAACCTCCCGACGCCGCCGCTGTCCCTTGTGTCCCCACAGGCCTCGTGCAGATCCCGGTGAGCATGTACCAGACGGTGGTGACCAGCCTGGCCCAAGGGAACGGGCCGGTGCAGGTGGCCATGGCGCCGGTGACCACCCGGATAGCGGACACGGCCGTCACCATGGACGGGCAGGCGGTGGAGGTGGTCACCCTGGACCAGTGACCTCCCACCAGCGGCGGCTTCTCCTCGGCTGCGGTTCCATTTTTTTAAACGCCTCTCTCCAGAGATGCAATCAGGTGGCATTTCGAGTCTCTCTTTCTCTCTCTCTCTCTCTCTCTCTCTCTCTCTGTCTCCCGGCTTTTGGAAACGGAAAAGGTTTTGCTTGATCTTTTTTTTTTTTT
>VZDJ01000141.1:13251035-13319555 GCA_008694505.1 Cyanoderma ruficeps | reverse complement strand
ACGCAGACATACACACTAAAGCTACAAAACTTCAAATATCTTGAAAGTGTGGCTTGAAATCAAATTCAAAGACTTGTCAAAAACGTTCAATGGTATAAAAGATTCTTGTAGCAGTTTTGTGATTTGAGCAATAGTTCAAGACTTCAGTATCGTATTAATATCTTCAGCCAAAAAGTAGAAATCTAGCTTCAATAGGAGGAGGTCAGGATGGTGCAGGGGAAAGAAAAAGGCATCAAAAGCCAGAATCCAGTTCTTTGACTGGCTTTTCTGTTGTGTCCGACACCAAAGTGCTTTCGTTTTCCAGCATTTTCTCAGTAGTTTCTCCATCAACAGGTTTTGCTCTCTCTTTCAACTTCTGCCGTTCGTGGACCCAGGGGATGAAACACAAAATAGCTCCTCCAATGAGGGGAGGGACTCCAGCCAGGTAAAATGCCACATCGTAGGTGCCAAGCTTATCTCGCAGCAAACCTGGAAAGGCAGAAAGTTACCACTCATTAATAAAGGGGCTGCAAGAACCTACAAAAAAGGTTGTGGCTTTGGGTTCAGAAACACAAGAACTGACACAGATTATAACCACTAGAACCTGACCAAACAGAGCTGAACATGGAGGTAGAGAGGTATTCCAGAGCTGACTTGGAGCAGTAATGAAAAGCTCAGTATGTCACTCCTTGAGCAATTAAAAATTGCTTAATTACCATCCACTAAAAACATGCACCACCTTTTTTGTTTGAAAGTTCCACATTTGAACTTCTCCAGCACCTGTATCTTGCCATGACTTAGAGAAATTCTCCCTCCTTTTGGAAACAGTTGCCTTTGGTCAATTAGAAGAACTGGTTCTTCTAATTCTAGATATCCTCCACATACTGCATTCATTGTGGCCTCTTATTAAATAGTGTGTTTTACAATAATTCACTCTAATTGCTCTCTCCAAATTCCTCCCATTAGTCAAATCTATTTAAGTCTTAATAGCTGTGACAGTAGGAAGCATATCAGGAAGTGCCAAGTCTGTGCTGTTCTACCATTAAAATTTTGTCCTTTATAATGCTGCATAGTTCCATTTACATCTTATGAAGTACCTTTCAATAGCACTCACCAGCCCTCAGGGTAAATTACCACTGAAAATCATCAGTGGTGAGGAATACAGCTTTAGCTATTTCTACCTCCCAAGAACTTCCAAGTTTCCATCAACAAAGCTTGTACTTTGTCAGTCTCCCACCAAAGGATGAATAAAGCCAGCATTCCTACTTGAGAGGAGCAATTAAAGCAACTGGAGCCTTTATCCTCAATGGTTTTAACATGAGCAAATTTTGGAATTCAGTTGATTTTCAGATTTTAATTTGGAGGTCCTCTGTAACACAAGCAACCAACAGGCTGTCATTTGTACAAAATGGGAAATGTCAGGTCCTAAATCCAATTGGAAACCTATCTTTCTTTTGAGGAATGTTTTTCACCTGCATAACAATGAAAAAGACTGAGCAAACTTTGAAAAGTGCAATAAATTAATGACCCATGAGCAGCAGGTAAATTTTCTGTATCTTCTCAAGCACACACAGAGAAGATTTCTGCTGTCAAAGCTCTGCACATGATGCAGGAATGGGAAGCGTGGCCAAAAATCATGCAAACATAAAACCACATTTACAGCTACAAACCCTGTCTATACTCACCTGCAATGGGTGGACCAACTGTCATAGGCACTGACATGAGGCCAAGCAGAAATCCAATGGCCTGGGAGACATCCTGAGCCCCAACGAGCTCGAAGGCAATAGGAGCCATAATGCAAATGAAGCACCCATCAAACAGGCCCATGAAGAGACAGACAGCAACGAGAGCTCCAAAGACATTGCACAGTGGAATCATCATAGACATCAGCCCAATAAAAAAGAACGAGGCCACCTAAATATGAACAAGGAGAAAAATATAAAAATTCATTGCATCAAATTTGTAAATCATAAGGGACCCAATGAACCTCCCTGCATTTGCAGTGAATTAAATTGCCTGCCTGTATTTACTTTAAAATAGTCTCCATGGATTATTGCCATCAGAAGTTACATACTAAGATGAAACAAACATACAACTCATGACAGGCAAAGAAATTCCACTACTCATTTCGCAAGCTTTGAAAATGCAATTGTAACCCACTATCCTACAGTGATTGTGTAAGGTCATTTCTCATGCCCTAATATTTTTTTGAAAAATAAGTCACAGAAATATTAAAAGTTTAAGATATCTGAAATAGTGTTATTAGCCTCCTCACTGTTGTAAGTAAAAATATCAGTATTATGAGTGGTTATTTCAGAGTGCTTATATTCAACAGAAGTGAAAACATTAGATTTTTTCATTAAAAAAAAAGTATCCTGATGTACTGGTGTAGTCATGCATACTTACAAAGATTTTCTAATATAATCTTAGATTCTTCATTTGTTATAGATTAAAGGATTTTAGATTAAAAACTGTCTTTCAGCAAAATGAAGCAGAATTAAAAAATAAAAGTGGTAATGGTTTTGCCTGTGCACCATCCATATGTAAATACTGGAAACCAATGCTTCACCTAACCGCAATAAAACATCAAGGAATCTAAATTTATCCATGACAACAAATACTCCAGCAGAACGGTAATTCTTTCCTAAGAATTTTAAATTTCCATACTGCAGTGCAGACAATCCCCACTAGATGCCTCCCTTGCTATTCTTTTTAAGAGACCAAATGGCGAACACCACGGGGTTGCCAATATGAAAGTGAACTAAAGCTTTTCCAAAATCCCACACCAACGCTGCTAGTTTCTCAAAAAAAAATCGTTTATGAGCATGGAGGAAAAGAAGTGTATAACCTCCTTTATGTCCAAGCTTCAGCATTTCTGGAAGCCAGGACTCTTTCTGCAAAATCTCCTCAACTAATCACGTCTCGTATTGCCATGGCCATACCCCTGTGTACTATGCACAGAACGTATTTGACGCCAAACTAGTGCCTGTCAGAGATCAAGAGATTCAAAATCCTTAACAGAGAAACATGGCTTAATTTTTTCCCCTGTCTAGGGAAAACCATTATGAAATCATAGTCTGGGATAAAACAGAGAAAGCAGAATCTAGAGAATCCCCAAAGGTTCTCACTCACATGCTAATGAACAGTAGTTGCTTTCATTTCCAGCTGAAAACAGCCAGCAGGAAATAGACATTTTCTTAGCACTAAAAAGAAAAATCAGAGGTTCATAAACTTTGCACCAAAGACTCCTAGTGTCAAAACCCAAACACTGAGTTTCCTAGAATTTTTAAACTTCTCAAATTTGAATCTCCAGTCAGTTAATTTTGCTTACTTGTTAATAGTATCCAAAATCAAATCTTTCGAAATCCGCAGTTCGGAAGGAATATAGAAACAATAAAGACATACCTGTAAATAAATTTTTTTCGCACCAGGAATATAATCTGCAACTCTGCCAAAGATCAATCTGCCAACTCCTGAAGTGATTCCCAGACACAGCAGAAGCACTTCTTCTGGCACACTGTCACCAAATCTGTCTTTTACATGATTCATCTGTTTAAAAAGAGAAAATAAATTTGCTCTAGAATTAAAAAGATAGACCTTGGAACACTTGAGTCAAATAGAAGTCATCTGTCAATCTCAGACTTAAAAACTCAGCTACAAATGGTTGTCTGACTTACTCTGCTTTTACAGATTTTTAAAATGCAGTATTTAGTGCGACACTATAAAAACAATCTGAAACATGTTGTTGCTTTATCTACAATTAATGAACTTAATTCAGGAAAACAAGAATGCTCTGTAGTATAATAATAATAATAATAATAATAATAATTTTAAAAAGATAACTTAGAAGGATTCTCTCCAACCACTCTTCATTTACTAGTCATAGATTCAAAATAACACAGAAGCCACAGGGGCTGCCAAGCTTGCAACATAGCTCAGGGCAGGAGCAAGAAGCAGAGCGCTGGAGACCAGACAGTGCAAGTAGAAGAGGCCCTCCAGAATGTCCCATCCCAACATCCATGATGTCCAGGGCCAAGGAGGACGAGGGGCAGAAGCCAGCTGCAGTGCCAAACACAACAGCAAGTACTCCCACGAGAGGGTGCAGCTACAGCAGCAATGAACAGGGCACACTGGAAGAATGATTCATCAGCCACTTCAGCCTGAAGAACAAAAGCAACTGATGGATGGTCCTGACAGCAGACCATCGACCTCAACAGGATGAACTACCAGTGCCAGTAATTCCAACTTTTGAAGTCATGGTTAAAAAATAAATAAATAAANTAAATATATTATATATACACCATCACTGGCTTGATGGATTTGGATTTTTTAATATTCTCTCTACTTCCACAGTGTTTTTTGTTTGTGGTTCTTGCTGTGGGGTTGTTTTTGGTTTGTCTCTTTTTTAATCATCCCCAAAGACCAGAAATTACCCACAACAGATTTTTTTTTTTGTACTATTGCTTTTCGGAATGTACTTGGCAAAACCAAATATGCCACAGTGGGGACTAGAAGATGTAGAAATCACTTGCACAGTCCTGCAACCACCGTGTTCATAAGTCGTTCTGAACAAGAAAAGTAAAGCAAGCAGAAGCAAGTAAAAGTTCAGAAATGTGAAAGAGCAAACAGAAGAAAGTAAGTGATTTTAAGTAAAGACGTAGTAAGAACATTTGAGGGATGAGGTAACCACAGGCTGATATCACTTCAAACCAGAGAACGCTTCATTTCTTAGCTATAAAATGAAAAAGTTCCATTTTAGTAAATACTTCTAGAGCAAAACAGTCTTAATTCTTTCCTGCCCAGAATGTTACTACACAAGCAGAGCCCTTTCTTCCAACAAGAAAGTAGGACTTGCTGAGTAAGAGCCATTTTCTTAAGTATAAAACCTGTTGGGGATTTTTATGTGTCAAATAAAGCCTATTAAATCTAATATTAATTTGTCCAATATAACTGATTTTGTAAGAAAGAAATTAAACCAAGGGGGGGTTATTTTTTTCTTTCTTAAAGAAAAACTTCTAATTTTAATTGAAGACAGGTGCTTACTCTGTTTTCTCCTTCACTTTGTAAGAAATATTTGGGAACAGAATCTGATGCAATTTTTCATCTGAAATGACATTTAAACATAAAAGATAAGCTGTTCTACTTATTCCCTTTCTGCCAAAAGTGAGAAAAGGAAAAGCTGACAGTTTTCCCACCCCTACCTTTATGTGCCTGTCAACACCTGCTGGCCCAGCTGGCGAGAGAAGCCAAGGTGTTCTTTGCAATTTTTGTCACCTGTTCCACTTCCAGGTTTCTGCAGCCTCTGGATTGTTTAAACAACAGGCCTGATCCATCCCCTCCCTGGAGGCTTTTCAAGAGGCAAGATAAAGCTCTGTATCTAGATAACCATTAACCCTGCACCTGCAACTGAGTAACTGGATTTCTCAAAGCAGCATAGGGGGTAAAATGCTGCCACTCTGATCAAGGAGGGAAAATATTGATTCAATTAACTCCTTAAGCAAGAAAATAAGTACTATTCATCCCAAATTTAAAATATCTAAATTAGTTGTTGGTTTGGTTTGTTGGGTGGGTTTTTTTGGTGGTTTTGGTTTTTTTGTTTTGGGGGGTTTTTTTTTGCTTCCACTGCTCTTAAGCACACCATAACCTTAAAGAGAGCTTTCAACTAGATATAAGGAGAATTTTTTTCCTCAGGAAGGTAGTGGCATAGGCTGTCCAGAGAGCTTGTTCAGTCTCCTTTCTTGGAGGTTTTTCAGGACCAAGTGCACAAAGCCCTGAGCAATCTGGCCTGATCTCTCAGAGCTGATGCTCAGATCCTAAACAGCATATTCAATTTTCAGTGACACAGTCACTAAGTAAGCTGTAAGCAGCAGCTGTAAGCTGTATTAACTGTCTGAAAATACAGTGTCTGAACATACAGTGATTCAGGTCCAATTCGATAGTGTAAGTGTAACAGGTTAAATATATTAATGAAGTAGATCAAGAAAGATTCAGATTTCCACAGCTTTTTAGCTGTTAGAACTACTCAAAAATCCTACAATGAGCAATTGCTGGTGAACATTCTCAGGTATTGACACTCTCCTCACTGCAGAACTATGCAGAATTATAAGACTCTTCAGGCATTGTCTACAGCAGCCAAATGGGGAGCCAGCCACAAAAAGGGCAAAGCATTTCAATGTGTGTTGCACCTGTTTCTCAGTAACGTAGCTGCTTCTTCACTCAGGGCTGTGCACATGTTGAATTTCTGGTCTGATTTTTACAAATGTAGAAAAGACCTGGTTAGCTCAGGCAAAACTACAGTCCAGGGTGACACAGCTTCTTCATTATTTAAAAACATAGTATCCTTGTACAATCCAGTCTTCCAAATAAAGATATATAGACAGTGGAGACCAGAACTGAATGCACCCCTGGCATCAGCATTCTCCTTCATACCTGTGCTCTCTACTATCAGGGTGACACACACTGGTCCTGCTGTCCGGATTTTCATTACTGTTAGAATGAGACTAGAAGAAATACCAGCTACTTGGTAGTGGCTGGAATGCTTTCTGGTATACAGTTTTGGTTGACTTCTCTCCAACCAGCCAAGATCCAGGTTTTGCTAAGACCTTCCCTTCACTGCACACACATTTCAGCTACATTTACACAGTGAATCAAAGACATCAATCTGAACAAATCCATAGCTCCTTTTTCTCCAAACACAAAGAACCTGAATCTGAAAGAAGTGGTTATGAACTAGTAAGAAGTAATTCTGTCAACCACTTTCTTCCCAGGTATATTCCATTTTGGGGATTCCTATCCAAGCAAAGTTTTAGTAGGTTAAATGCAATAGTCTCTCTGACCAAAAGAGATGGCCAATGGCAATATATAAGCTAGGAAACTCTGAGCACATTAAAACCACCATTTCCTTCAATTACTGATGCAAGTCCTGCTGTCTGATACTTTCACTGCAAACAAGCATAAGGATAAAAGGGAATGCTTTACTACTGGTACCATTTGTATACTAGAAATATCATTTAGTGCTCCAAATTAAGTTTTCTGAAAGAGCTGAGGGGGTGTAGAAGCCTACAAGATAAGAGGGCTCATGTGCACGTCTCAAACACTGATAGCCAGATAGCTGTGGAGCCAACCAAGGGTTGTTGGCAGTAACATACTGTGAAAGAGGACAGTGTGTGTGGCTGGAGAAGAGGGCCATACAAAGGTAGGGCAGCATGTTTCCAGGACAAATGTTCTTGTTCTGGCTCCTGGAGATAAGCATAACAGAACAGTGCAAGCACAGGAATGAGGTCGAGAAGCCGGTATGGATCGTAGGGTGGAATCAGGACCAAAGAGCCCTGAAACCTCCCCCAACCCATTTCCAGGAAGGTCTACAAGAACAAACTGTGCATAACTTTCTCACTTTCTATGCAATTTATCTCCAGGCCAGAGATAAGTAGTCCCCACCAAGTCCAGGTTGCACCCTGGCCATCCCATTGGCTGGATCAACACTTTAGTCAGGACTGGTGATCTCTTTCTTTGCAGTGAACTGTCCTGGATGATTGGAAGTTTCAGAAAGTGCTAAAAAGCAGAGCACAAAGTAACTCTGGATAAGTCACTGCTTATTCTCCAACATATGGATTCACCACAAAAATGGGGGGTAAGGAGGGTGAGACACAGAAAAAGAAACTTGGCTACCAGCAAGTTTTATAATACTGGGCACCAGGAAGATCATTTAGGGCAAATATGTTTCTAGTCCAGACTCCACCAAAGAAACTTTTACTGGTATGCAAAAAAACAGAAAAATGACCCAACAACTCCTCCACATCTACAGAAAAGATGATCTTCATGTTAAGAGACAGAATTAGCAGTGCTAATACCTAAGCTCGATCAATTTTTTAAGGGAGCCCAATATCCTAAGATAATTTCCATGAAATATTACTCTGGCTAAGTGTCTTCACATGACAAATACTCATATACACATCTTCAAATAATTCCTGCTTACACACTTGCCCCAACAGTGTAATACCTCTTTTTATCATTTGTCAATTTAAACTCTGTAAAGAACAAGGAATAAATTAAATAAGGTGTGTGGGAAATGGATTTGTAGAGAATTCTCAAAGCCTGACAGAAGGCTCACATAATGTGCATCTGTATGCAAACCTTGAGATAAGAAATGCTGATTTAGAAATGCCAGCCCACAAGGGGTGATTTTAGATTGGCTTTAAGGCATTAACAGCATTGTGTAGCAAAAGCTGATAGGCCAAGAAACACTTATAATGTATTGTAATTATGAAGTAGTTAGCTTCAATTTATGATGGCATGAATTGTAATATCTATATTATCTCACCCTTCACATGAGACTGAAAATAGAGTAAAAGTTTTTAAAATGCCTCTCAGTTGTCTCATCTCTGAGTCAGAAAACAGCATAATCCAACAAAGGTGATTCACTACATGCCAATAAGGAAATTTTCTCTTATTCCACTGAGTAAAGCAGATTAAACAGAGTAATTCATACATCATGAAGACTCAGAACAAGCATAAACTGAATTTCTTAAGTAAAACTGAACACAACAGTTAACGGGTTAACTGTTAAGCCTATTTAACATATAACCCCTAAGCATTAAAAATTCAGAAATACTCAAGGCTGACAATTACACAGTTAAAATAATTTTGAGGGTTTGTTTGGGTTTTTTTCACAAAAAATAGCTAGTCCTGAAGCCATATGCTTATAATAATAATAGTAATAATAATACCAACAATTATTTTAAATCTCAGAGCTGTTAGTGTTATTCTAAAAAGCATGTGAAGGAAACCAGTGGCTTGGTGTGGCTTGGGCAGCAGCAGCAAGGCAGATAAGGCACACATCCATCTTTCGAAGCTCACAGTGACTAAGCACAAGGATGCAGAATAAAGTCAGTGATCCTCGAGAAATGAAACGTTATGTACACAAGGGATGAGACTTAAATTGTTGGATAAAACCCTTTTAAAACATTTTTTAAAATTATTCCTATTTGTGATTACAATCCATATTTTACAGTCTCAACTCTAGCTCTTTCTTTTGGCCTAAAGCAGTGTTTCCAGGGTCTACTTTACTCTCAAATCTCAACTATGTCCAAAATCAGCTACTATCAGGACATCCTAGAGAGTTAGAGATCAATCACATTAATTTGAATTTCCAGAATAACAGAAGAACTATTTTTAAACATCTAACAGGTAATATCACAAACTAAGGACCAACACAGATTTGTGGGGGGAAAAGGAAAACAATCTACCCTAATTTCTCTAATTTCTTTCTATTGCATGGTAGGTAGCAAACCTTGCCTACAGAGGGAAGGGTGGATGTAACAAATCTTGACTTTGGCCAGCATTTAGGAATTCTCTCAAGCATAAATCTTATGAGCCAGTTTAGAATACATGTCTAATAAAAGAATAATAAAATACATCAATTCAGCACATGACATGACCTTTACATAGTGCTCAGTAACAGCAAGGCCTCAGCTGATTTTTTTAATGTCTTGTTTTGTTCATTACTCATTATTACATGGACCATGTGTACAGAATCCAAAAGAAAGATCTTGCAACAAACAAATTTGATAAGCATGACTTATGAATAAAGATTTTTTAAAAGATTTATTTTAAAAGGTCCTACACCAAAGTAAGTTGGTACTCAAAAAAACCTCGAGTAAATTGGATTAAGTACCAGCATACCTCCAAGTCTTATTTTCTATGATTCCCAAAGTGATTTGTTGGATGTCTTAGAATAGTCACAGATACATACTTAATGAGTGTTACAACTTAAAAACTCTTAATTTAGGTCTAGCTTGGTAAAACTCTGCTGCACATTCGATTAAAAGGAAACCTATGACTGAAGGAAGCAATTTTCTAACATCACCACTTACATTGCACTTGTAAAAACTTAAGTCATTCTTTTCAAATCCTTGTGGCATTTACTAACATAATAAAATCTTATCAGTTCACAAGTTATGTAATTAAAACCCAGCATATTATATGATATGCTATGATTAAGAAATTATGGAATATCAAAGCAATGGGTTAGGATATCCTGTACAAATACTGTACAATGCTACTGTCACGTCCTAAGAGAGGTTGATGTCCTTGCTCAACAACAGCATCTGTGCTACTTATATCACATCTCTCAAAACTAGACTCCTTAAACCATAGGACCTAAGCAAGCAAAATCTAAACAGATTCTCAAATGACTATTTAAACACCACAGAATTCCCAGGGCATCCATAGCATTTCAGTATTAGAGATCTACTTGTGGACATGGTCATAATCCCCTCAGCTTTCACAAACCTGGGAGAAGCACCTGACTCATTCTACTGGGAACAGAAGAAAGCTCTCAATTATCTCAGTTCTTCAAGACAAGTCCTAAATACACTGTCAAGTATCAACCAGATCAGGGCCTTGAGAAATTGAATCAAGTAGTCAAATTGTCATTTAAATCCTCAGGAAAAGGTGACAATAATAGTCTCCCCTCCTTACACAGAGATACAGTTCTTACTCAGGATACCTAGATCTATGTTCTTTTTTTTTCCCTGCCTGGAGCAATCTAAAACCACTTCTCCCTTTTCTAGGAAATATTCCACTCAGTAGTAATGAAAAATTTAACTCAATCATCAGAAAAGAACCTGAAAAATAGCTCAGAGGTTGACAATTACTACAATCAAATAGAAAGAGCTAAGTTCTGAGATCTCTTCAACAGAAGATTCAAAACACATGGTGAGATATTCACAAGTCTGAACAGGACTTAAAAAGCAAAGAGGTTTTCCCATTCAGCTCTTCCTGGAGCAGGAACTGGATACAAAAGGTGGTCTGTATATGAGTGAAGGAATTTGGCAATGAGTGTTTGTTACTTTGTATGAGGACAGCAGGGCAAAACCAGCTGTTATCTCAGGCTTCTGAGCACATGAAGAGTTTGAAGAGTTCAGTTCAAGTCAAGATGTTTCAAGCATCCAAAGATAGGATTTTGGGTTTACCATTAAAATAGCATTAAAACTAGAAAAAAGGATAACAATCTTGGCAATTTACTCCGAGTTTGAACTATACACTCCATCTGCTATCAGAATAGTTTGTACTATGCCAGAGTACATGAGGTAGTATGCTGTTAGAGACAGATACAAAGGAAATCACAATGAAACTCAGACCTTTCAACCTGCCAGTATTGTGCAGACCTGAGGAAGACTGCTTTGCTCTTACACTTCAGGGTCACCACGTACCTGAGCATACCTGTTACCTAATTTTTTTATTATTTCATTTACTTTTACTTCTAAAAAAACCCAGAAAACCTTTGTTTTATTCTTTTTTGGTTTTGTTCTTTCTGTACCCGTATTATTTATTTGTCTTCAGCACTTATTTGAAAAACATGTCTAAAATACGCTTTCAATAGCAATTACAAGTATGAAGTAGGAAATAATTTATTTCTTTTCCCACCACCACCCCCGATGTCCAAAGTGGAAGATCTAACTAAGAATAAATACTTCCAGGTCAACATTAAGGAGTACTGGAAAAGAAATGGGTGCACAGGATAATGAGAGAAATGGGAAAATAGAAGTGGGATAAAGGGGGAAAATTTCACTAACCTGGGCAGTCAAACTGCAGCAGATGTTGAGATCTGAAGGGAGATAAATGCAAAGATTAGAAAAGCAAGTAAAGCATGAGGAGCCACTGGAGGTTCTGGGTCTCAGAGATACCTGCTTAATAATTACATCAGACCTTTACAAAACCAGCGTCCTGTTAGTCTTCCATTGGAGAAAGAAATACTATAGATTAAGTGGATGAGAAAGGTAATAGTGCTAAAACTGACAGATATACCTAGTTTTCGCTTTTTTAGAATACCTACAGTATAGAGAAATCTGACACACAGTTACAGTTAAGTACTAGACATAATTTAAAAGATATTTTCCTACCATTACAAGACTACCAGCAGATTCTGGGAAATAAAAGACATGGTAGACTTCAGACAAATGACTGATGTAGGAGATCTGAAGAAATGAAGAGGCTTCTTGAACAGCAGCCCATAAAAGCAAGTGAATGGAGTGATGGAGGCTGGATTTTTTTCCAGTTTGCATTAAAAAAAAAATCCAGACACACCCATTGGATATTCAGCATTATTTTACACAACATTCTAAAAGTAGCAAATTTATGACACAATGCAGGTGGTTCACAAGACGACACTACTTACCTTACAACAACTGATGTGTTATTGCCTTACAAGATGTGTTATGTGTATGCACTTTACTGTGGATTTGCAGGCTTTGTATGTTAAAGTTTAGAGATTTTTGGTTACTAGAGTCCTTAGAGTATACATTGGACTCTTCCCTCTCTGCCCTCAGACATAGGGAAGACATTTATCCCTGTGCTTCCATTTGTCTCCACTGTGGAATCCAGGAGCATAAGAACTAAAGGGAGCAGAGAGGTGTAGGATTAGGGCTTAACACACAATACAAAACCTGAACAGCTTCACATATTGCAAGGTAAACCCTTTCTGCTATGCCTCCTTGGGCAAGTCTCCCACTGCAGACAACATAGAACCACTGCCACCGTCTGTGGACAAGGGCAGAAGTTAAAACACTCATTTCTCAAATGAGGAGATGTAATTTAGAGATGTCACATTTAACAACATTTAGGGAACACAACATCAGTGTGTTCTTCCCTCAGGGAAGGTTTGAAGAGTTACAGAATTATTAGTAAGAAATGTTATGGATGATGATTAGGGTCTTGTTGGTCAGAACATCAAACACTACAGTGAGATTCATCCTATCATATCACTTATCTCAATACAGCAGCTCAGATCTGCCTGAAGAATCTTAGGCGGTTTCTATACCCCCTTTATATTTTTCCAGTATAATTCTTCCAAATGACCCAAAGCTTTTGCCTGGGGAGGGTGCAGTTTACAAGTGGAAAATGTCAATTTTCTCAATAGGCAGAATAGATAGAATATTTTCTCCTGTATAAGTTTCAGAAACTTCCAGAGTATACAGAAGTAAGTACAGCTTTCAAATTTTGAAATTACATAGCAAGAATTTCAGACAAGTTCCTATGAAAGCTGTAACTACAGAGGATCTCACAAGAACTTGGCTCTTCATTTCTCCAAGCTGATTGCACAAGACAACAGTTTTTATTGGCACATATTTTAGGAGGCAAAGGTTCAAACACACTGAATTTGCACAGCAGAATCTGATCTCTTACTAACAAGAAATAAGGGCACATCACTGATAGAGAGTGAGAAATGGGCAGAGGCAAGCCAAAATAGATGGCTCATAAAGAACAGAGCTGAAGGCCAAGTCATCCTCAAGGCTCACTTTAAAAAGTTACTCCAAGGTGATAAAGTAGTTGTAGAACAGTTAAATCACACAAAAGACATGGAACTTACACTACAGATGAGAAGGTGGGGGGGAGGAACCAAATCTGGCAAAGCCTGCATCAGCTCTAATACATACCAGCAAGTCCTCCTGTTGATGTTTCTAAAGTGAAAAAGACTACTTTTCTTATCTAAAGAGCAGGAACAAAATGGATGTTCCAGCAAAAGACAGAAAGCGTAGATCAGCAGACAGCACTATCTTTTTTGTCCAAGGACAGACTATGTGGGCATAGCACTAGACTCAGCAACTTCAAAGTGACAAACACAAGATTTGGAGACAGACACAGCCACCCAGAGGACAGACTAATATTTATCCAAGTTGTCTGATTTCGTGATGCTGGCAAGAAAATGAATTTGTTTATATGCATGGAAAAGTTCTTTTGACTAACATGTCAACAAACTCTACAGCAACTCTGACCAGCTTCATGACTCTCCCATGAATAAAATTGCTTGGAAACATCTCTACTTTTCATTCTGAAATGCATTTTCTTTTCCAAGAGTCTTAGAGCAGAGTCCAAGGTGATGCTTTTTTTCTCAGCAGAAACTTCTACATTTTTTTTCCCTAAGCATGAGGTCTGCAGTCTCACTTCCCTGTTCTCTGGAGGTCTATTCTTGGCACGTGCAGATTTCAGAGAAGCAATGAGGCATTGGATCTTCAGCATCTAACTATGGAGGACATTAAATCCAGCACTTATTTGCCTACCAAGACAGATTCTCCTAAGAAAGTTGTTAGAAAAAATGGTTGAACACAAACCATTTTTTCCTCTCTTAAACATGAAGCAAACAGACAGAGAACAACTCCACATAGCTACTGCTACCCCAAAATCTCTACATATGCAAGTATGTACCCATTGTGGAATATGAGCATGGATAAGCATTGAAAGGAAAAGCCAGATTTGCACAGTAAATTAAGAAATAGGCTGCAAAGCAAGGTGAGAAATACTGAATTTTTTTCCTGAGCTACTCTGATGTTTTAAGAAGACAGTCAGTGTCATGGTAACTTTTCACACTGCATATCAATTAATGGGTAGCTTTGTATACAAGCCTGCAGCCATATTTAAACAATAAGCCTAATTTTCAAATATATCTAGGCATTCTTTAGGAGTATTTTCTTCATAACAAATATTTAAACTTAGAAAGGTAAACCTCATCAAGACACATTTTTATTGCATTATCTACTATCCAGCTGCTCTTTTTAAAAGTAGAATATGTAAATATGTGCACTTTTTTTTTTCCAACTACTTGGTTGTTAAATTCAAGTTTTTCATTCTGCAAGGTGTCAAATACTATAAATAAGGCAGGACCTACCATTAGCAAGAGGCATTTAATAAAAGTAACTGCTAAATCAAACCATACTTGTGGACACCCCAAGACAAATTACTACAGGACTGAAACACTGCACTGAAAGTATTAAGATGGTATTATCAGTCCTAGCAGTATTCCTCATAGTGGCTGAATATTGCTACATCAAAAATAACACAATACTGGGCCCCTTTCTGTGAGTGTGCCACAATTAATATTCTCCTAAATTCATGAAAAGTGAAACCTGGTAACGACTTTAGTCACTGCATAGAGAAGACCAGGCAGTGACAACATCCATTTTAAGCAGTATTTCTTTTCACCCTGCTAAATAAAGCACAAAAAAAGCAACCACATCTTGCATGCTACCGAGCATGTGACCTTGCATCAAATTTTAACAGAAATGACCTAACAAGCTCCTAAGAATTAAGGATGTGTGATCCTGATTGAGTAAATACATTTTTTCAGGGTAAGAGAACAACACTAAGCCCTTAACATCAGACTGAAAAACAGAAGTTCTCAATTTATTGTCAAAACAAGAACAGGACAAGTGCCACAGAGACTAAGCATACTTTCTTTTTCAAATATACTTCATTTCCTTGTGAGATAGTCCTTACTAAAAACATTCAGAAAGAGCATTTTCCACTAATTCTACAGAGTGCTGTTATGAATTCACAATTTAAACCAAAACAGACTAAGCAAGGATTTTACTTGTCTGTCTGCCTATTTCAGAGAGGCACCAAAAAAAACCAAAAAAAAACCCCACCAAAAACCTCAATCACTAGTTTGGACTGGTTTTAAAACAGAGCATAGCAACCATTTTATTTAGTAATATTATGACTTATCAGTTTGTTCTTCAACAATCTCATTTAACGCTGAAAGTCTATAACAAATTTGAGTCAAAATTTATTTATAGTTTTTTATCTCAACCCAATTCCCAAGTTACATGTAATGGAACACCTATTAATGGAATTTGACACCAATTAAACTGGGATAAGAAAAGCTCTCCCTTTTGGTTCTTCCCTGCAAGAGCCAAAAGGAATCTGATGCCTGATACCTACCACTCAGGATCCATGTCAAGAAGCTGGCAAAAGTTACAAATTTCTATCTAGCATGCCATATAATCAATTTGTTAATGCATTTAATTTTAATTAGTGCCTACCTAATGAGCAGGTTGATTCTTTGGTTTTAACACCCTTTACTCCATATAGCAAACAAGGTGCAGAGTGTTAAATTGCAAAGACTTGGCTCATTCTGCTATTTTGAAACCCAAACCAGTTTTTACTTCTCTTTTACTACAGGGGTCACAGCATGTATTCTCCTTTCCAGCAGGCTTCAGAAAATGCAAGAGGCATAAGCAGAGACCAGGAATGGCACAGAAGGACACAGAGACCCTGGCTGGCACCTCAGGAGCTCCTGAGCAATGCCAGGCTGGCATGGAGTGACTCCAGACAGTGACTCCAGCACAGCCAGCCTTGCAGCCCGCAGCCCCCAGCCCCCACAGGCTGAGCAGTGACACACAAGGACCCCAACTTGCAGGGTCTGTGCCATCTGTGCTTCATCTCATGGCCAAAAGCAGCTATTCTAGCAGAAGCTGTCTTTCCAGGTGGGAAAAATGGGACTTGGCGAGTACAGGTACCAGGTCAGAAGGCACGACGTTCGCTATGTAAGTATTTTTTTCTTGGGGCTCTTGTAACCAGCATCCCTGCCCAGCAGTCTGGCTGCTGTCAGCCACCCTTAACACAGGGAAAAATTCAAGAATTTTAACATAACAAAAGCTATTATTTGTCTAAGGATCATATCCTTTTTCCAGGATTACTATAGTTTTAAAAAGACAATAAATAATGAAGCAACAGTAACTTTAATTTTCAAAAGCTGAGGAAAGCAGTCTCTGGTTTGGTAGATGTACCAGTGAAAAACTATTTTTTCTTGCAGCCCTTAACTTATTTGTAAGTACATACTTCCATGTACTTCTGGAAGAACACAAATTGTGGCTTTTTTATCAAAAGCAGACAAAACTAAGATAAAAAACACCCAGAGCTGTCTGCTTGAGCTGAAGTATCTGTGTTGAAAGGCACAATCCATGCTGTACCTTCATAAACACTGATTTATTAACTTTCTCAAATACAGAGCCACAGGGACTTTAAGTAAAATTGATTATTTAGATACAAGTAAATTAAAATGAAAACTTGTGGGTTCCAGGGGAGGGTTTTGACAAGAACTACTCAGTCTAAGTTTTACCAAGAGTTGAACTTTGCATACAAAGCATGTGTCTGTCTGCCATTGAAGATCTTATGTTATAAACACTTAAGCATCATGGTTTCTCTACAACTCTGAGCAAAAAGAATATCTTCATATAATTTTGAGGTAATCTTTAAATATTAGAGTCTAACAGTACACTGGAATAAGTTTTACAGTGTTATCAAACACTATACTAGAAACAACCTCAACCAAATTGTTTTCCTACGCTAGAGATTTGTTACATAGGCAGAATTTGTGCCGATCTGATGGGGGGAAAGCACTCCACAGGAGCGAGAGCACCCTATAAAAAGAAAAATTATATCATTGTAATATTATATAGCATAGTGTAGTATAATATAAGGGGCTTTGTTCTCTACAAGCCAACTAGCCAACCAACTTCCTGTTTATAAACAGGAAGCAGTAATACAAGGATCTTTAAAAAATAATCACAAGATTTTTGTTCAATAAATATATTTTAGCAGTTCTTTGTTCCTGCTTGTATAGCCTTATTCTTCTGTTGTCTGCAAGGGTCAAGAACCATTTATGACCTATCCAATAATTTACTCTAGAACACTTGACTCCTACTCCTCTGAAGTCAGTTTTATTTTAAAGCATCTCTACAAAGTTTATGGGGAAATAGCATAAGATGTCATCTGGATTGTATAGTCCTTTGAAACAGGCTGAGTTGAAGTGTTATACAATAAGATCTACACGATTAAAAACTAAGCTACAAGAACTAACCATTAATAAAAGTCAGTTTACAGCTGCTCAAAAACCCACTAGCTCCCACCATAAGGTAATTTTAAAAATAAATATCTGATGCAGAGTCAGTAATCTAACCAGTTACCAGAAAGCAGTGACAACCACTTGTTATATTGCATAAAAAATGGCTTTTAAGGCAATGGAGATTTTTTGACAGAAGTAAAGATATTATCATTAATCTCAGTGAATAATGATATCACTGGTGAATAATGAATATTAAAATGACCTTTCTGTCTTCATACTGAGTTCTACTAGCCCATGCTTTATCAAATACTCTTAATATGAGGATATGCGATGGTCTCAAAGCAGCACCTCATTGGAAATTGTGGGCTTTTTCCCCAGCTTTCCCTTTTAAGCCTTTTGGTTTACACCACTTCAGTTTAGAGAGCACCACCAGCAAGCTGCCCTAGAATAATTCACCATTTAAGCAGTGCAATGGGAGTCAGCCAGCCTGACACAAACGCATGCCTCTCCCAGTTGCACCTAAATTTCTTAGTTTAGGAGTGTGCTACAGAAAAAAAAAACAACTGCTAGGGAAACAACTCTAGTACACGTAGAGGAAATGGCTAATTGGCATCTTCCCCATCACCAGAAGCCAAAGCTCTGCCAGCTGCTGTAGACAGCAGTAATACACAGCTCACCTGACAGCTGGAAGAGACAGGGTAAGAGAAGCAGTTATATTAATGCTATACTAGTAAACTATAAGGCTGAAGCTTGAGAGACAGAAAAATCCAAGTATTTTGCTTTTAATAAAACTGAAAAATGGTGAATACAATAGATCCTAAAAATTGACACTTGAACATACCTCAATACACAGGAACAAAAATTACACTTCTAACATGTTTCCCATTATTTACTCCTTTCACACCTCCTCTAAAACACACAAGTGTCATTGGCAATGTACGCAGCTGAGTACCAAAATAAAGAATTCTCTTTGAAATAGTATAGAATATTTTTCAAATCTCTCTTTTCATTGTTAAAGTATTTTAAACCTTGCATTGAGAACAAAGAAAAAAGATTTTAACTAGCTTAACTAATATTTCTGATGAAAGCATTCTTTTAATAAGACAACATCCAAATTAATATTGTGTTTCTCCCCAACACAACTTGCAGTTTAAATCTGACTTCCTATCACCAATTGCTTTCTAAATCAATAACAGAAAGGCAGGCAGGTACGTATAGTTTCAAACACACCACACTCAGGAAGAAATGCACACTTACCAAGTGAACATAAGGCACAAAGTATCCAAAAAGTGCAGCTGGGATCCCAAAAGCCCAGATTCGGTAACTGAGAACTTTGAAAACGGAGAAATTGCAAATTTTTTTCGCAGGAGGTAATTTGAATTTTCCCTTCTTTCCTCCCTCCTTGTCTTTGGTGTTGGGAACAAGAGGTTTGTATGTAAACCCAGCCAGGAACAGGACAAACATGAGGATGCAGAGGACCCTCAAGGTGTTGTACAGGTCGACAGAGTCGATCAGGACCCTCAGGAGGAAGGGCAGTGACACTGTGAACAAGCTGCTGCCTGCGGTGACAATGCCATTCACCAGTCCGAGGCGCTTCTTGAAATAGTGCCCGAGAATGACCAGGGATGGCTGGTAGGCAAAGGAGCAGCCACAGGCAAACAGGATCCCGTAGGTGAAATACAGAGGTTCAATGGTGCTGGACCAAAAGAAAAGAACAAATCATCAGTGTTTTGTAAGGCAGTGCATGCTCATTCACCTGGAAGTGACAACAAAACAGCTTTGAAATCAATCAATCAACATAACTCACTACTACTGTAGTAAGTTAGAGTTTGTATACACTAAAAATAAGAGTTTATCTACACTCATAGTTCAACAGCACTGTATCAGCTTAATTCAGCAACTATTCTATCTCCTTCCACTGAAAAATTTCATAGAATTCACTGAACAGGATAACAAAGAAAACTTACATTCAGTTATAATTACATCAGAGAGTGTGGCTAAAAAAAGTTTTAAAAATCATTGTCAGGGCAAATTAGCCAAATGTACGTTCAGCCATTCCTGGGGGTTTTTTTCCCCAAGAAAATCGTGCTGTTTTGATTTACACATTTCTTCACTGCACTAGTATTACATTTGAATGTAATGTGCTATTACATTTGAATACTGAACTCTCCTCATGAACCCAGAAAAATCAGGTAAACAGTTTGCTATAAGAATAAAATAAAGTAACAAACGTGGCAAATATCATTAATACTGAAAAATAAAACATTCAAGTACTGACAACATTTTGCAATATAATATATTAATAAATTATAAACTGTTTGGGTATTAATTTTTTAGACAAATAGTCTCCTTTTGAAAAAATATTTTAAATTCAGTGTTTTGATACATATATTGTATATGCTAAAAAAGAACTAAAAAATTGTTAATAAGAAATGAAACATCTCATTTCGTAGTAAGGTGGATGTTCATCAAAGTCCACCATTATTACCATTTACTCTATGACTAAAATAAAGCCGAGCCATTGTAATTGATCACAAACATGTGACATTAATAAAAAGTACTTGTGCAAGAAATGTTAAAAGCATGAGAAATAACAGCATCAGTATAATTAATTAAATTAGTGCTGTAGTATTAGTTAGTGAAAAAACACGTTTTTTAGCATTTAGATGGAGGCAGGGTTCAAGAAATCTTTATATGAGATTTCTGAGGTGGCACATGAGAGTTTATATAATTTTTTTAATGCGATATTTACAATCAACTCTCGCCTCTTGTTTTATCAGTTAACACCTGCTTTTAAAGCACTTCTGGAAAACAGTTAATCTTTTAAACTTTTTTTTAAGGAGCATGAATGCTTTATGTAGTGCTTGTCTTCACAGGATGCAAACTACCAGCACCCTTCTGTACAAAAATAGATTCCACAAGCTTCCTATTCAATTAAAGAAGTTCTTAGAAAATAGTATTTGACTAACAAAGATCTGACTCCAGGAACTCTGGTTTTGTGTATTATAGTGAAAAATAATTATTTACGTAACATAGTATTGTCACTTTCTATATTAAACTATCAATTTCTGAAACTGATGATACACAACATAAGCCAGCAGAAACAACATGAGGGGGAAAGACTTGTTACCTTTATTAATAGAAAATAACCAGGAAAAATAAAACCAAAAGTTACAAAATGAGAGGAGCAACATCATACAGTGAAGACTGTGAACTTTTACTTCCATGTGTAAATTCACCCAAAGAGTCTGCAGCACAATATGCATATTAAAATATTGTCCTGCACTATAAACACTTACATCTCTTTTTTTTTCCCCAAGACATAAAATATATATTAAAAAATTCATTCAATGCAAATGCAGTAGATCATAGTAACATTTGTCTGCTTTACAATACTTTACTTCTAGAACACTGACTTCTGTATCTGAGCTATACTCCTTTAATGAACTGATAACATCACAGGCATAAATCATTTTAGTGTGAGCAACATAATGAAATAGCAAGTATGCACATCAACCTGGCATATACTCTTACAAGAATTCACCTCTCAAAGTGCTCTTCTAAGTTTACTTAAGCTGAAATATTCTTAAAGCCTTTACAAAACAACTTGCTCTTGGCATGTCTCTTCTGTGCCCTTGTTCCATTGGGTATCAAACACAAGAATGATCTTTATCTAAGGACAAGGGTGGTTTAGTATTCATCACTCAACATACTACTAGGAAGAAAGGAGGAAGAAAGCCTTTTCCAAGACACATCTTTTATTTTTTGCCTCACATTTAGTAAGAAGCTTCTTAAAACATACCAAGAAGTGAGGGGGTTTTTTGATAAAATTAATTAGGCCAAATATTTGCACCAGGATTAACCATTCAGATCACAGCAGCTCACATCCATCTGGTTCAGAGTAAAAGCACAGAAAAGACATTTTCACAAGCTTTTTGCCTATATAAATACATTTGCAACCAAGTGAAAAGCTCTTCTGAATGTATCTTGATTGTTCCTATACTTATTCTGCTAACGGTGGGGGGAAAAATAGCCTGAGAACTGGAGGTAACTGGAATATTTTCCTGCTACTTTTTACACCCCACCTTCACTAACCAATTTCTGACAGGGACTAAGTAAATTTCCTGTTTCCTCATCTTCTACAGGGTACATCCAACAAATCAGTCACTCTTGAATTTCTTAAGATTTACTCTGCAAAAGTTACATTCAAATGAAAAAATGAAAATAAACATACAAATTAATTGTACACTAGAAGAAAAAAAAACCAAAACAAAAAAGCCTTAAGTATAGTCAATATACCTAGGTTTTCTCTATCTCCATGTTTGGCAATTGGACCAGTAAGAACAGAAGAAAATATCCAATTTAACTAGAATTTTAACAGCTTCCTGGAGGCCCCACTGTGTTTTTATCACCATTAAAATTGTTTCAAAAGAAAATTAAGGGGACAGGGCAGAAAGGGAAGACAACAACAATGTTTGTGTACTTGTTAAAATACAATATACATTAAAAAAAAAAAGTTTATCCTGGACAATGCTGTTGATCTTATAGCACTAGTCTTGCTGTTGATATATTTATACATAGTGGTTGCTGTTAAATAAAGACTCTTGTTTTTATTTATAAACATATATTTTGAAAAATACTTTTTAAGTTGGAAGTTCACGAGCCATAGTTTGAAAGACAAAACTAAACCCAAATAAAACAACTTTTCTACAGATAATATAATGTAGCACTGTTTACCCCTTCTGTTGATTAGATCAATATTACAACACTGAAAACAATAATAAAATACTTTGAAAGTTATGAATTTAAGTTTTTTACCTTACAAAAGAACTCGAAAGGAGTCCAACAAGCCCTACTGCAGCTCCAATAACAGCTACTTTTCGACAGCCGAACAGGTCTGTGAATATGCTGACTATTGGGGAACAGAAGAAGACCATTCCCATAGAAAGAGAGCTCACCCATGCTGCAAAATAGAAAAGAAACAAACAAAAATACAACATTTTAGAAGACCAAGTGATTTCAGCTTTCAGTTAATACTTGTTTTCACCTAGGATTTTATGTTGCTGAACTAAAGTTGGGTAGCAATTGGGTAACTATTTTAAAAACATTTAATTGCATCTTAAAATGTATTTACCTAACATGGTAAAAAAAGCCTAACAATTTGCATAACCAACTAATTTAGATTTTATCAGCTCAAAGAATGCAATCAATTTTTTGTAGCTATTACTTCTACTTTTTTTTTAATAAACACTGACATTTCTCTAGTAACTAACTTAATATGCAAACTGATGCCTAGTCATTAAAGATAGAATGGATATGGATCCTCAAAGGTGACATCAGCTAGTTCATTTCAATTGACTTAATGCCTTTACTTAATTAAAGACCTTAATGACTTTAAACAGGTACATTTACTGAAAAAAAATTAATAATTTTTTAACTTCATTACTAAATGTAGAGCATACTGAACATCAATAATGAATAAACAACAATAGGATTTATACTGTAATATACGCATTAGGAATGTGATTTTGCTTTATGCTAAAAAAACTTGAGTTAGTAAAACCACTTCCCTGTATAATGGAAAAATTTCACTACTTTTGATGCTGCTCCAGCTTTACAGACATTGTGAAGACTGTACTTGGTTTATTAGATCATTAAGATGCAATTCAGGTGAGTCCACTACAGTTTCAGCCTTTTTTTTAGCACAGCTAATAGTTATAGCTAATATGTTTGAGATATATATACATATAGTAACATATATATTGGAAATGTCCCTGCCTTTATGGAGAAAAAAATGGTCTAAACAGGAAGTGGAAAAAGCTGCTAAATCAAAATAAATTGGAAAAGATATTTTAGCTTCATTTCAAATTGTACAGAAGACAGGACAACTCTTTCAACCTGAAAGAGCTTTAAATTAGTGTAACTGGAATTTTGTTTAGAATATCTTTTCTAAAGACATAGTTAGAGAAACAATTGATTCAGTGATGAAGGCAAGTAAAATTATCTGGAAAAGTAAATAACCACAAGACTAAACAAGGTATATTTCCAAGTAGATCTACCACTACCAAGGCTTAGGAGATGTGTTCTTGAAGTGCCAAGGAGGCCTATACATTGACTAAGACTTCATTGTGCAAGGCACTAAAGACAGAAAAAGAAACCAACAAGCAAAAACTTGTTCCTTCCAAGAGTTTACAATGTAAATGAAAGACAAGAGAATAGATGTCTAGGGAAAACCAGAAATGAGTACAAGAAATAAAACCTTTATTTTAGGGCAAACAATGCTCTCAACAAACCATGGCCTAACTGTTTGGGGAAGGGAGGGAGGGATGGGTGTTACGGGGATTTTTCGATCGTGTGATAAAATAAGAGAGTTCCAAGGCACAATCAAAAGAGGAAAGTACTTTTATGGCTATTTCCTGTGTAGAACTACCCCATATACAATAGCCCTGCCAGCCTTGCACCTCAGCAGCAAAAACTCAAGCTGGGTATGGAGGGACGGCACAACAGGGTAGGAAGAACAAAGACCCTGTGACAGTGCCTGAACAGCAAAGACTGAGTTTATGAAAGGTCTAGTCTTCCTCTGCAGTTGAGGAATGCTCAAGAGCACCTTGGGTGTGGCAAGACAGAACTCCTCTGAGATCTGCCCCCTATCACAGCCCAGATGGCTACTGATGGGATAAGACTTTATATAAAATCACAGCTTGTAAGCAGGAGTCTGAGGGAGGAGATGCTCTCTTACAGTCTGGAGATCAGCCAGTTACAAAACTTCTAAGTCCAACTTACAAGACCCCTCATCCTTTTACTTTCCCAGAGTGAGCCTGTAGTTTTACTGTCCAAAGGAGCTGCAAACACCAGGGGACAGAATGTCCATTTTGGCCTGTCACCCTCCCAAATAATTGGTGGCTACACCACCATGAACAGTCCTCAACACTTCTGCATGATTTGTGGGGCAGCACTAAGAATCAGTCCCCCTCCTGAAAGGCCAAGAGGCAGCTAAGTCTTGAGAAGCAGCCATCACAAGTTTCATGTGGTATGAAGGTATCAAGGAATGGCTGAAACTCTTGTCACCCTTCCTGCCCAGGTACAAAAAGATACAAAGGCAACAGGCAAAAACAAGTCCACCAGAGATGATTGGTTTTGAGAATCCAATTTCATATGGAGCCTACTCATGAAGGCTAAACAGGCAAAGAAAGTGGGCATCTGAAATTGAGCTTAAGTAGCTTGCATAAAGTAACAGATGAAATTACCTCAGAGCTACAGGCTGTGATTTTATTACCACTCTCCTTAGTGAAGCCAAGTTTTACAGTGTTCTTTAATGGCCTATACAGCTAATTAAATAATTGGAATATAAAAGGCTGAAGTGAAGACATTCAGCTTAAATTAAATTAACAATATGTTGATTTTGTCTCTTTGTGCTTCCAGGTACTCATGAAAAAATGATGCCTTTTTAATCACTTGATTCTCTCTTCTTATTACAATAATAACAGGGCAGAGCCTAAAAGAGAAGTTTCCCACTGGCTTTCAACACAACAGACAGTTAAGGTAAATTATGATGCTTTATCTGAAGCATTTTAGAATGGAATGGTCATGTGGGAGAAAGTCCCACTGCAGAATTGGGAGCCTGTGCTGTACCACTTATCTACCTAATGAAAACTGGACCCCTTTGAATTACTACTTCAGGTTAGTAAGTTGCTCTCATTAGCCTACAAAAATGTAATTTAGAGACATGGTTGCCATGTCTTGTATGAACAGCTTTATTGTTTATTGAAAAGAATATTCTTGAAGTTAAACTTCATATGTCTGCATAGATCGAGAAAATGGACTGTCTTCTTCCTTTGTGAAGAAACCTAGCATCAAAAATAAAGATTAACAGAACAGTACATGAGTAAATCTTTAAATGCTCTAAGGCAAATAATTTTGGCTGTGATCTTCATTCTATGAAAAAGTTTGTGGCTTTAAAATATATTCCATAGATCCAAGTAATTTTCGATCTCACTTCGTCTAAGTAAGTTTCCAAACACCCTTACACTTTTTCATGCAGTATGAAAAACGTAAATTGAATTGTCTTCCACATTTTTTTCAAACAGATATTACAACTGCCCTAAGTAATACAAAAAATTACAAATGCAGCTTGCCAGAATACTGAGAGCTCTCTAAAGCAGTTATTACATATTAATTGAAGTATTTCACCTCCAGGCTACTGGCTGCTTTCCTGGCACAAGCTGGCCATATTCAAGAGCTGCTAATTCAGATACTAATACAGCACCTAATTGCTACATATAACAGCATTCATATTCATACACAAAACATTTCGATTGCCACAGAAGAAAACATATTCCTACTTTATAAACTTAAACATTCCTTAAGGTATTGGAAGTAAGAATTAGCTCCATGAAACATGTAATTTTTTGTAGATTTAACAATTTGCAGGCTTCCCTAGAAGACGGAAAAGTAGACATCCTTAAGATAAAGGTATCAGACCAGAGAGCAGCTGTACTGAAAAGTCTGTTTGTTTGTTCTGTGCCACTGAAACACATAATGGATTACAAATCTCAAAACTTCATTATAACTAGAATTATTCAAACGTGAAAGTCACAGCTACATGTCCTTTCCTGTTCAGATCACTGAAAATCTGAACATTATTCTGATATTTCTTTAATTATTTCCCTCTGTTCAAAAGTCTACAGTGATGCAACTGTACCACATACACCAAAAATATGCTGCTCTTCTACCACAACTCTAAATATTAAAAAATTATTATTTTAAGTACTGTCTTTACTATAAACATAGTAGCTAATATCTGAGCACTCTCAGAATTATTCCCATTGTCAGTTAGATTACACAATACATATTTATCTGCCAAATTATAAACCAAGCTATTAAATATTGTAGTTCATCTTCTAGAGTCAAGCACTAGAATTTACAGGACAACGAAAAAGAAAACACTATTATCATGTTCCATTGGAATGCTTTATCATGCACAAATTTAAATAAAGGCTACTGGTCCAAAACATTCTTCTTTAAAATCAAATTTATCTAAGCATTACAATAAGGAACTTAGCAGTTTTATCCTGAAGTGTCTTCCAAGTGGTTGGCTCAACACAGTAGTAATACCCTTCATTCTTTAACAAGCTTCAAGGTATTCTTTTAAAATACTTTCCCTTGAGATTGTTCTGGTTGAGAAAGGGAACAAAATGCTACTGTCTTGAAGACAAGGAATATGAGGCAAGAAAAATAAAAGCACTTAGTAACTTCTAAAAGCTCAATAAACTTGAATAATATTTAGCTTTCACTAAGTTATTAGTTACAATTTATGCAAGAATAAGGAAGCCTGTATGTAGTCTCCAGCTTCAAACCATTAGCAGCAGAGAGACTTTGTAAGCCTATTATTATTTGTTTTTCTTTATACATAAATTTGGACAATACTCCTTTTTCCACTGTATTTTTCAATATTCTGGCAATTTCTCTTCCATGAACTGCCAAGCTTCCCTGGAACACTGGTGTATTTTCAGCATTCACAATTTCTTACAGCAAAAAACCTCCAAATTTAACTACGGAATGGGTAAAGAACCCATGCTTCTATTACGGCCAGTTACACACATGGATATTCTCTTCAGCAAAGTAGGAGATCGGTTATGAGAACAGTTTTGGAATTTGAGAGATCCTGTTCTGGAGGAAACAAAAGTGGTTGTTGAAAGTTATTTCTGGAAATAATTTGCTTGTCTCCAGCTAGTATTAATAATTCCTTGTCTTTATAATCACATTTACATGGCATTTAATTTTTAAAATAACAAAATAATTGCAATGCCATGTAGATCAAAGATTGATTTGGCCCAATAGCCTGTTTCTGACCACCACAAAGTACTTTGACAAAGTGCTCTGGAAAAAGGGCTGGCATCCTGCTTTTTCCCTGGCTACATCCTCCCAACATCCAGCACTAAGCAGCTTAGAAACTGCCTAAGCAGAATGTTGCATCTAACCATTCAACAAGAACATTTTGTTCCATCAATATTACTTTGGCTACTCTGCTTTTGTTGTAATCAGTTACAGAACATGCCTAGGCACCAGCACCACATTAAAAATAACTCACCTAGGCTTTGAACTTACTCATATTTAATTCTTCCACTATAAGAAACATCAATTAATCATCCCTGCTGTGGTTCCTCTTGAAACCCATGATTTTATATGCCTTAATCAGATCTGTTCATACCAATTTCTTCTCCAAAATGAAGCAACTTTTTGATTGTCTGTCTTTCTACAGAAGATGTACTTTGCCCCTTTATATTGACTCTGAGTACATTCCACTGTTTCTGAGACCAGGTAGCCAGAACTGCATGTATCATTTAGAAATAAGTTTCTGTGCTAACAATTTATTTTCCAGTCTCTATGTTCTAATTATATTTCCTCTTTTTTTCCCCTCTTTTTGTTCTTTATGTATTGCAGCTGCTTCAGAGTAAATATGTTTAGAAAACTATCTGTGACCTTATTTTCCTACAAATGCTAATGATGTCTGAAGGACTAGATGCCTTTTTTCTTACCACTCATTTGGATTACATTTCTCCTTATGAGACTTGTACATAAACTGAATTTAATCTGCCATATTAATCACTCAGCAATAACAGAAGAACACAGCAGTCTAGTGGTCAACAACCAGCACGCTCCTGTCTGAGGACACACTACAGAGTTTGAATTTGTTCAGCATTCAGAAGACAAGCAGCTCAAAATTAATCTAATCAGTGCCTCTAGGTATCTAACAGGTGATTACTGTACATATAAAGCTAGCTCCTTTTCAGTGGTGCACAGCAATGGGACAAAAACCCAACTGAAATTGCAACAAAGGATACTCTAATCATCTGTAGTGAAAATTTTTCACCATGAAGGTAGTCAGACTTTAGAAAGTGTGACCCAAAAATGTTGTAGAACTTCCTTCCTTGGGTATATTTAAAACTTGACTGGACAACACTGAACAACCTGATCTAATTCAGAGGTTCAATTTATTTTAACTTGGCTTGCTTTGAGTGAAGGGTGTCAGACCAGATAACCAGAGAGCCTCCTCCAACTCAAGTTATACCATATAATTTATGGAACACTACTGTTCTAAACCTTTACTGCTTGAAAAACTGGATTCTGAAGATCATGTTAAACATCAGCAGTTCTTCAGAATTAAAAAAAAAAAAAGGTTGGTAATATGAACTCCTTCAGGTAAAAAAAATTAAATAAATAAAACCAAGCCATGAGATTAAAACCATTTTTCCCCCTAAGAATGGGAAGGAGCTGGGGGTATCCTTGAATTCTAAACCAAATAGATCCTAACAAGTAGATCTTATGAGACCTATTATTAAAATTAGAGATGTGAAATTCATCACTTAGAACTGCTGTATGTCCCTCCTACTGATGCAATTTTTTCATCAGTATTGTTTTATTCTTGTTGCCTGTGCCCAGAATCGCTGGGTTATCCTTTGCCTAAGGCACTCCAGATCCATCCTCTTTTATCCATTATCTATTTTTTTTTTTTCTCCATGGAAAGCCAGCAATTTCCAAAAGGGGGAATTGCTCAGCAGATGTTAGTTACCTAACAGATCAACACAACCATTAGACTCCATGTCCTCTGAGAGCCTCTGTAGGTCAGCCTCCTGGAAATTGCCACCCCATTTTTATCTAGCCTATCACAACCCAAAGACAACATCAAATACCTTGTGCTACATGCTTTGCTTACACCTGCCTGTGAAAATTGTTTCAGAACCTGCTCAGTAACTTCTCATGAATTTTGAGGAATTTCATTAGTTGTGTGTGCAAAAAGGAAAGCAACTGGTTTTCCACAGTGCCGCTCCTATTACTGAGTAATCCACAGCAGAGAGTGTCAGTGGAAAAGGAAAGCAGATGTTAAAATGTATGTATGGACACACCTAGAATCCCTACTGTCAGAAAAGTGCCCTGCTTCTTCTATCCAAAAGAGAACTGCTGATCCCATTAGAGAAAGTATGTGTTTAAGGCTAAAAATAAATTTATGACATAATGCTGCCACAGGAAGTATCTTATACTCTGAACTCAGGTTACATGACTACAGCTTTCGGTTTGCTTCTTTCCTGTGTTTAGTTTGCAGATGTCTGAGATAGGCTCTCCCTAAAGCAATACTATTTAAAAAAATTAATAAAAATATATTCTAATTTAAATGAAAATTCTGAAATACTTTGGGCAAAGATAATTTAGCGCCGGGAAGTACCATCTCTTTTGGACAGCAAGGCTATCTTGAACATGATTTGGAAATCAGAATTATCAGTAGAGGATCTAATCAGATCTCCATAACACACCCAGAGATCATGGACAATGCATGAAGATTTATGAACCAGGAACTAGTGGAAGTATCCAACAGAAATACAAGGCATTGAGGGATTTCCCCCAACACTTTTATTGTCCCTGGGGAAAAAACCTCTCATTGAATAACTTTATTACTGAAAAATATTGCTTGTTATGATGCATCCAAATCCAGTAACTAAATATGAGTCACTGAATCCCTGCAAAGAGACGTTTGAACAGACACCTTGTTTCGACATCATAAAGCATGAAAGCAAAACCTCTGCTTTCAGCCAACTTCAGGTCATTTTCAGGCAGTTTGAATTAGTTTATTCTGAGTGAAAGATTGAACTCCCAGATTCTGCCAATAGCTGTAGGCTTTTCTGTGCTTAAGTGTAGCATCTCTTCAGTGTACTGCCTCTCGACTGCCCAAAATGCTAGTTCAGGTTCATGTATGCCACACTGAATGTAATGCAAGGTGGAAAGAAGCATAAACTTGCCAATGTGTTGTAACATTGCTGTACAAGCAAAGCAGGCTTGTACCTGTAAAAAACAAACACAAAACATTCTGTCAAGTCAAAACATAGGCTTGTTTCTTTCAAGGCTTTTTACACCATGTTCTCTCACATGATACGTGACAGAAACAACACCAAGTGCCAGAAGAGAGTTGCATACATCCCTACATCCCAGTGAGCCTCCCCAAGCTTGCCATTCACCAAAATTGGACTAGACTATTTTCATCCTCTGCCTTTGTAAGTAATGACAACACAAGATCAGAATTTCTACTGAGAAAACTCCATGTGTACATAAGCAGCAGGAAAGCAGAACAGTGGGAAAAAAAATCATATCCTGACAAAACATCCCATACCACTGCAACTAGCCAATTATTTAACTACCACCTGATTTACACTTGCTGTATTAACACAAGTTTAGGCAGAGTGTTGTAGCCCTTTTTTTTTGCTTGTTGGTTTCTCCCCTTAACAAAACAGATAGTAACGGCGAACACAAACTAAGTACCATGAGAAGATATGACAAAATTTTCTTCAAACACAAGAGAAAATATAAACCTGAAACATTTAAAGATGTACTTATAGGTCAACAACTCTTACTACTAGAGAGACTGCAATTCTTCTACATATTTCAAAAAGCTAGAGGAAAATAAACAATGGCTTAAGTTAGTAGAAGCTAAAACAAAAGCTCAAAAGTGCAGTTAGACAAAGTATTGCTGCTAGAGATTTTAAGTGTTAAGCCTTCAGGAACCTTTAAAGGAAGGCTGAAGTAAATCATTAACAGAAAAACACGTGCAATTTGGTTTCATAGCAAACTGAGCTTGACCTTTGACACTTAATAAAAGTCTGGAAATGCTCTGGTAGGAAGAATAAACAGGGAACAAATCGATAAGAAATGGTTGTAACCACTTGTTTTTCCGTTTAGGAGTCATACGAGAATGTTTTCTGCTGACTGAGAATCTTTTCAAAGCACAATGTAATCACATTTTTAACTAATAGCCTTAAAAAATGAGCTCCAGAACTTATTTCCAGGCTTGTTTTTATCTTTCCTTTCCTCCCCTCAAATTAACACTGGTTTGTTTATTCATTTTTTTTCTTAATTCCAAACAGTTGAAAGCCAAGAATCATGTTCTGTTTTGATTTAGGATCAGTAATTTTCTGCATAAGGAAGTACTAGCTATTAACTTCAAAGATGACACTCTGATTTTCCAGAAAGATTTAATCCTAACTGCTCTCCCAACCAACAGCTGCATACATTCCAAACATATCTGCAACCAAACATTATGCAATGCTCTCATGTTTTAGAGCTATAGCATAGATTAAACCTCAAGATTCAAATTCCTAAACTCTTAATGGAGCTATCAGTCTTCTTTCTTTCCCTCACCTCATTTGCACTGGGGCAAGACCTGCAAATCAAGGTTGCCTTTGAACTGACACAGGCATCCATTTCACTTCTATGGCATCAGAAGTGCCTGTGAGACCGTGAAGATAAAAGCAGCACGATAAAGAAATCTTACTTTACAAGTACATTTGGTACACTATTTAAAGCTTAGGAGCATAGACTGCCACCAAGCAACTCACAAACTAACCCTAATTTTCACATTAAAAGATCCTTCTGAACTTATCAGGATTGGCTAAAAGACCCCATCACACGTCAGTAACTCCAGTTCGACAGATTCCAACAGCTTTTCTTCCCTGATTACATCAACATATTCCTCTTCTCTAAGTCCCTACAAAATAATCAAACTTTAGGTTTTCAACCCCTATCCTCAAGGCTCAAACAGTTATCTAAAAGATATTGCCATGTAACAAACCACCCTTTCCCACTCTCCTCCCCAAAGCAGCGTCAGTCAATAGGCATTTTAAGCAAGGGACAGGCTAGTTACCATAGAGGAAAAGGTAGACTAACCAAACTCTATCAGGAAGGCCAAATAAAACAAACATGAGATTTTAGGGCAAATAATTTAGATGTGGCAAAAAGTATTTTTCAAGGTAAGAGCTGATTGTTTAACTTGCATCTGCTTCAGAGGGAAATCTGTATTTGCAACAGAAACAACAGTGCCTATTTTGCAACACGGCTTTACAAACCAAAAGCCAGACATATGTTCAGAGCCACATGCCTGCATTTAATAACACAAATACAAACACTGAACTGTACAGTACTTTCTTTGGCACTGTACCACTATTTCCTGCTATAGTTAAGTGGAATGCTACATTTGACTTTAAAGCAAGGAACCTTCAGGTGAAGTGAGGTTACAATTAACAAGTTCAGTAGGTATCCTTCATAAAGAATGCTTTCTTGTTTTTCCACATAATTTTATCAGTCCTATCACAAATACAATGCCAAGTGGATATAGAAGTCCAAAACTGGACTATTTTTTAAGCAACGCTAAGAGGTAGATGTTGTTTTCACAGGCTGAAGAAAAAAATGGGATTCTATGGATTTAATTTTCTTTTACCCATATCTCCTACTCTCTTCCCTTCAAGTACAAAAACTTAAGTGAAACAATAGAGGCATTTTAGGCTTTTGGACAGCAAATAAATGAATTAAAGTATCCTCCCTTTCAGAGGATCAAAAGTGAGAGGAAATCATTTGCATGGAAAGCCTGATAAGAGCAGACAGCATGTGTGATGGAATAAATCTGTGTCAGCGTGTGCCCTTTGTATCAGTTACACTCATGTGCACTCTAACCCTTGCAACTAAGTGAACCAGCCACTGCAACTCTTGACCTTGCTCTGCTCTCTCATCCCCATACTAAATTTTCAAGACTACCAATATGACTCACCGGGACAATAAACTATTTCTCATTAACATAATGCCCAGCTACCCAGGCAGTTATCTATATGACTTCCAGCAATCCAAATGGCCAGGTTGCCATTCATCTAGAAAACTTAAACAAATTACTACACTGCACACAGAGTGAGTATTTTTATCTTAGCTAAGCAGCTGGATGTGACTTGCTGCATAGGTCAGCCTGACAGATGCAGGACACGTGCAATACAGCTTGCTGAGGTACTCAGCAGATTTTGAGTTCACATCTGCATATTTTTAGTTATTATGAACAACAAAGGATTTTGAGTGGAGCCTCAACACTGCAAATATCACAGGCTGCAGTTATAATCTGGATGATATTTACAGTTAATAAAATATAAATTTTTTTTTTAAACAAAATGCTTCCTGATAAGCTGTTGAATCAAGACACCCTCCTCCAAGAGAGAATATACTGTCCAAACCCTATTTTCTGCAAGATCCTAAAGTCAAACCAACGGGCTGGAACTTGGGAAAGTCACTTTGTATCAATCTTTAATGTTTGTTTTACCTTCCAAGGAAGGTGGAGGAGAAAGGAAAGGAGTTTGAATACCTGCTGCTGAGAAAGATGGCATGGATTGAGCACCTACCAGAGGGGGACTTACTGCTACAACGACAGCATGCCCTGGGGCTGTAAATTATTTGCGCTTCTAAACTTTCCACTTCGCCCTGGTTAAAAACAAGCCACAAACCAGAAATGGTTTCTCAGAACAGTGGTTCCCAAACTTGCTTCCCAGGAGGCAGCAGCAGGAGCTGCAGCAATAGTTGCACCCCACGCTCCCAGACCTAGCAATGCTTTCCTGGTATCCCAAATGATGATTTCTGGCTTAAAGAACTGACACCCCAAAATGTCATGGGGTTTCCTGGGCATCCAGCCATGGCATTAGGGGAATTGGAACTGCATGATGTTTAAGCTCTCTTCCAACCCAAACTATGGTATGGTTCTGTGATAAAAATGCTTTGGGGTTTGGGTTTTTTTCCTTAGGAAACACTACTGAGGAACATGAAAGCAAACACTTCCTAAAAATTATTTTAAAGGAGCACCACACTTGTTTCAAGTTAATAATCTAGAGCTGAGAATTTGAATTTGTGGTGGACTAATCTTGGTTAGACACCAGGTACCTACCAAGCCAGTCTATGACTCCCCATCTCAGCTCATGACAGGAGAGAGAAAACAACTAAAGGCTCACAGGTTGAGATCAAAGACAGGGAGATCAGCCACCAATTACTGTCTTAGGCAAAACAGGCTAAACTTAGGGAAATTAGTTTAATTTGTTACTAATCAAATCAGATTAGAGTAATGAGAAATAAAACCTAATCCTAAAACACATATTCGCCTTCTGGGCTCGATTTCATTCCCAAACTCTCTACCTCCTCCTTTCAGTGGCACAGGGGTACAGAGAATGGGGGCTGCAGAGAGTTCATTACATGTTCTCTCTGCTGCTCCTTCCTCCTCACACTCTTCCCCTGCTCCAGCAAGGGGGCCCTTCCACAAGGGACAGTCCTCCCCGCCAACTTCTCCAGTATGAGTTCTTCCCATAGGCAGCAGTTCTGCCTGAACTGCTGTGCAGACCCCTTCCATGGGGTGTAGACCTTCAGGGACAGGCTGCTCCACTGTGGGTTCCTCACTGGGTCACAGCAAACCTGCTGCACCATGGGTTGCCTCCCTCCAGGGGTCCACAGGTTTATCCATATCACTGAGTTTATCCAAAAACCAATTTCAACTCGGTTTTTCATAGCCATTTTCACACAACTTCCTTATTTCACACACAGTGCCAGGTAGCTCCATACCAAAACACAGCAATTTAACTTTAAAATACAAATAAATGGACAAGTAATTGAGCTACTTGAGCATTGTCTTAATACTTTTAAATGACAATATTTCTTTTGAGCTAAAACTCTTTCCTTGAGATAAGGCACAAATTTTATTCTACAACATTTTTCACATATGTAAGTCCTCTTTAGCATTACAGGCTCTCTCCTTTATTATATAGTATTACTTTACAAAAATTATATGGCTATGCTTAAGACATCAAATCAGCTCTCAAAATACTAAATATCCTTACAAAGTAAATACTTCATTATGCTTTTATATAAACAAAATCCTGTCAAAGGTAAGTGAGAATAAAGCCTATATATCCCATATAAAAAGTGTGCAAAACCAATCATAGCTGGAATAAATTTGTTGTTTTAGTCAAGAAATACATCTTTCTATTCCAATAATACTGCTACTACATCACTTGTTCTTTGACTGTGCATTCACCTACTGGCAATTCTTTACCAAAACTGTGGTTAAAAAAAAACCAAAGACACCACAACACTCTAGTCCATCAAATTCTGGTTAGGGTTACAACCTTCTGAAGATTGTTTTAAGGAAAAAAAGGTCACACTACCTTAGTATAAAGCCAATGTTTTTACTGACTATTTTGCTGTAGTCTGGAAAAATATCAGAAGTCCAAAGCTCTTATTTATAAAATAAGTAGGTAAAACAGCACAAAACTGAGCCAATCATACTGCTGCTTCTTTTCCTCCCCTTTTTTCACCAATGCCTTTAGCTCTTCAAGCTTCTGCATGCCGGTTTTAAAATAACTCTTTGTACCTGCCATAGCAAACAAACAGGCACACCGTGTCCAGTATATTTTATTTTTTTAAATCTTGGATTAAAATGTTGTTTATTACTTGCTTAATGGAAGCTGGATTTGTGGTTTTTTTAAAGAGAAACTATAAAATTCAGTCAAGGAATCTGTTGTCTCCTTCAAAAATATCTGATGGGACTTGGAAGATCTTAGGAAGTTGCAATGCCCTACTCCTTGACTGTTCACTAGGAAAACTTTTTATTTGTTGAAAAGAAGCCTAAAAACACCACTATTCCTAGAAACTAGTAGTCTTGCTTAAAGTGGACAAATATGAAATACTTTCTTGCAATGACAAAGCCACTTTTGTTCTGTCAAAAGCAAGAACTGGTATGTAAACAGTACAGGGTTTTTTTTTCCAGTTATGATGCATACTAGTACATTACAGAATAGTATAACAGTTATCACAAAAGACAAGCACCCAATTATTTCTGCTGAAGGCTCAATCTCCATCCAATGACATTTCACTCCGATTTCTTAGAATCTCTGCATTTTACATATGTTCTATTTTATCAGCTTGCTACCCAAGGACTAAGTGGCTCAGCTACCAACACCATTTCCACAACCATGTTTTCTTCAGTGCTATTTCCAGAACTCTATCAATTAAGGAATTACACCAACAATTATCAACAATTATCAATTAAGGAATTACAACAATTTTCCACCTCTGCAGTTTAACTCCATATGAGTAAGTGAACTATTATTCCCTATGTCTGATTTTCAGGGAAGAGAAGTAGTAAAAATAACATTAAGCCTATTGAAAGTGCTATTACAACAGTCACTGTCACTAGACCATGTGTGAACAGTTAGATTGATGTTAATGATGTGTATACAATATGCACATCCACATTTCATACAAAATACCTATATTAAGTCTACAGTCTTAGAAGGATCTAAAAAGCTCAAGACATAGGGCTACTTTCAGAGACCACTAAATTACAGCTACTGAGAGAAGAAAAGGGCAGAAAAAGCAACAGAACAAGAAAAAGGGGCTGTTAAATGTATTACATGCAAGATCCTGAACAAAGCTTTTGATTTCTGCTGCTCGTGGAGTACAACTCTACTGAGCTTGGCCAAGGGCTGCTGCCAGCACCATGAGTGACTTTAGGAGGTTGTGTCTTCTGCTGGGCTCCTGCTGCTCAGTGCTGGGTTATGCAATATAGGACTGGCTGCAGGCACACACAGGGGCACAGAGAGGCAGTGGCAGGACAGGGAGCCCAAAGAACATCCTGCCCTGGCTTCCCCCAGGCCCACAGCAGGAGCCTTCATCCCTGACAGCTCCACCCTGTCTCTCTGTGCCCTGAGGAGCACTGGGGTGAAGGCAGGCAGGAACCCAAGTGACAGAGCCAGAGGAAGGGACGCCCTGGCCTGTTCTCCTTGCTGTGTCCCAGGAGAGCCTGAGCTCCCATATCCAGGTGTGACACCCACCAGGACGAGGGTCTGCCAGGGCACTTTCAGAACCGAGAGAGTACTAACCTGGGTCATGGGACACACTGGGGGAAAAGCATTCAGGATCACACAATTAGCTTAGGAGACATTTATGGGAGGAACCAGGGAGGTATTTAGGGGTTTGGGGAAGGAACAAGTCTGAAAATGTAAGAAGTATGAGAGGGTCAAAAGCATTGCCCACACATAAGCAGTTTGCTGGCTGGTATGATTGTCTCACCATGCCGTGCCTCTGATCAGCACAGTTTGTCCTGTCTGCTTGCTAAACTCCCATTTAAACTTCTCCTGGTCATCTGTGTTCATATCTGAGTGTCTGAAACCAGCACCTGCAGGGATCCACATTGCAAACATGTATGCATGTGTTATAAATACAGACACACACACACACAGTCACACTACCAGAATTCCATTCTGTTCAGCTAGAGAGGGGAGTAGGATGACACCAGCAGTGCTGTGTTCATGAGAATGTTGCTACTTAAGTGCCTGTCAGTTAATTTGTGTGGCCAGCTGTGCACACATCTGTACACGTGGTGTGCACGTGCACTCTGTGTGAGGGGGGCTACTGGAAATATTCTCAGCCTCAATACTGGCTAGACCGGGAATACAAAGCTACAGCAGCTTCACTACTCTCAGGATGTCAGATCTTGTCTGAGACTTTCCCAAACACTTAGAACCAAAGAAAAAAAACCTTATAGCTCTCCTAAAAATACACTAGTCCTCCCCTTCTGGTCCACACTTCTATTTTTCAGCGAGTTGCACTTGTCACACAAAAACAATTAGTTCTTTCTTACACCAGTAAATGAAAAACTAGTGACATAGCAAAGCTCAGTAGAGCTGGCCAAACAAGACATTTCTAATTCTGAAAGTCCAGTTGTAATTCCACCATCTCAGTAAAGAAGTTTTCATGTACACTGTCCACGTGGCAGCAGGTTCGTCCTCCTGAAGAGCTACTGTAGCATTTACTCCCAGCTACTACAGAGTTAACCGAGTGGGCACCAGGAGTGCTAAATTGTATCAAGGGTTAAGAAGGCATTGCAGTTGCACTGGAGATGTAAAATCCCCCTGGAGATATCCCTGTGAGGTAAATTCACTGGTAGCTTTTATACTAAAAGATAAAAAGAGCATTATTCCATCATAAAGAAAACCTCTGGGAAGCTCTGCACTTCCTCCCAAAGACTAGCACAGCATAACAGTTCCTAGGAAAATGCTTTCCTTGCAGCAACTGGAATATTAGTTAGGGAGCTCAGGAGCTGCTCTAAATTTTCACAAAGTCCAAACGTCTTCACAGGAAAAAAAACCCACAAAAACCTCACAACCAAAAACCAAAAATCAACAAACCAAAAAAATTTTTAAAAACCCACCACACAACACACAAACCCACCACCCTCAGACTTCAATGCCTGATCCCTAAACAGAAATACGGAAATTTGTTGCACATAGCTTGACCATGATAGGATAACATAATATAAACTAGCACTAGGTAAAAGTAATCAAACAACATGAATTATTAGCACGCCTGCTCATGAGTAATGTTGGAGAATTTTCAAGTAAGACTGCAAAAAAAAGTATCAGTCCAACAGACTGCACAAGTAATTAACTATTGGGAGTACAGACAGCAAAAGAACAGTAGCTATTTTTAGTAATTCTGAAGTTATTAGAAACTGAACTATAGCAGGCATGTCTCTTTGGCGAAAGTGTTTCAAAGAAAAGCTGTTGACACTCAGTATCCCCCAGCCAGCTGAAAGAAAACAAAGAATCAAAAGACCTGATTGGTTTCAATTCAGCGGGCAGACTGGAGCACAGAAAGCCCCGTGGCTTGTGCTTTATTTAGTAAAAAGCACTGGGTGCCAAAGAAAGATGAAATCAGCAGTAACGTGAGGAGCCCTTGGCAGTTCTAACCTGGTAACAACCACCCCACCAGTTCTCTAAGAATCCATCTCCAGAAGAAGGTGGCTGCTCTTCAGAGAGCTTCTTTAAGGAGAACAAGAGAAGCCTTACTGTACAGGGAATGCATACTCAGCCCACGAGAAGAAGTGAGTCTGGAGCCTGAAACTGAGGAATTGCCAAGAGTTGAGCAGGTTTGTAGGATCTGAGGATGGGTAACTCTGCAGGTATGAACAAGACAGGAGCTGCAATACCAAAACCAAGCAAAGCATTAAGCTGATAAGCTCCAACACTACAGCTCGTGTGACACCAGAGTCTTGCATTTCCTTCAGCACCAGCAAGGTAGAAGAGGCAACAAAAGGGGAAGAAGGAAAACTAGGCAGATTTCTTGGGTGACAGGATAGGAACAAAAAGACTAACCAACAGAAGCCCCATACAAGAATGTGTAGGTGAAGTAGCTACCCAAACAAAAGGGAGTAATTTTAATAACAATTCAGGCAATCGGTCTGAAAAGCATATTTTAATAGTTTAAGGGGTAGTAACAGATGAGAAACAGCTATTGTGAAACAGAGGCATGTGTTCTTTCCCTTTTTGTACAAATGCAGAGACATCAATGCAGAGACATGGAAACATTAAGACTGATGTAATTGGACAATGAATGGAAATGCCTGGGTGTGGAAACACCAGAAGCAGTAGCAGGAGAAAACAACAGCACATGTTGATCATACCTAGATAAGCAGATCAAAGATCACAGTACATCTACATATCTGCTCCTCAAAATGCCTCAGTCAGTAAAACAAGGACTACATTTACACTATAGCAGGGGACAAACTGTAGGTTAGGTCATTGAGAGGTAATGGTGGGAAGTTGAACAACAAGATTGAAGATATAAGGCAGCCACAGGGAGACAAGAGACTGAGTAAATTCTAATCTGAGTAATGACTCAGAGGCAGAACAGGATTAAGAGATCCTCTCCACTATGCACAGAAGTCCAGATTCCACACATAACTATTGACCTAAGAAAAACCCAGCAGACATGAGGATTTTGATAGCAGAAATTTCCCATCACTCATTGCATTGGGAGGTTTTCTAGCAAGACCACTTTGACACACTCATCTGCGTGGTCTGGTTGCCCAACAGCAGGTACTGAATACATGGACAGGACTGTGTGCATGCACAGGGGCGAGGGTTGGTTAGGTTTGGTGTGAGTTTTTGGGATGGTTTGTTTCAATTTTAAAAAATTGCCTCCCCATCTTCTAAGGGCTCACAGTGAACTTTGCTTCAACGTTATTCGTTGTTCAAATGGAAGGAGATGAATGGGACAGGTAAGAGGGGAAAAAATGTTACTGTATTAACAAGGGAAACAGTCCATAACTTCCATCACCATATAATTTAGGCATTAAGGAATCACACATACTAGCTTTAGTACAGACTATTTTGTGTCTGACTCAACATTTCCCACTATTTGACTGAGGAAATTTCATTTTCCTGGATTTAATTACAGGAGAAATTCCTGATTTTCTAAATAGCATATAACACTAGCTTATTGTGAAATAAAACCTGATGCAGCCATTTGAAATGCCAAACCACTCCAAATTCAATCTTCTTTTAAAGCTCCAATTTAACTAATTCTCTCCCTGGGTATTCCTGGTTTATGAACACCACAATTTAAAGAGCAATTCAGATAATTCCATGTACTAATAAAATTAGGTTGCATTTTATTTAATACATTCTTAGATAGTAAGTTACATGTTGTATCTGACATTTAAACTAGACAATGAAACACCACATGTAACTTCCATCATTCAGTCATTTCTTAAAATTACTTACTCAACCCAATGACATAAGTAAAAAGTAAAAGCTGATAAGAAGGCAGTAAAAACAAAGTAAATCTTGTTTAAAAACAAAGGGAAACTAATTAGGAACAAAAATTTGATCTAATAAATTATTCTGCAGGAATAATGATCAGCTTGTCAAAATTCATACTGTTCATTCATGAATCTCACAGCTGGAAACAGGAGGGATATTTCAGGTCAAGAACAAGGTTCTTTGGCAAAAACTACATAAAGAAGTTTGCACAACTCCTGCCAACATCAGGCTTAGCTTGAGGCAATGCTTTTACTTTCAGGAGCTCTGAAGTGAATCTATTAAAAAAAAAAAAATATCCACCAACACCAAAAAACTTTTAACATAGTTACTAAAGGATTCTGGTAGTTCTGCAACCAGTTCACCACTGGTAAGAATATAGCAGACTTCAGATGAGAAATTACAGAAACTTAAAAATAAAAATACTCAAAGCAACAATGTTATTTTTACATGTTTCTCTACAGTTGGTAAAGACAACTAGGGACATCTCCTTAGAAGACAGAACAAATTCACTCAAGTTGCTCGTGTTCAAGATGGCTACTGTCAAACTGGGTCATTCCTGCTTTTCAAAAGCCTGCAAGGAACAAGGCATGAAAGTCTCTATAAATCTTTCTCCCCTGCCCCTCACACCTAGTCAGCAAGGATCTTCACAAAACCTTGCCAAGGCAAACAGATGATGCCATACTCCGCAGTATTGCGGAACATAAATAGTAGGTTTCCTGACAATCAGAAATAATTATTTGCTAGGTGCAAGTTGGAAGTTAGAAGCTTCAAGACCACTACTTTTTCCATGGTCTTAATAGAGCCAGATAAAAGAAAAGTATTATTTTTAAAAAGTATGGGGATAGAAAAAACCCTCTTTTTTTTTTTTTCTTGTTTGAGTGGAAAAGACTCCAGCATTTCCATAAGGTAATGATAAAACTAGGAATTGTTTTTAAAACTATCCCTCGACAAGAACAAAGGCTCTTCAGTACATAATTAGAATTTATATTTTTAAGTATGTTTTCTTAGCATTTTGCTAAGAAACTAGAATAAAACTTAAAAGTGAGAGTTTCCTTATTCTTTTACAAGGTTTATTTCTTTCTAAAGGAGTACTCTTTCCCATCTAAATTTTATTCTAGAAAGCACTAAAACAAAACAGAAGTAGTTGTTCACCACAATGAGGTCACCACCTCTGATACAAGACCTCTTCAAAGCAGCTGAATATCATGAACTTTTGCACATCTAAAAGCAGCTTTAAATACTTATCATTCATCAGGCAATCATGAATCATGCGATTAAACTTTTTGAATAAAAAGATTTAAGAAAAACAGTGTTTAGATATAATCACTTATCAAGAATTATCTGGATATGCTAAAGTAACATGCCATTCAAAGTATATTTAACATGGAACTTCTAGCAGCTTTCAACAAAGGGTTCATCCATCACAAAAGATCCTAAGAAAAACAAAGTTTCCATTTGATAAGAGAAAAGCCCTCGGAGGTATGAATAAAGTAGGTTAAAAAAACAATGAGAGGTCGAATTAGCATACAGAAAGCAGGTACCAGCAACATCCAGAAGGAATCCATTTTGAGTCCCTTGCTGTTTGCCAATATTAACTGAAAACCTGGAAAGCAGAGAAGGGGTGGAGAGACAAAATTCTGCACCTTAAAACACAACTCGGGTGACTGCAAATGAAAGGTGTTTTGTTTTGTTGGCTTTATTGTGTGCTTTGGGTGTTTTTTTAGAGAGAGAATAAGCATGGATTATCTGATCGAGAATTTTACTTTTTTAACTTGTCATCAAACAAAAATGGGATGGGACTCCCAAAATTACCAGAAAGCACATTTAGAACACAAGGAAGCCTGGATTATGTTCAGAAAATAAATTTTAACTGTGCATCCTCTACAACTGAGCATTCTGAAGTCCACAGGTATTAAGTGTAATTGATGTCAGTTGGACTTCAGCCTCTCCAAGTTCAAAAATCACAGACTGACCATGGGGAAAAAGGTCTATAACAGGAGAAATTCTTTTTTCAGCTTAGTAAGCATCAATTACTAGCAATTTGTAAACATCATTTACTGGATACAGAACACTGTCTTAGATCAATTTCCAGTGTGAAAATCTCTAACTAAGCATTAAAGACATACAGCTGGTTTTATTAGAGATAACATGTATTAAAAACCATTTCACGTGTACCAACTGGTATCACGTTGGAAGGAGTGACTGATATGCTGAAGGTCAGGGCTGCTATATGCAGAGACATTAACATGCTGAGAAAAGGGACAACAGCAGACAGAAGGAATTCAGAGGCAGATGTGAAGTCTTGCACCTGGGATGAAAGAACAGGAGCCAGTACAGACTGCAGGTCAATTGCTTAGACAGCAGATTTGCAGCGGGAGACACGTGAGACCTCACGGACACAAGCTGAATGTGAGCCAGCAGTGTGCCCTTCAGCAATAAAAACTGAGTGCACTCCAAGTTGCATTAGCAGGGGCATGACCAGCAGGCTGAGGGACATGGGCATTCCATTTTCATGAAGCTGTATCTGGAGTTGCTCTGGCTTTTCTGCACCCCACGGCAATAGGGGTGATATATTGGGGTGAGAGCAGGACAAGGCCACCAAAGTAACTTAGGGCTGGAGCACCTAATGTTGGAGGGAAGACTGGCAGATTTGGGGGTTTTCAGCCTTATGAAAAGTTTTGGGAGGCACAAGGAGTGCGGATCTTATTGACATCTACAGTTAACCTAAATGCAGTGAAAATGTATCTACACTGCTCAAAGGTGCATAGCTATAACACAAGATAGAGAAGAAAGAATATGGGATCTCTATCCAAACTCAACCAGACAAAGGCCCCAAGGAATCTGATCTGACTGAACTTGCCCTGAACAGGGGACCCAGAGATCCTACCCAGCCTGTCATTAATACAGTCACCACAGCTAAGAGAGTTTTCATAAGCAGGGATATTTCCTCTAAAATCCACTGCCAATGTGCTTGAAAGGAAAGGTGGAAAAGAAAATCTTCCTTGCAAATCAACAGGAGGATCCATGCAAAGCATAGCATTACAAATCAAGGTCTCGGAATATTTTTATGCAATGAGTTTCTTTTCTCCATAGCTACCAAACACAAGGAAGAAGACACAATAGAAATCACAAGTAACCACGTTTTTGATAAATTAAACATTCCTTAGTTTACCCTAGAGGTTTGTTCCCAAGAAGCTCAAGTTTATAACAGTAAATAAAATACCAATTTTAATAATGAAATTGCTGCCAGAAAATTACAGAACCTATTACATATTTCTGTCAGCAGCTCCCGATTCTCCTTGGGAGAGTTCTCATACCACTGAAGACATTACTTGAAAAGACAAAAAGTTTAATTCAATTATTCAAAAACCCTTATAATCAGGTTTAGCACCAAGTCAGTTTCTTTTCTCAAGCGCAGCCATGCCAGTGAGGACACTGACACAATGTGACCACTCAGTCACAGCAATACAAATCCCATTTTTAAAAAGCAGTAAATCACAGGATAAATACAGACAGGGATTTATGCAAAAAGTTGTGTGCAAAATAAAAGCCACCACTGCTTCTTATTATGCCATGTTCTTGGCTTGTATTCAAAAGTTAGGGACTGGAAGTTGTAGTGAGGCAGGGGTTGGTCCCTTCTCCCAGGTAGGAAGTCATGGGACAAGAGGAAACAGCCTCAAGTTATACCAGGAAAGGATATTGTTAACTGCATGTTACGCAAAGTTCCTTTCCAACAGGGTGGTTGGGCATTGAGAACAGGCTGCCCAGGAGAGCGGTAAGTGTTCAAAAAATATGTCAATGTGGCATTTGGGGACACAGTTTAATGATGAACTTAACAGTGCTGGGCTAGTCATTGGGCTCAACCTTAGAGGTCTACTCCAATCTTAATGGTTCTGTGCTGCACAATGTGTGTACCGATTCTTTTGTGTATGCTAACTTCTTCATAATATTCAGAATTTGAACCATCTCGGTTTAAAATCACCTTTCGACCACTCAAGAAAGGTATAAAGCAATTCTAATTAACTCTAAATTAGAAAAAAAAAGGAGGCATTGGAAAATAGCAAATCAAGGAAGTCTCTACTAGCAGTAGTCCAGGAAACTCAAAGACAACAGTGGGGGGGGAAAAGTAACATTCCTTTCAATTTATTCTGCTTGTGATATGCTGTGCACAGTGTGTTACTCCTGACCACCAAAAAATACCAAGAATAAACCATCTTCTTGCTTGCACAACTGCATTTGTGAAGACCCATAAGTTTGAAATAACATACTTCTGCATTTTGTACCAATCTATTTAAAAATTTTTTGGATAAGCATAATTCTAATTAATCTAATATTTTCACTATCAAAATTCAATTCTGCAACAACAAATACATATTACTTTGACTTTTTTCACATAATAGACATACTTCCACTGTGTGCAGTTTTTATTAAAAATTTTTAAAAAGCACTGGGGCTATCCTGTGGCAGAAACAAATCTGGAAACAGTAGGCTGGGTTTGATTCTGCTTTTGTATATTCCCAAAAAGTGTGTGTCTGCATCCAGAAACAGAAGTCCGTGAGTCCAAAAGGAAATGCTGTTTCCTACTTGTGTGTTGAAAATAAAGCATGTATTTACAGCAAGTACGTGTGACAGTACACAGCTTTTACACTTCCACTGTTACCACTCTGTGGATGATACCTGGATACTGACTGGAGGAGGGTCTGGAGCCTCCATGCCCACTCTGAATACAAGTCAAACACAACTTACAGGGATCACAGTTTGTCCCTAAAGAATACCAATAATAATGTCCTTATATGACAAGCCTGCTATATCCTGATATTTTGACAGTAGTTAAAATAAATGGAAGGAGGACAAATAAATTTTACTTTTTTAAGCTGAGGAAGCTTCAAGCAGAGATTCCACAACAGAGAGACTGTCTACAGGACAGAAGTGCAGTTCTCATTGACAGGCAGAAACATATTGCATGAAACAATTACTTCCAATCAGAGTACTTAATCCGAGCTAACCCAGTATATTGTTATCACTTTACCAGAATCCCTGTGGAGTTTTGATTAAGCATGTAATGTATTAAACATTATAAACGTTGTAAAAAAAAATCTGAATTACTATATACTGTTATTTGTAAAGACCAGATACAGAACAGGAATTTGACAGACAAATACAGATTTTTGTAGCCTCAAAAAATGCATTGACTGCCCAGAGCAACAATCTGCAGAGATAGAAAATACCCATCAGGACAGAAAGATCCAGGAACCCTTAAAGTACTCCTTAGTTATCCTGCAAAAAAAAGGCTTTGAAAATTAGTTAATGGACATTTTATTCTACATCAATTTTTTTTTGTTGTTTTTCAGTCTTCCTTACTTGTTTAGTCATTTTTGGGCTCTGAATATTTCCAGATATATGTGTGGGGGAGGAAGTCTGCTCCCAGACCCAGTAGAAGACTGGGCATTGAGTGAGGTCAGTGCCACCAAGCAGGAACTATGAATGATGACTCCTAACACCTCCTTCACGCTGCTCTCCAAAGGCAAAGGAGTAGGACCACCAGTGGAAAGCAACATGACTTTCAAACGCAATACCCTAAAGACATAAATCACAAGGCCACACAGTTCTGATGAACTCAGAAAGAATTTTGGACACTAACCTGCCTAAGTCATGCCGAATGAAGGAGAGTAAGGAAAACTGATGTAATGCCACAGAGTAGACTGTCTACAGCTAAAAAGCACACGCCTTCCTCTATGTCCAAATCAGAGGGCCAACCCAAAATAACAGTAACTTCAAGCCCAAAATGGTTTGGTCATTCAAAATAGCAGTACATACTGTATTTTATTGCACATACCTCTTATTTCTGTACTGCCAGAAACACTGAAACTTCAGTCTCCAGCTTAAACTTCAGTTGATAAATAATAGCAAAACTCATAAGGATGTCCCAGTCTTGGCTGGGATTAAACTACAACAAAGGGGAAGAAATAATATTTATCTCCACTGCATATATTTCTATGTTGCAAAGTTCAACTGCAATAGTTAGGAATAAAAGACTGAAAGCTCAGCTGCTGTTCATTTGTGGTTAACCTTTTTTTAATAGTTCACTAGTTCTGACAGCTCCATAAACTTACAAGACTAATTTCTTTAAGAGCTAAGATCTCCTGCTCAGCAAGCAATTATCCCAAGATTAGTGTCTGGTAATTCATTTGTTCTCTTCAATGAGCAGAAATAATAGGAATTAGGTTTCTGTGACTTTAAGCAACTCATGCTCAGTTACCACCAGATGCTCAAAGTCATCACAATGAATCAGAGCAGGAAAATACATTAATTGGATTAAGTGTTGCTTCTACATTTCCCTCTTTCCAGTCGAAAGCGGAGAACATCTTACCTCATTTAATGTAAGGAATGTACAAGTAAATGTAATAAGAGTAGTAAAATTAAAATAACAGAAGAGTATTTCCATTTTCCTGCATCACCTCTGGTTTGAGAGCTCAGAAAAGCAGACAGCTGCAAACAGAAATTGTAGAAACCTGTGCTTTGTCTTGGTATTCTCATCACTAAAGTATCAAGAGCAGATACACACAGGAACTCAGACCTGACAATTTGCTCCTGAAGAGCAACAGCACAGACAAGATCTTGAGATTAATTATCTAGATAACTTTCTTAAGGGGAGAAGGGAACCACTTCAGAAAGGAAAAAAACAAAAAATATTCTTCAAGCCATTTTCTAACAGAGCAGCACTGACCTTTCCAGATACTGCCCATACACAGACAATAACTGTTAGGAAAAGAAGGAAGAGCCTCCATTTCCATGCAGATACCCAGCAGTGCTACTGGTTGCCTACACCTGTTTAAGCCAAAACCAGGCAGCATGCTATTCCAAACTATTTTCACAGCAACTGGTCTATTTCCAGAGAAACTAAAAGAATTACAGAACAAAACAAAAACAAACCAGTCAAAAAACCCCAAAACAAGCCAACAAAAAACCAAACAACCAAAGAAAAACCCAACAACAACAAAAAACCCCAAAACAAATCAAAAAAACCCACACACACTCCCCCAACAAAAAAAAGCAGAATATTCAAGTTAAATAAATTATAAAAACAAAATAAAAACATTTTTATATATCAAATGTATTGAGCATATATAAAAGTGAGTACCAATGGGATCATAATCAGGTTTTTTACATAAAGAGAACAGCAAACAATGTCTAGGCTTTCAGATTCAATTATTACATTACTTTATTTTACCTCTAATACCAACATAAAGTAACTGCAAATTTTTTGTTATAGCTAAATACTTTCCCGTTTTAACTGCTGTAAGGTCTTCTTAAGCGGTTTCCTTAGAATAAGAAAAAACATTACTAGAATGGTTCCACTTGTATTTGGATATATCCACCTGAATACTAGTTAAATTATTTACCTATTAGACAGCTTCCTCCTAAAAAAATTCCAAATTTCATTTACAAGTATTTGGTTATCCTCCTGAGATGCAATTAACACATGAACAAAAGCCTCAAATAGCCTATTAGCCCAGCCAACACTTTAAAAAAAAAAACATTGAATGGCAGGTACCAACTGGTGTCCCTCAGATACTTTGGCAAAGCAAGCATTAGGTCCTGCCATGACAAATTTCAGAGAAGCAATGCACTACTTCAGAGAGGAAGCAATTTGCAGTTTCCAACTTCTACCAAATGTGGGACTCAGCATGAATTCCCTCTCCCGGAGACAGGACATAACTGGCTGGCAACTATGTATGCCAGCAGATCTATAACCCTGCCAAGACCAAAACTGGAAACGAAAATATTAAAGGGCAGTGGGGGTGGGGAGGACACACCAAGCAGCTCTATCTTGCCTACAAGAACAAGCTTTACAATTCTACCAGTGGTGGTTGGTAAACTACTTAAACTTGCTGGATGGTTTCACACTGGGTTTTTTTTTTTTATTCTCCTTTGTAGCCTAAATTTGCTTCTCAAGGAACCACTGGCCTCAATCATACCAGGAAAAGCTGCCTATAACTACCTCATATTTGGAAATTGATCCAGCACCTATAATTACAATCTAACTGTTGGGAATTATATAAATGAATTTAAGCATTCCAAATACAAGATGAATTTACCTTTCCAGAATCATTCAAAAGTGTTGGCCATGAAGTCAGCATCAGCCTGTTTTCCAAAGGCCATGAAGTAAACTCCAGACCAATTAGCAGCTGGAGATCATACAACATCACATGGAAAACTCTTCAGCAAATAAATTACTGACTACATACAAGACCAAAGCATCAAGGAGTTCCACAGGGCATTGCTTTCTGTATCGATCCTATCAGGCTCAAACCTTCAAAAGAAAGATAACTTTGGCAATAACCCCCTAAACATCCAACTGACCAGATCTGTAAATGTGACCTCTAAGTAGCATGGACTGGTGTGCATGTGATTGCAGACACTGTCAGAGCAAAGGCCACAAAGATGTACCACATACTCATAAGACTATGACAGTCCTTTTTGGTGTGCTACAGGACACCTGGAAGTGGATTCGACTTCCATGTGAAAGCACCCCAGAGAGGATGCCTGTGTGAGTGTGGAGTCAAAGGTCCGACTAGAGGCAGTGGTGATCTAGTCACCACAGCTTGGGTTAACAGCAGATTTTCAGTCCACCCTAAAGTTAAAAGCTGGCATCTGCCCAGCTGAGTAACACTCCGCAAACCACTAAATGTACTCAACACACCTCCATCTACTATAACCTGGCAGTTGAGTTCCACACCTTGCTGGTTTTCTCCAGGTGTAACACCACTCTTGCGTATTTTGCATCACCGCCTGAAAACGTCACCCAACGTACCAGCGCAGCAAATCAGACAAGCAGAGCAAAGCTAAAGAAAAGAAACCCCACCTATGAAAGCACAATGCACATTACTGGTACAGTGTGATGCCAAGCATCACTGAATGACAGGCACCAGTGCCATTTAGGAAGACTGCATCTCACCTCAGCATGTATCATGCCTTTCAGAACATTAAAAAGAACCTCCAACCATCACATTTGCTTCAGCACTCACATAGTGACCCAGATAAAAACAGGAAAAAAGGTAAGGGAGGGGAACAACTATATATAGTTTACCCATTTATTATTTTAACACATACCAGATATAACTACTGAGGGCAAAAATGTAACTATAATACTTGAAAACTCTCCTTAAATTGGAGACAAGCATATGAACAGAGCAGCTCCAAAAGCCTATGATACTGTCTTCTATCACAAAACATTTGTGATACCCTTGTCTTACACTAAACTGAAATTCATTACTTACAGAATTTCACAGACACTATGCCCATTTAAGCTAAACAAATTTCACACAGGAAAATGTTTTACAATTATGAAATTACTTCATAAAAAATAAAGATGATGCTAAAGACACAAAGTAACTGCCAAAGCAAACAACAATGTCAACAAAGCATAGCTGTAATCAGAAGCAGTACAAGTCAGTTTGGAAGACAAGCACTTATACGAACAAATAAATGTGTGTGGATGCAGCATTCTCAATGGAGGGTGGCCTAACAAGATGTCCCACTTTTAAAGTAAGCAGATATCTTTGATCACCTCTTCACCAGCCCAATAGGTGGAGGCTCCTTTTGCCTTCCTCTAGCCCTGAACTCCACTCATTTCAACTATCTTTGTGTAAACACTGCTAAACCACTCTTTACCTACTTCTTAGTCTCCCACTAAACATTCATGTACTTCCCCAAACTGTTAATCCCATGACTAAATTGATGTCTGTTTCACACAAAGCTACACTCAACACTTCAGGAAAAGGTTGGCCACTCCAGGCACTCATTCAAGAAAAAAGGACTTAATTCGTTATATAATTGCACAAAAGATAGGTGGTAGTTCTGGCAATAACGACATGGAGAGCCTGAGAGAAAGTTAGTTCAAGGCCCCTGTGATTTTTCTGTCATGAAATTTAAAGTTCATATAAAGCAGAGCTTATAAGCTGAAAGCCAACTTGTATCCTGGGGTGCATCAAACACAGCATTGCCAGCCGGGCAGAGAGGGGACTGTCCCACTCTGCTCTGCACTGGGGCAGCCTCACCTCGAGTGCTGGGGGCAGCTTTGAGTGCAGCAACACAACAAGGGTATAAAGTGTTAAGAGAGCTTCCAAAGGAGAGCCACAAAGATGGTAGAGAGCCTAGAGGGGAAACCCCATATAAGAAGGGACTGAGGTCACTGTTCATCTTGGAGGAGACTGAGGGGAGACCTCAGGGCAGTCTACAGCTTCCTCACGAGGGGAAGAGGAGGGACAGGCACTGATCTCTTCTCTGTGGTAACCAGTGACAGGACACAAGGGAATGGCTTGAAGCTGTGTCAGGGGAGGGTTAGGTTGGATATTAGGAAAAGGTTCTTCACCCAGAGGGTGGTTGGGCACTGGAACAGCTCCCCAGGGAAGTCACAGCACTAGACCTGATACAGCTCAAGAAGCCTCTGGACAATGCTCTCAGGCACATGGTGACTGTGGGGGTCACCTTACCCACCTTACTGTTACCCATGTCTAAGTATGACCACACATAATCATCATTTAGAATCCACTGAGCCTCCCCTACTTCACATTTTAGCTTAACACACAAAAGAAAAGCAGTAAATAGGTTTTAAGCCATTGGACCAAAGTTGTGGTATCTTAGTCACAGAAACTATTCTCTTTCAAAAAACAAAATATGTGTGTTGAAGAGGAATTCCAGAACAGTTCATGGAACACTCTATAGATCTCTGTAAAAGATCAAGAAAAAACAGAGCCCTAACCCTATTTTGTTAAAGCAATGTCTTGATAAAAATAATTGAAGTCTTTTCATCTTTAGAATGCTGTTCATACCCCATCTTCTGCACAATATATTGACCAGCAGACTCTCAGGCTGAGATCCTATCCCAAAAAACTAGCACTCAGTTTCCAGGGAATTCACACTGCTTATAAACAGCAAGCTGTGAGAAATGCTAAGATTTGTCACTAACAGAAGACAACATAATTTCAATATGAAAATTTGCTACAAGTTTTAAGTTTCTATCCTTTCTATTCCGATCCATAACTTGAAGCCTAGAGGAATGCTGTCCCATTAAGAACCCGCATTTTTTTTTGTTTAAAACTCCAGAACAACCACGTAGGTCCAAATGGAGGCAGTATTAAAGACATGACAAATTTTTTCACCTGGGTTTTATGTTTACTGTTTATAGCACCTCTCTAACCTACTCTGATCAGGAAAATATGCACCTGGAATACTGGTAAGTGGGATGCCACATAAAACAGTAAAGAAATCTCAATTGCTCTGAGACAATATTGCAAAAAACAAGCAGCAGAGTAGTTTGTAGGATATCTGCCTTTCTTGACCTGTATTTCCCCAAAACAAATATCCTTAATATATACTGCCAAATTATTTACAAAATCTATTAAAATATTTTGACCAACTGCTGAAATATTGACATTTTCAGATAAAAGTTATTAATAAAGTGTACAGTTCTTGGCACAGACCTCAATGCAGCAACTGAACATAACATACATTAAGTTAAATGCCTTAAACCACAAGAGATCAATACTGCAGCATGAGGTAGCATAAATTGCATGCAACATACTATTTTCTTTGCCTAATATCAGAAAAAGAAAAAAAAAAAGTCAGAACACTAGAGCTGGGTCACACTGACTAAAGCTCTGAGTGTACACAAAGACTAACATTGTCCATACCAATTTTGTGCAGTTCTACTCCAGCCTTCCCACTATTTTACCCAGTTCTGTCACAGTCCCCCCTCCCCCATACCTTCAAGGGTCAGTGATTTCACTGCATGAAACTAAATATTCATTAAACTGCTGCACTATGAACAAAATACTTTGATATGTACAGAAGTGTAAAAAGCTGATAACGGTTCATGCTTCAATTTGTAAAAAATGGGGTTACTCTGATAGGATTAGAAAATACATCCCACGCTTGCACATTTAAGCTTCCAGAAAACTTCCTAGTGTTGATTTAATTTTCTAGATCACTGCCAGTACCCAGCTGTGGCAGAAATTATAAGTTGAGGGTTCTAATTTCTTTCAAGTCTGGAATGCAATGCTGAGTTTTGAAGAGCCTAAGCTACATAAATATTTCAAAGGTAAGAAATTACTTGAAGTTATAAAAGAACAAAAGGCAACTTCAAATTCCCTTTTGTGTGCCAAAATCATAAAAGCTTTCTTTAAAGTACATGCCTTCAGTTTTGTCACACACCTGACAACTTAATCCAAGGGACTCAAGGGACCACAGGCAGTATTTTCACAGATAAATAGAAGGAGAATCCAAATGTAATCATATAAATAGTATACTCAAGATTAAAAAAATATTATCTAGCCATACTAAATCAATTTTCTGATAAGGCTGTTACTCTGAACCATGACACATACCATTGTCATGTCCAAAATATGCACCACAGTTCAGGCTCTCAATTTCAATCTCACATGCTTTGAGGTTAACAGCATCTTTAGGTAAAGCACTGCTAACACACCTTCCTTTCTCTCATAAAAACAAGCAGCACTGTAGAGAAGCAGATGTCATCAGCCAGTTCCAATCACTTTGAAACTACTACAGTATGCACCACACTGGAACACAGTGACAACAAACAGACTCAGTCTGACCTGTGAAACCCATTGAGATTGTTCCAATCCCAGCATGTTCGGTCACAACACAGGATCAAGTTACTGTCCTAGAAAACCCTGGCTGTGTACCCCAAGCACACTTAGTGCTTCCAACTCTTTGGACAAGTGCTAAAGGCCTCCTTGGACCAACCAAATCCGTTTGTTTTACATCCATGTCCTTGTTGCTCAACTGCTCACTCTGCATGTGGCTTAGCTGCCATCCAGACTCTAATCTAGAGCAGACTAAGCAGCTCCTCAGGAGACACATGGCTTAGGAGACACATGGCTAGTACATGCCTGGGTACAGAAACCAAACAAGGCAAAGTCACAGAAGTCAGTCCAAGGACAACAGACAGGTTTAGAGTGCTGATATGAGAGACCGCACAGACAAGTCTCCAAAGATACAGTCCATCTCAACACACACTCAGAATCACTTGGTAATGAATACTAACCTTCTCTTTTCCTCTTGAATTCTTTGAATCTTAAGCTTTCAAGGCAATATAGGAAGTGCTAAAACTAGGACATCTCTAATGAGAACAATCTCTTTTGATGCTGTAGTTAAGTAGGGATTTTGGGGTTTTTCTTTCTTCAAAACAAACTTTCCTACCCGGTACACGAGAACACTGTTGCCAGTTTCATATAACGAACTTGCCACTAAGAAAGCTATGTTTTGGTCCAAAAGAAAGGACTGCTCATTCAATCTAGACTGCAAAAGCTTAAATATCACAGATTATTTAGAACATTATATCATAGTGTTTTAAGCTTGCTCAGTTACAGCACTGATAAAATACAGTTAAAATTATGTGGTACCAATATCAAGATACTTCTTCACAATGAAGTAAGAAGACTTATTTTATTTACTCAATGCATTTTCTATTAGCAATATTTTTATTGAAACATCTTGAAAAAATGGCTAAAATCCAGTTTAGGAGCCAGAAGACAATCTTTACTTCACGTTTTATAAATAATTTCCAAGAGAACAACTAGAGACTAAGATAATTAAATTAATAGTTAACATTTTTTGAATTACTTGGTATTCCTCCAATCTATGTTCTTAAAAATGCAAAAGAAGAAAAAGACTATTGGGCACTTGGAAGATATGCATACAGTGCAGCTCTGCTGAACAAAGCACACTGCAAAAGATTAACAGCCAAAGATTGCACAGCTCCTGCTTACTCAGACTGGAAGTTGTAAAGCAGTTTTCTCGCTGCCTTTTTGCTAAGTACAAGTCCCTACAATCTAAGTCACACCATGTTCCGTGGGATTATAGACATGCTGCTGATAACAAAGAGGCTGGGCTCAACATCCCAGTAATCCCTTCCTGTGTGGGGGAATGAACTAACACTGATGATTTTTTAATTGGTCCCATCCTTACTAAAGGGCTGCTATTAACATAGCTATTAGAACCAGTCATTCCTATCCAGTTCCCTTGAAAATTAAAAGGCAATATCTAAACCAGAGCTGCTGTTATTGTAATAAATTAGATTTCTGAAACAAAACCAGATAGAATAAGATCACAAGGGAATGTTTTCTCAGAATTATCCTTTCTGTACATATTTGCTGAAGGTTGAACTGCAGTGGTGTAAGGCTGCATGGTTTGTTCACAAAATGAAAGAATTTTAAAAGTCTGTGGAAGATATAAGAAAGAACCTATATCATTCCTTCACACAATGACTATTTTAAAACCAAGCAGTTGTACTACCAGTGCTACATTAGCTTGGATTCAAATAATCAGTGGATCTCCTTCCCTGGAGTTCACAGAGCAGAAGCAATTTCAAATTGGATAATTGCTTAGCATTACGAATTAATGTTTATTGAAAAATCCTTATTTTCCTCAGCAATACACAGCAATATAAGTTAGAATTTTCCGAATATTTTTCTCATTTCAAAGCATGATCTCTGACATGCAGAATTCTACTAAAAGAGCGTGGCAGGCAGCAGGCACTCAGACACCTGAGGAGGTGTGTGCTGGTGCAGTATTTGTTACCAGGTGAGGGAAGTGTGAGAGGGGGTCAGAACAATGCATGACACTGGAGGTGACAATGGATTGACTTCGCTTCCTCTGAGGCCTTCAAGCATCAAAAGTGTGAAACACCAACAATACGAAAGTTGGAGCAAGCAGTCTGATTCCTACTGTGAATCCAGCAAACGACTGCAAAGATAAGGGAACTGAAGCATCTGACACACCGTGAGAGGCTGAGCTGGTGGTGTTGGCTAGGTTCAATCAGGAAAGACTGCAGGGAGCAATCTTAGCATGCACAAATACCCCATGAGAGGCTGTGAAGAGACTGGGCCAAACTCTGCTCACTGCTATTCTGACAAGAAGCAATGGACACAAATTGTAATAGAGAAAATTCCATTTAAAGGTAAGAAAAATCTTCTTTGCTCATAGTAGTCAAACACTAGCACTCTGGAGGCTGCAGAGTGTCCATTCTTGCAGATGATCAAAACCCAACTGGGCAAGATCCTTAGATGACTGCTCTAGTACACATTGCTCCAAGTAAAGGCTACAAATTGTTATTACCTCTAATTAGCTCAAACTGGCTAAAACAGTAAATGGAGATAGAGACATATGCTATCATAGTTAAGAACAGTCTACTACATTGCTTCATACAAGACTAGTAACTCAATAACAGAAAGATCAATAACATTTAAACTTCAAGATGGCCTTCAATAACACTCCTTTAAGAGGCTAAAGAAATCATGACAAAAGAGACTTAGCATTATCAGAAAACTGGAAGTATCCAGAGGCAAGCAGACTGTGTTGAAAGATGAAATCATGTTTATGGATAGCAAACACTAAGCACAGGTACATCTCGCTAAGTCTAAGAAAAAGTTTTATTAATAAACATACACATTTTGTTAACTCCCCCTTTAGACAGCAGTTATTTCAGGCAACTCAAAAATGAGGAAGGGATCTGAGAAACCTCAAAGAATGGTAGCCAAAAAATGGATGAGTAAGATGGCATTGAACAGACTACAGGGACCAACTAAAAAAAACAAAACTGAAGAGCAAGCAGTAACGCAAACTGGAAAACTTCAAAGTCAACTAAGCTTGACTGACTGCAGGTACTGATAATAAGCAGTGAGGAAAACATCATGTTATGTAAATAATGCAAAATAGACAGCACAATGTCATCATAGTACATCACTCATGCCAGAAAACAGCAAAGCCTCATTTTGTAACATGACACAATATCTTTCTTCGCTACATTACAGAGAGTTAGAGCAACAGAGACATTGACAAAGAAATAACATTGGGAGCATGAAAGGTATTTCACATGCAACAAAACTATCACGAAAAGAGTACAGTGAAACTTAGTATTTCAGTGGATTTGTATGCAGGAGATTTTAGAGGATATAGTTTTGTCTGACAGGCAGCACACCAGAGTACTTGAGGCATGTGGATTTAATGCAGGGTGGTGACAGTTACCAATAGTCCTTAGAATTCTATAGGGATGTTTCATCACTATGAAATTCGAGTACTGCCTCTAAAGAAACCCACAAAAATCAACTGGTAACTAGCTTTCAGATATATTAGCAAGATTATTCTCCCTCATGAAGCTGTTTGTTGCAAGTTAACCTGCAGCTGGAACAGGAACAACCTAACCGATGTGAAATCCAATATAAGCAAAAAGAAAAACAAACCCGCAAAAGGACAACCTAAGTAATCACTCTGCAGAATAGTTAACAACACTACAAGAGAAATGCTCCAGAGGCATAAAGACATCACATGTGTGTATGCATAAACAGTAGTGGTATTAATCGTTTCAGTCTAAAAAAAGACAGCATACTACAGAAATTGCCTTCAACTTTCCAGTTTGACTCAGTCATCATATCAACTACTCCAGAATCTTCATTTACATAGGTATTTATAATCACAAAGCCTGGTCAAAGGAGTACAAAAATGACTGCAGCTGAATAAAATGAACCACTACTTATATATCAGGTTAGTTTTCAGGTTAGAACTCACTGTTAATTCCCTGCTCTGGTTTCAATAGCCATACAAACATGAGAAGGAAAGCAGACTACAGCAGCACTAATAACCATGTGCACTATAAGCAATTCCATTGTTTCCTCATTCATTTTTTTGTTCAAAACTGAAGTCCAGCTTTTTGTGGAACTGTATCCTCCACTGCAATGTAATCCTTATTGAGCAAGGTGTAACACAGTAGTACACTTCCTTGTACTTCAAGCAAATTACACTTGTGTACTCTGATAACTTCTGCATTCCAAATTTGACTTACTACTTCTTAAAAAGAAGTCAGCTGCTCTCTCATAAGCCACATGACACAGGTCCAGCCTGACAAGGTTTCAAATTTACTGAATACAGCAGCCCAGAGATTTAGAAACATAAGTGTGGTTCTGAAAGACAGTTACACAATAATGACTTGAATTATATCAAAACTGCTGACAGTCTTTATCTCTGGAGGAATACTCAGGAAGATATCAAAAGATTCCAGGAAAGTGTAAAGGAGAACTTCAAACTGTCCTGTGAAATTATCCATTGTAAATCTTTGTAGTCATTCAACATTATCTGCTCAGTATCTGAATCACAGCCTGAATGTGAAAGTAAAATCAGAATTCTCCTCCCTGCCCTATCGAACTCTCAGCAATCCAGGTCCAAGAGTCCTGATGGTGTCAACAGTGTTGAGCCAGCCAATCAATCATCCTGGCAGCCAGATACGTCACCAAAGGCCGCACCTTAGAGCAAACCCAGAGGCATGCAAGCACACAGATAACCACTCCAGACAAGGTGAAGTGGCGTCTTCTAGGAACACTGGCTAACAAAGCAAACACGTGGATGCAGAGCTCTAATAGCAGCACATACTCCCTGTGCAGGTGACACCTCTACACACAGGTGTACTTAATACTTGTACACCAGAAAATAGTCCAGCTAGAGTTAAAACCAGCATTGCAAATCATAGAACAAGGAGAAATTAAAGTAGTGGAACTAGTAATTTTATCTGACTTTTCTTTTTTAGGTAAACCTATCATTTTTATCTCTGTTGCCACTAGTATCACAGTATTTATTTGGCGTTTGAAAGCAAGCATGGGTGCATACACATGTAAAAACCTATATAACAGAGGCACCCATCAAGAGAGCAAAACACAGGACTAGATGGGACTCACACATCTCTGAGATAACAATGGGACTGGCTCGGTGCTCCTTAGCCCCATTATTCCCACGTGTTGGAGTCACAACTCCAACAGGGAAAGGAACCAAGTGCTCTTCCTGCTAGACCATGGACTGGTCTGGACTAAATCCTTTCTCTTCAAGGGTGATCAGACTGCATTTGTATTTGAACACTAGAGGCCAACTAGGTCTGCCCTATTTCCAAGGACTATGAGCCTCCTCTACTCCATTGCCATTGTTTTTTTTCCACTCAACTTGTTCCTCAAATACGATGAGCTGTAAACAATGAACAGAGTAGTTTCCTGAGACTTCAGGCACACCTTTCTAGAAAAGTTTTATACTTACACTAGGGGTTTTTCCTCTTCTGGAGTTGTGAATCAATTAGTTTTTGAACAAAAGATGGCTACACAAGGAAACAATGGAATTGCTTTTATAGTGCATCACATAAGCAAAGAAATTAGTTTTTTGCTAATATAAATACCATAACACTGCATACTAGTTGTATTCAATTTTCTTTACATAAAAAGGTGTCCTCTGAAGGAATTTTTGAACCTCTACGACCCACAAGTTTTTCCATTAATACTCCTAAATCCAGCAACGATGTTAATTATAGTTCTTTATCTTAGTTATCCAGTGCTGATGCTGCATGCTGTAAACAGCCTTGCTGCCTTGCCCATACTTTTGGTTCCTTCCACTCCTCATCTGCTAGGCAGAGTCACTTCTTGACTATATCTTCCTCCGTTCTGTCTCCCCCCTTTTTGCTTTTCACACTGATAAACACTCACCCAACTACTAACAATAACAAAAAGAGTATAGACTATGATATTTAGTGCCCTCCCATTTTGCCTTGCGTGGGCTTTTAAGATATTGCAAGACGTTATTAAGAGATACCAAAAGCAGCTTTTATCATAACCTACTTAATTCCTCTTTTCAAGAAAAACACCAGGCAAGAGACAACTACTGACTGGTCTCAAAAGAGCAGGCACACAAAAACTTCTGGCAACACACATGCTCTTGGCAACAGCTAAGTAATCCTGTAGTAAAAGAAAAAAAAAACCAAACCAAAAAACACACACCACTAACAAACCACAAACAGACCTGAATTCTTTGGTACTGTGGATCAACGGCAAAATTCCACAGACACCTGGGGTCCCCAAAGAAATTACCTGGAATATTCATGCCTCTCAAAATTGTCAGCATTTCAGATACTAATTTCTTTTTTCCAGAAGGATTAGACTATTAAATTTTGCTTTCCAAAGCAAAGCCCCACAGCAAGAAAACTTTCATTACAAATTCCAGTTTTCCAATTCCTTAAGCTTGACTAACTTAGTTACCACTGCCAGGTTTGAGTTGCAATCAGTTGAAACACAAGAGACTCAGCAGATTAAGTATTTGAATCAATGCCATGGGAATGATCAGGCTAGACTTTTCTCTAACACTAAAATCATAGTGACTTTTCCCTTCCAGTATCCCAACTCATCAAGGTACTTTCAGGCATTAAAAGCAAAGGAGTTTTTTATCTGCTGTACTTTTGTTTACAGAGTTCTTGTATTTGCAGTCCTCCTTCACATGCACACAAGTCATCTAGTCAGAGAGCTATGTTGCAGTATTTCCCCCAGTTTGAACCCATTTGGATTTTTTTAAAAAAGCAAAATTAGCACCTTCCACATTACTCAACCCAGAATACATCTGATAAAGCAAGACAAAGTGCAACTGTAGCTTTTTTTTTTTTCCTCAAATCACTTAGAAAGCAATACAGAAGGCGCTGGCTGCATCCAGAACTCGGAACTCTTCCTGCTCTTCTAAGCAGGATGCAAAACAACTAGGCTCTAAAGCCAGGATCCATTTCTGCCCACCTCCCCTCCCCCCCAAACTTTTCTGCAATTGGGCAAGTTTTCAGAAACATGAACGGAGCACACCCACAATCTCACCTCACCCAGACACCAGGGGTGCAATTACCCTTCTGGAAGGCAGGAGATAGCTTCAGTCTTTCTCTTGTTGATTATTTTGACTACTGCAGCACTACCTAAAGACCTTTTTTATTTTTTAAGTGCAATACGACAATTTTTAAGAGATTGTTACTACCAAACCAGATACTCAGAGAAAGCTATTTTTACACTTCTGTACAAAGAACAGGCAGAGTATCAGCCACCCATTTGCTTCTGCATTTCTGACTGGCATGGGGCTCCCAGGTCGGTATGCAAATGTTCACAGCACGTTCTCTGAATCTCATTCTTCTCCTGTTCGGACTAAGAAGCCTAGGCATCTACTTCTGGATGTCCATTTCCCTTCGGAGGAACAGGCACCACTCAACCTGACGTGCAGATGTAGCTTCCCATCTTCCTAGCTCAAGAACATTGGGGAATACACCTTGTATACCACTGCAAACTGTTCAAATGCTGGAAAGAACATCACTTAATGCTCCACCACAGCTTTTCAGCATTCCTACTTCACTCTAAACATCTGCCCTGGCTTCCAACTTCAGACAAAAATAGTTAGTAAGCTGCAGGAGGAAAATTAACTTCTTTGTCTTAACACCTCAACTTTAGGCCCACTCATGCAAGCATTAAGGAAGACATAAATTTCAAAAGGTCTGTAGCACCCACTCTGTACTAGAGAAGTTTTCCAGAAGGCTTACAACTCTGCAAGGCTATATTTTTTTTCAAGAAAGAAACAAAAACATAAAAGACACAGTTTATTTTTCAGAATTTAATTTTAATAATTTAACATGACACTATCCTTTATGTAAGTCAACTTTATTATTTATGATAATATAATTTTGATTCTCTTCCTTAATTTCAATTTTTGTTATTCCAAGAACCAAAAACTGCATTTCTTCAACTTATAAAGTCAGAACACAAGACACTTTCCACAGAAAACTTATATAAAATAAAACAGAATGTATGCTTACCTTTTAACTAATTGAATCTTATGTCTAAAGTGCTTTAGATCAATAACATGTGAGAGTACTGTTAATGCCTTTAAAGTTTAGTAAATATGATTAACTTCACTGGTGAGTTTCGTGACACCGGTTTCAGCAGTAAATCTACACATCAAGACGCTGGGTTTGTCAACTGTCAAGCCCATTCTTGACATGTTTTAAGTGTCACTACACACAACTATTAATTTAGACTAACATTTAGGCCAACGGGGGCAGGGGAATAAAGGTTTCTACGACCAGAAGCGTGCATTGTAAGCCATAACGCACGACAGCGGATGCCTTAAGACCCAGTTGTGGGAGAAGCGAGAGGACACCTGCTCCTCTCCCGCAGCTTCTCCCCCGGTACCCCAGGAGGTCGCTGCTCAGAGGGCAGGTCTGCGAGCGCGCACCCTCGCAGGGTGCCTTGGGGGTATTCCCGAGCAGCCCAGCAGGCTCCGGCCCGGCCCAGCCCTCCAGAGGGGTCTCGCTCCTGCGGCCCCCGGCGCCCGGACACGGACGGCCGGAGCGGCGCCGCCGGCAGCGAGAGCCCCCGGCCGGGACACCTCCCGCGCCCGGGCTGCAGGCGGGGAAGGCCCGAGGCGGAGCGGGCTGGAAGCCACTCCGACCCTTCCCCCGCCGCCCCTCACCTGTTTTAAACACCAGCTGTTTGTCGTCGCTGCTGCCGAAGAGCCGGAGCATGGAGACGAAGAGGACCCCGCATGAGTTCTGAATGCCGAAGACGGCGCCGTTGCACCACATGGCGGCCAGCATCACCACCCAGCCCCAGCCGCCCTCGGGGGGCTCCGGCGCCTCGGAGCTCCCAGGACAGTCCGGGCTACTGGGGGCCTCTTCCGCCGCCCAGGGCTGGGCCCCGCTCTCGCCGCTCCCGGGGAACCACTCGCCGCCGTTCTCCCGCCGCGGTTCCTCGACCGCCGGCGGGCCGGGCACGGGGGTCGCGGCGGCGGGGTCTCCCCCCGCCCCCTGAGGCTCCAGCTGCTCGCTCACCGGCGCCATCCTCGGAGCGGGCGTGAGACCCTCCAGGCGCTCCGCTCCCGCCTTCCCTCTGCTTCTCCTCGCGACCTCTCGTCCCCCCACCCTCTTCAGCCCCTGGCTGCGGGCATCCTGCAGCGCCCTGTCGGTCTGTCTGCCGGTGTGCAGGACCGAGCGAGGCCAGCACACACCCCCCCTCTTCCCGCCGCCGCTTTATTTTAAAAGGGGGGCTCCCTCGGGGGCGTCAGCAGCATGAGCGCTTCCCTCCGCGCCGATTGGCCGCGGGAGGGGAGGAGGGAGGGGGGCCGGGGAAAGGCAGGCGAAGCCGCGCTCCTCTCCAGGCCCCCCCCCCGCCAGCCTCGCCCGCCGCTCTGGTTCCCCGGCGGAGGGGGTGGAGCGGGGCGGGACCGCGCCGTGTCGGCAGCGGTGAGCGCACGGTGCCGGGGCTGCGCGGGGAGGGGAGCGGGGACGCGGAGGGCGAGGCTGGCGGCCAGCGGTTAACGGCTGGCGGGAGGCGGGAGAGCGCCCCGAGCCTGCACACAGGTACCGCGCACTGCCCTCGGCGGGCAGAGCGGTAAACAAGCCCCTGGCCCCGCTCCCGGGCCCTGCCCGCTCCCCACAAGGCAGGGCAGCTGCGCCCAGCGGTGTCCCGCCCGAGCTGGGCCAGGGGGAAAACTCTGAAACTTCCGCCCCGGCCGTTTGCAAACAACAACGAAATAAGGAGAAGCCGCCCCAAAACGCGCACCTCCCGCCACACACACACACGCCCCCGCACCCATGCTCGCGGTGATAACCAGCTCTCGGCCCTGCCTGGCGCTCTCCGGCCTCTGCGGAGCTCCAGTGCCCACCCTCCTCCCCGAAGGCAGGGCTGCCAGCCCCGGCGCGGAGGCGCCCGGCTCCAGGCCCCTCGGGGCATCCGCTGTCCTCCGGGACAGCTGTCCACCTTCCCTTGGGACACCCTGTGCTCGGGGAGACCGTGCGGGAACCCCTTCTGCCCAGCTGTCTTTCCTGCTTTTTACCAGAGGAAGAGAAAGTACTCTCTCCTGCACGCCTGAGGCATCAACTCTTGACCTTTCCTCCCCACAGCCAGGGAAGTGAGGGGATAGGGAAAGCGCAGGTCAGGAGTGTTAAATGACAAGTTTTTGATCCATGATCCCGCTTCCAAGCTTGCAGACGCACATCTGTTCCGCTGTTTGGCAGCTACTTGCGTTCTTAGCAGTTTAGGCTGGATGAAAGAAAGAGCTTCTTGAAAGAAAATCAGCGGATTAAATCTGGATGCTTCGTCCTTCCCTGTGAGATCTAGAGGGCTCAAAGCATCCTCTGGCATTCATACACCATCCCAATTTCTACCCCCAGAGCCTGGGCTGCTACTGCTATGCCCACTGTGCCCTCCCCAGCCTGCCTGCCAAAGCCTCTTCCTCCTTTTTTGACCCTGAATCACCTTCTCTGTCCCACCTACCAGTGGTCACACAGAACAACAAAGTTTAGTCCAAAACAAAACAGATTTTTTAAGAACATGTCTTCTGGTTCAGCACACATTGCTCTCCACATGAAAAGTAGCAGTAGCTACTTTTGTTATTTACATATAACAATGTGAAACATCTGTTATTACAATGAAGTGCATTTTATAGATGCACTAATCTTGATGCACACTCACTGTCTTGTTACCCATGCCCTTCTAAGTTAAACATAAAAACATTACACAAACATACAAGAGTAGAATTCAGAAAAGAAATAAAAGCCCATCAATGAAACACAATATAGTTTAATGAAATACATAAGTATTATCAAAGCAAAGAGAGAATATTTGGCCGACCACTAAAAAACACATCTGTTTCCCCCAAGGAACAAGTCTGGATGCTTATTAAAACCCCAAGCCTATGATAAGCTTAACTATGCTCAAAATATTTCATAATCAATTTAACATGCTAAAGTTAACAGTTCACATTCTCCACAAAATCTTTGTCCAGAAGCTGTTTTCTAAATCTGTTGAGCTTTCTTACAATAATTAAAGCTTCCTCCACAACATAACATTTTTGAACAGTTATGACAGAGCAAACCAACCTTTTTTGCTTTCAGATTCAATCTTCATTACATTTGTCAGCAACTATTAACTTAATTAAACTTTCAGTTGCATAGAAATAAACAAGGGCAAAATCCAAGTCTGGATCTTAAAGTGATTGATGCAAGGGGTCATGGTTCCACAAACTCTTAGATATGTTTCTAACTCTTAGTGAGACTCCTCAGACGGGAGTTCTGAATGGAAGCCTGTGAACTGTATGATGGAAAGTCAAATCAGCTTGAGGGAAGTGCCACGTATATTTTTTCAGTGGCACTGAAACACTGGACAGTGTTCAGTTTAGCTCAGGACTCTCTCTGCATATTTTTCAAGGTAATATTTATGTACTGCAGTTTCATTTGCCTGTTTCCTATAAACTCCCCCACTTTTTAAGATAAAGGATGTGTCTTTAGGAAAACCCATTGTGAACATATTGTGTGCAGCTTCCACTTTCATGCATTTAAAAAAATAATATTCTCTTTCCCAGTCATTAAGTGTTTCTTATACCCTGATTGGTATGAACAAATTATTTTCCCTTTCTCCGCACATTTGGAAATGCATAGGCAAAAAATCAGATTCTCCAGTACATATAGTTTTTACAAATGTGATGTCTATAACAATACTGAATTTCTTCAACATTTTGTACCTTGTTGTCCTACTGCTATTCAGCTAAACTGAAAAAAATGTGTAGTATTTATATTTTAAATAAAATTAGGCTCACAGGTCTTCCTTTACAGGCCTTAAGTAGGTATCTAGAGAAATTTTGTACCACTTTGGTATACTCTGCTCTTCTCAAGAGCTAAGTCTCTTCCCTTTTGAGAGAGATCTCTTGAGGTCTCAGCTATTTCCCTAGTAGTTCCCAAGAACAAGAACAATAAAACCTCGCTCTTCATAGTCAGATGATTTCCATAGAAAATGTACTTTGCAAACAGAATATGGGTAGGTTTGACTGCAGTTTGATTTCTGAAGTTTTTGATTTCTGGTTTTTTGCAACCCCAAAGATTCACAATAAAAACACTGGTGTTTGAATTATTGCTATCAAGGAATTTTAAAAGTATAATTTGAAAAAAAAAATACTAACTCTGGAAAAGTATGTGAAAGGAGAGCCACCTCTGTGGCTCTGCTATTTGAGACTGTATGTTCACAAGAAGAACAGTTGAAAAGGAAAAAGAAGGAAGATGGACATGAGATAATCACCATAAAAGAGTGAAAATAAAGAGGTCACAGAGATATAGAAGATATGCCTCGTATATAGATAACTGCATATGTTTCAGCTAAACTGTTGTTATAAACAAAAAGAAGAAATCATAAAACCAACAGTAAAGCAGAGAGAAAAGTGGAAAAAAACAAGAGAGTATGGATAAGCTAAGAAATTTGATGTTAGGAAAGCCTTGGGTATGTCCTTCCTGTTTATGGTAATGTGCTTATTTTACATGTTTTATTAATACCCTACAGCTGATAACAAACAGCAATTGTGCATGCAGAAGACATAATACTATGCAACAGACATCTGCTATGGTGGTACTTAACGCTGTGCCTATTTTAGGATCAATACATAAGAGGCCAATGCCAAAGGAGGAATTTGCTCTATCATTTGTGGACTTTCAAAAGCCCCAGGGGCTGGGAAATGGCATCTTCTGCAACCCTATCTGAAATTCTAGCCAGCTCCCCATTAAACACCGATTCACTTTCTCACAAGCTATTGAAAATAGACCAAGACTTCAGTAGCTCTCACATGCAGCATTTTCTTTGACCATAAAGAATAGTTCAATTTCCTATGACTTAAAAAAAATACCAAGATTGTTGAAGCATGCTGTTAGTGACACATCAAGACAGCTTTTCCATAAAACATTTTATTTTTAAAGCTTTTCAAAGTCGTGTAGTATTCCACAAACATAAAGCGCACAGAATTGCAAACCTGAAGAGTATGTGTTCAGAGAGTTTAATTCTTCCTTCTTCTGTTGATCTGATTAGAATTTGTATGTAAATTTGTATGAAAAGGATATGCCTACATCATCCAGAAAAAAAAAAGTCTTCAGTAAAATGCCTAACTTTATCACAATTTTTCAACGAGCTGTTGAAAAGCAGTAGATGCAAATCCAAGAAAGAGGAGAAGTATACAGATAGGACACGAGGCTAATATAAAATCTTGTGGCCAGTTAGACTAATGCAAAACATTAATGACTAAGCCTTTCTGTTCTTTAATTTTCAGCTAAGACACCTATTCAGCAGAAGGATTTGGACTTAGGTCAGAAAGATGAGATAAACAGGATAATCATTAAAACACAAAAATATATGGTATCGCCAATTGTGGGAAGATCAACATTAGATTAAATCCTATTCAGTAAGCAGTGTTTATGCACCTCTCAGCCAGACAGGATGTTCTACTGGTGTTTCAGACTTGGCTCCAGCTGAGTCGTACGAACTACCAGGGCTGCATCTGACTGCTGAGCAGATGAGTCACACATTCAAAGGTAAAAACCACAGATTTTACTTGTTAACTGTGGGGAGTGTTGAAAATGTCTGATCTAAATTTGGTATTACCTACAGTAGAAGTTTTCTAGACTGCTAGTAGCTGTCAAGATATAGGTTCCCTCCTAACTCCAACCAGTATGAGAGAGGGAAAGAAAGTAGACTAAATGTCTAACTAGGGAAGCTAGGGAAAAGCAACACATCCAGTTCTCACTTCTGCGTTTATTTGAAACACCAATTCCAGACTTAACATTTTCCTTTCTCAGGTTCACCTTACGGCTCAGGTCTGGCTTCTTTACAAATTATACTCCTGTTTAGTTTATCATTCAGTGAACCGTGGATGGGACTTGACCAGCTGTTGTCTGGAATATGGCTGACACATAACTGCTACTATTAAAGGTGGGCAACTGAAAGAAAGTGGCACTCAGTACCTGCCAAAGCCCTCTGCCCCTGCCAATCCCCAGCTGCACAAAGCTAAATTTTTGATGGCAGACTTTTAGTATAGGATTTCTCTAGCCTACCTTGTCACTGTCTCCACTGTGAACCTCTGATCAGGGATGTCATCTATGTGGTGTTGGTAGGTGGGAACAGGGGCACTAATTACTTTAAACATTAGCATTTATGATAAGTGATACTGAAGAAGCTTAGATGACTAGGTTAGATGTATGAGTGAGAACTCTAGACACCTAAAATTTGGTGAAATTAATCCCACCCGTGGCTATTAAGTTGAAGAACATCTTAAGATAATTTTTATTCTGACCTCAAACACGGAATTTGTTTTGATCCTATTGCTAAATGAGGAAGCATGAAGAATACATTGTCCTAGCATGATCATTCACCTCTCTTTTGGCAGTGAAATAACTAACAGTGCTGGCAACATTCTCATTCAGCTTCAAAGTTAACATCTCTTTCAAATGAGCAGGAACTGCTTCAAGCCATTGTTCTAGGCTGTCTTCAGGCTTGGTTTGATACTGCTACGCGGGTCAAGTATTTCATATTGCATGCATTATCATAGGATCCAAGCACCTCAGAGTTCCTTCCTTTGTTTATGTAGATTTAATATCTTCCAGACCACCTTTGCAATCTCAAGAACTCAATTTTGTTTTCAACAAAAGTTTGGAGCATCAGAGAGGCAAATGTTTTACCAAACCAACCAAATCAGATTGGTGTCTAGAAGCAGATTTTAGTTGGTTGCTCAGAGGCCACTCAGTTAACTTTTTAGGCTGCAAATAGCTGAAAAAGAAAAAAAAAAAAAAAAAACCAAAAAAAAAAACAC
>VZDJ01000141.1:13067866-13251005 GCA_008694505.1 Cyanoderma ruficeps | reverse complement strand
AAAAAAAAAAAAAACCAAAACATAACACCTCTGACAGTACTACCTGGAGTGAAAAACCACCAGGAATAGAAGTGACACTAATCTTGCTCACTTGCTTTTTAATAATTCTAATTTCCATGGAAGTTAAATTAACTTTGTTGATCACTGTTGTCCATTTGGCCCTCTGAAAGTGTTTCTTTATTAAAGGCTCTAGCAAGGGCTAGCAGGTTGTAGTGGCCCTGTTTCAAGGTATGATTTACAACACTGTCAGCATTTTTACTTACTAGGTAAGCAAAAGTGTGTATCTAAGTGAGTCAATTCAAATATTAAGGCACATGAAAACTCTTAACAAAGTCTTCCATGTAGAAAGTCTACTTGCCTTTGCAAACTGAGCAGATTTGTGTTGAGAAATACAACATTAAAGAATCTGACATTTTGAGACTGTTATAGGGGTACTAAACACAGCAAAGAATAGTTTTGGGCTGTAAATATTTGCATGGAAGTATTTAAACTATATCAGACATTAAATAGATGGTAAATAATTTCATTCATGCATCTACCTTGCAGCTGGTACAGAAGGACTTTATTCCATTCTGTGTTTCTGCTCAATAATAGTTTCTTTAATATGTGAAAGATTAACAAATGTTATCCTTTTTTTTTTTTAAATTCTAAATAATTGTCCTCAGTCTACATCTACTTTTTAACTATCATCTGAAATCCTGAATCTGAAATTGGGTATCCCACAAGAAAAAACCCAATCTTTTGCAGGTCAGTAAAAAAAAAAATTCCATACTCTCTCTGGTTCACTTTTCTCCAATTGATGGGTTATTTAACACATAATTCATCCCATGTATGGTAATATGGGTAAAACAGGTTTCAACAAAGGTGTGTGAAAATGCAACATTAGTTTGACTGTATTTTGTGAAATAAATGTAACAATTCTTGTTAGCACCATTAAATAGCTCCTCTCTTTCAAAAGGAGAATTAAATTAATCCTTCTGTTGACAGGAATTTCTTAAAAGTTAAATAAACCCTGTATCAGTGGCCTTCCTTTAAATATGCATTTACTTTGTGGCTAAGTAAAAATATACCACTTGTTCAAAAGTAAGCACATTCATAGGCCTTGCACTTTCTATTTATACTCGGATAAAATCCATCCCTACCAGATTAATGGGATAATCGTTACTTTATATACAAAAATAAAATAGTGCAGCATTTACTTGAAAGCCAGATGTGAATCCTTCAGGTTCAGTGGCTCCCAAGTGTTCTTTGTCCTCCCTCTGAAACAGCATTTTTTGTAACTCAGGAGATGCACATAGGCAAAGATTCCTCTCTGGGAATCACAGATGCATTCCCTAAGAAGATAAAATTAATAATCAATTTTCTTTATCATCGTAACGATCTTCTCAATTATTTAAAATAAAGAATATGTAAAGATTTTTGCATTACAGAACCTTCTGATCACAGCACTGTGACATAGCAAGATCTGTTTTCAGCAGAATTATTCAGTATATAATAGGTCTAACCATTTAGGTGTCTGTTTGTGTCATATATTTTAGTTAGAAACACTTTAGAGAAAACACTTCCCTCCTTCTCTCATGAGGGTGAAAACAAGGTAATCTTATTTAAACTCCCTGGGATGGTAATATTTTAAATGAAATGACACTGCACCCAATTATTTTAAAGCCTTCAACTCCTGTAAGCTCTTCAAGTAACATCTAAACCTTTAAGAAGTTGCCAACTGTTTGAATAATACAGTACCCAGAGAACCACCCTTTGAGAGAAAGCTTGCATGCTCAAATTGGGCCAAATAAGCAATAAGACAATATAAACCCAAGCCACTTAAACCACATGAATAATTCCCAGATACTTAGAAATCTGATTTATAACCATGCACCAGGTTTATAACCATACCATAACCAGCAGTGCTATTGTCGTTCCAGAATTCACTTTGCTGGAATTTACTGAAGGATACTGCTGTGTACTAACAGGTTTTTACAATTAATAAGACCTATAATGCTACTGACTGGGCATGAAAACTGTGTACTAAATAATGTACAATTATTCTATTTGAGGTAAATTTGCCATGGAGAATAACACTATTAATCATTAAGTCATCTCAGGTTTCTGTATTATCAAAACATGCTTAATGTTCCCACTAAGAAAGGCACCCCTGACATAAGGAGGTGATCTTCAAAATGACCTGGGACCCTTAGTTTTACAGAAAGAATGTTTGCTGACCTTTAACAACCTGCTTTGTTCCCAGACATTGTAACTTTGTAATTCCTTTGATCTTAAGACATTTTCTAATTGTATTTCTGCAGGATATTTGGTGTGCTGCCACCAGCCAGTAGAAAAGAAGGAAGTTAAAGTACTACCAAGCCTTTCTTATATATACCATTATATATCCACATATACAAGAGGACCTTTTTTTTTGAGTTAGCTTAATATTCCAAGGACATATGGAAAAAGTTGAACAAGAAGAAAATTAATTATTCTCACAGTTTTACATACAAATGATTATGGAGTAAAAACAGGCCTTTAAGTTGTGTTTGCACATGAATTATTGTGGGGTTACTACAGAGCTTTAACTTTATACCATCTTTTACATTATGCAATCTAATAACTTGCACCCACATAGCAAATGGGAATAGTTAACCTGGTGTCAAATCTCATTGCAGAAACCCTTGTTAAGACTTTGCTCACCTGTATACATCCAGCCTCCTATCTGCTTTTCTTCTTGGGAAAAATAAAGTTCTTTATTCAGTGTTAGAAGGGTCGATCCACTCCAATTTAAATACAATTAGCAAGATTGTTACACAGGTTGCATTTGCCAGATCTTTATGGCTGGTAATACCTCGGCCAAAGTACACAATATATTTTGATTTCAGTATGACTTTGCAAGGCTATCAGTTGGAAAAAGCAGGGTTTTGGTTCTGCAATGAATCCAAGCATAGCCTTGAATTACAGATACTTACAAAAGACCCCAACCTTGTCTTTGCTTCAACTTTTGCAGTAGGACTGATACTCTAGGGTAGCCTCCAAAGGGATTTATTTGAGTGGGACTTCTTCCATTTTGCTTTTCCTGATGTGCAGGATCGGTGTGAGAGACTTCTGATTTTTTCTAGTCAAGATGTGTGCTTCTTGTAAAGACGAGCTATCACTCTCCTTTTGGAGAGCAATATATGAGGAGATATTAACTGGAAGCATTAGTTGCCACAGGAGGATTGATGTCTGTTCTCCAGATAGACATCAGCTTAGCCTGGTTGTATCCAAACTCAATCTCCCATATTTCAAAGCTTTGCTGATGCAGAGAGACACAGTGTTCCTAACTCTGGATTTCTCAAGCAAATTGCCAGGTACAGACCCATGTTTAACTCCATTTTCATCACCATGAGACTCTTCTCTCTCCTACCCCAAAACCAATCTTCCTAACTACCTGGATGAATTCCTCCTGCTCTTCCCTAATAGTATGGTTTCCTAACAACAGTTTTCAGAAACAAGCTTGATATTAAAGCAATGAGCACAGGCTTAGAGCAAGAATTTCTTACCCGTTAACATGTAAGAGTTACAGGTTTGTTTGTTTTTTAAACAAATGTTTGAACACAGTCCCTGTGGTCTGCCTAAACTATTCACCAACACCAAATCCTGGCCTTCCTTTGGAGCATGAGGCCAGACAGTGCCTCCAGATTTCTGCTTCAGATGGCTTGTTTCTGATGGTCCAGACTCTCCCTCACTCAAGGAAGCCCTTTCTTTTCTGACCATGAGAAGGCTTGTGATTCGGGGTGTCCCAGAGCACAGGCCACTAATGACAGAAACACAAGGGCAGACTTTGCACACTTCTGGTCTGTGTACAGTAGCTTGGGAAAGGACCTTGAGTTAAAAAGTGTTACTCACACTCTCAGTCTAGGAATGAATTCTCTCATTATATTTTGATGGTATCAGTACGACTGGAAAGTAAAACACATTATTTCGATCCATTTCAAATATTGAGTGTTTAAAGTAAACCTGGCTTCTTGGCAGGACCCCTAGTACCTCGTTCAATAATTTTCCTTTTTTTCTCCCTTCAGCCCTCAGTCTCACATCAGGACAACTAAACTTCGAGCCACATAAAGCTGGATAAATCTTGCTTCATATCCTATTTATGCTTCTCCAGGCAAAAAGATCACCAGAAATTATTTAAGGAATTTTTCTCCCCCATACTTCCCGAGAACTTCTGTACCCCTTTCTGTCCCAGTCATTTCTGTAATGTCAGCTTGGAGCCCCTTCTTAACCCTTCCTCCTCCCTACACTGGGAGTTACCAATCCTGAGATGTAAAACTCACAACTTTCCCTCAATAACAATTGTAGTTAGCCCTACAGAGCCATTTCAGTGTGAAAATGAAACAGAAATTCAGGCAAGAAAAAGGAAAATATCAATGTATTTGTCCATTAATCATTGTTCTGTCTTGCTGGCTTTTTACATCATTCCTGAAACTTTCCCTTTTACAGCAAAGGACCTAACTCAAGTTTACATTGATTTCTCTGCAGCAGTCTTCTCTGCTAACCTCTTCCAGTAGTCTGTAATTTAATACATATATTATCTATATTATCTACACCTACATGCCCTGCTTTTTTTTTTTTTTCCTTCTGAAATGAAACAGGTCATTTCCCATAGATTTGTAACAGCAGGAAACACCTTCCTGTATTAGCTTTAATTTCAGCTTTCCATGTCAATGCATGCCAGGAGCATTTGGTGTGACAGAAAACATCCCCAAAGCAATGTAGATTCTGCAATACCATTAAAACGGGACCAAAAGTTCCTGTGCTGCTTGTTAGAACAGCGGAACAGAGTTAACTGCTGAGCGAACAGGGCAGTGTTAAGCCCTTTTCTCCTTAATGTATGACAACACTGATTTCACACACCGAGTAGCTCTGGTATCTGATTCGGTAGCAGCTGACAGGAAACCCGAACACAATTTCCAGAGGTGTTTTTATACTCCGTGTATTGCTGCGGAGGCTCAGTTACTGCAAAATCGTCTTTCTGCACGCTTTAAAGGCCGCCTAAGGGTGTCTTACAAAGCAGGAATTGCCATCTGCTGGCCAAGCCGGGAATGGGCTTTGTCCGCAATTTATTGCTACATCTCTCTGACTAAATTTGGAAATGGATTTGAGCAAAGGAGACGGTGCCACTGTCGGCTGAGCTTGCCCGCGGGACAGAAGTATGTGCATACTTCTCCAGCTCACGCTGGAAAAGGAGGGAAAAAACTGTAGAGGAGAAGATGAGTTTGGGGGATCCATTATGCTGAAGTATTGATTTTGAAATAGGTGGTAAAATAGTTTCGTTTTCATCTGGAAATTACACTTGAATTTTTATACTTTTGAGTGACAAAAAGAGAATGTAGGGGTGGCAAAACCCTTGCTGCTGGGAGAGGAAGGCCAAGTCTCTGCAAATTTGTGTTTCCAGATAAGAGCTGCTTAGAGGCACCAGGGAGGCACCACAGTAATCCCTGCCCATTCTCAAGCAAAATCCTGTATAGCACAGCACAGTCATCCCCTGACTCTCTTCTCTCATTTGCTTTTCCACAGCTGTGACTTTTTATATCCCAAGCCCTCCTGCAAGTTTATGTCCAAACTCTTCGCAGAAGCCACCTCCTTCCCAACTCTCAGAGTCAAAACATTTCTCCTCATTTTTGAATCCAGAATCCCTCACACATTTCATCTTCTTTCCCATCCTTCCTTAAATTTTCTATTCTACCAAGTCTGCCTCCTTTTCCCCTAACTCTTCACGAAGGCACAGACCATTCCACTGCACAGCTGGTTTGTAAAGAGGCAAACTAGTAACTTCCTCTTAGTATTCCCCAGCCTTAATGGAATTATGATAGAGTTCTTTCTATCACTCATTTTCTAGCAGGAGTTCCATAACTTAAGTGCCTGTGTTAAAAAAATTCATCCTTTTATATGCCACCTATTTTCTTCATTGCATGGTCCCAAATAAGCTTCCTTTTCCCATAAAATAATGTCAGGGACAAGAAAAATGGCTTCAAGTTGTGCCAGGGGAGGTTCAGATTGGGTATTATGAAGAATTTCTTCACAAGAAGGATTGTCCAGCATTGGAACAGGCTGGCCATGGAAGTGGTTGAATCACCATCCCTGGAGGTATTTAAAATGAGTGGATGTGGCATCTGAGACGTGGCTTAGTGTTGGATGTGGCAGTGCTGGGTTAATAAATGGTTGGACTCAATGCTCCTCAAGGTATTTTCCAGCTTAAATGATTTTGTGGTCTCCATGTCATCCATGAATTCCTGTATTTTTGCAATATTTGTTTTCAGTTATGTCCTTTCCAAGCAGAAGACCTATTTATTCTTCCTGTAGAAGCAATGTCATATCTTAAGATCAGCTTTGACTTTCTCTGAACTAGTTCTGTTATAGCCCTTTTCATGGTGGAGGACAGGGAGAGCTGAACTGCACACAGCAGGCAGAGTATGGGCACACTTTGGATTTACACAGCAGCAAATTTTTATACTCTATTTCATCTTCCTTGTACTAATTCTTATTTCCCCATACAAATTCTTAACATTTGATTTCCTTTCTGACTATGAGTATCAGGATGACATTTTCCCTTTCTACTAAAATTGCAAGGTCTCACTTTCTTTTTTTTTTAATTGGTGTCAGTTTTGTTCATCATTTGTACATAACAACAATGCATTTAATTTGTGTGACATTAAAATGCACCCTCCCAATAGCCTTATGGATATCTTTGCAGGTGACTGTCACCTTTACAACATCAATCTAACTTCATTGAACAGGTTATCAAACTAGAAGTTATGGAAGAACTTAGCAATAGCTCCCTAAACCATGTCTAAGTGGCACACAGAATCATAGGGTCATTGAGGTTGGAAAAGACTTTTAAGATCATTGAGTGCAACTGTAAAAATTTTACTCTCCTGTTCACCACTAAGCCATGTTCCTAAGCAAGGCATTTGCAAGTCTGGAGCTGAGCAAATGCCCCAGCTGCAGCTTTCTTGGAAGGGTCCTCCTGTTTCTGCAGCTCTTTCATCTGCTGGCATTGGCATTGATAAGACAACGCTGCACATAACTATTCAGCCACCATCTGAACAATAATCTAAGAAGATAAAATAAAAAAGAAAGTGTTGCACAAGCCAGAATTAGTAATTTAAAATACCTTTGATATCACACACAATTCTCTTCTCAGAAAGAATGTAACAGAACTAGGAAGAGTACAAAAACGACAAATAAGCAATATTTGTCCTGTTTCACAGTCTGTGTGAAAAACATTTAAATTGACCAAGACACGTCAGCTTGGGAAAGAAATCAGTAAGGAAACTGAGACTTGTAGAGTCATGATAGGCATGAAACAGGTGAAGGGAAATGTTTATCTGATAACACTCAAAAAAAAGACCTAAGGGAGATATGAGAATACGATCAGATCTCAAGTTTAACCCAATAATTCCTGTGCCACTCAACAAAACTAAATTATTAAACTAACCAATACAGAGTATTGAAGATGCCAAAAGTGCATATTTAACCAAACATTAACAAGAGTAGTAAAAGAAAGATGCATTAACAAAGAACACAATAAAAAGGTTACTTCCGGCTCAGGAACTTTTCAAACTGTGGATATCTCTATGCTAGGAAATAATAGAAGTATTGAAATAAGGCTCCATTGAGTTTCCCCCTGTTCTCATACTCTTTCCCAAAGTACCAGGAACTTAGTGGAGACTTAATACTCATTTTAAACTTCCAGAGTGAAGCAGCTCCGTACTACTACAGACACTGCAGTGAATTTTCTCATATTTGAGGAAATCACAGGGACAACCCATCCAGCATATAAGAGGTAAGTCTTACCTTTGAGGAAGGAAGTCTCTAAATCATGCCCCCTCAGATGAAAAGGACTCTTCATGCTAACTGAGTGTAGTTGTTTTTTTGTCTTATGACATGGGTGGAAATTCAAAATGTGTAGAAGTAATAATGTCAAAGTAAAGCATTGTGCTTGTACGAAACTGAATTTCTTTTTCTTCAGCTTATGAAAGAGTGAGATTGCTATTTTTATTATTGGGAATGTTATACAGAATATAAAAGTATGAAAGTTTCAATGGTGACAAATCAACTTTCTCCTTTCCCCAGAGTTTTGGTACAATGGGAAATTTGGCCTTTTTATTCTGACTTGGAACAACACAAAGTTTGCAAATATTGTGATTCTGAGAAATTCCATTTTCTTAACAGCTTATTTTTCTCATAGACTGACTATGAAACACCAGTGTGTTTGTTTGGAAAAGGAAGGTTCCTGTCAGTTGACAACATCCATCTTGGAGATATCTTTATTCACACAACTGCTAAACCTTAGTGATCCCGTTGAGATTTCTCCCTCGGCAGGAAGTGAGAGTAGCGGTGAGCTCACTGAGATTTTCTGGCCCATGGAAACTGGATGTATCCCACACCCAACCTATCGATGTAAAACAATAAACCACCTTAATCACACAAGTACTTCTTGGCATGTACAAAACACAAAGGAGGAGTAGCATTCCCAAAGAAGAATGCCTGTTCTCATTAAGGGTTTTCCTCAACATGGGGAAAACAAGGAGCAGAGTTCTCTAGGACAGTGTTCAACACTCTTCTGCAATGCATGGTTGCAAGTAAACAGGAGAGCTTGAAGGACAAGGTCTTAAAGCTTGTTTGTTTTATAAGTAGAAGCTACCATCACTTAGGAAAGCCATGTTCAGTCTCTGAGCAAGTCTGCAAGTCAAGTGTCTTGTTCAGTGTCCTAGAAGGGACATAGGAGCCCAGATAGTTTCTGATTTCAGTCATCTGGCTTTTATTGTGAAGAAACATTTATGTTATTGCCTTGTCTTAATAATTTGGCTGTCCTTTCTTAACACTCATTTGTTTTGCTGGCAGAGTTGGGCCCATGGAAACTAGCTCTTTACCTATGAGGTTGAAAAGTTCATCCTGTTCTACTTTTTAATAGAACAGCAAAACTTCCCTGTAAACTCAGCTCCCAGAATTGATTACAACCCTAGCAAAACTGGCTCTGGCCAAATGTTGGCAGCGTTTTCATAAACCACAAGTTTTGACAAGCTTTTTCCTTCTTCTCTGCTAGCATTTAATACATCTTTTTCTCCAGGCATACCAGTCAGGTGGTATAAATCTGCCACAAACATGAGTCCCTAAAGGAACAAGAATTGCCTTTGACAGAATGTCATGCATGAGATCATCTTTAGGGTAGGTTTACTGTGTCCTGTGCAGCTCACATAGTGAAAAAGAATTTCACCCTTCATTTTTTCGTAATATTCCTTTAACTATACTTTTTCCTTAACATGGACAGCTTTGTCTACACATGCTTAAACCTTTCAGTCACTTAACCACATAGGCCACAGAATAGATTTCCTTCCAGGAACTGAAAGAAAAGTAACTAAGAACCTAAGCAGCTATTTCATCCTGAAAACAGTAACATAGATCTAATTAAAACTAAAATAAATTTTAAATATTTTTCATAGCTGGTGAAAACAATTAACTGCCTTCAGAAATATGAGGCTCATGCTAAGATGTAGCATTAGCTTTCCAAGCAAAATGTACATGAAGTATTCCTAATCATGCTCAGACTAGAACAAGCCCAACTTAATCTTTTATTCAAGTTCATTAAACAAAATCACTTGATGCAGCTTAAAAAGTCTCGTTCATGGCACGGCTCCATAGCATCAGAGAGAAAAGACGTATGTTGAGGAATCTTCATAGCCGAGAAAATCCTTCCAGTTAAACCAGAAGCCACATAGGGAGTTTTGTCAGGAGGTTACTCCTGATCAGCAGGAGAAGTTTCCTGAATATTATTTTGAAGGCTGCTTTAAAACCAATCTAACCCGATTTCTTCATGTTTTGCTAAAAATGACAGAGAGATGACCTAGCATCTTTCTTACTAACTGGTGTTGGTCTTTGTTGAAAAAGATCACATTTCTGAGAGGTTTTCTTTGCAAAGAAAATGAAAAATCGTCTGTGGTTCCATTAAGTCAACTTTTTCCTGACCAAGTGAAGCTGACAGCTGTGCCAGCTCCACCACAGCACAGACAGCAAAGGCTTCAGCCACAGGAAGATACATGGAAACCACCAACAGAGACCACACCAACAAGGAATTCATGACTTCCTTATTTTATCCTTGCTCCCAAAGCAGATGTTTGGTTAACCTTTGCTATCACATCTGTAAAATGGTGTTTAAAAAGACCGTCACTGGGAAAGCTGTTATGAGGCTTACTGGCAAATATAGGTCTCAAACACCATTCATTTCCTTAAGGGCAAACTCAGAGCTGTAGCAATTCTCGAACCTGGGCACTGTCTTACAGATATTGCTGTAAGCAGCAACGCAAGTGGCAGGAGTTCCCTTACATCTCCTATCCCACCCCCAGCCTTTTGCTGCCTCCTCAGTGCAGCAATGCACATCCAGTTGTGCTATGGGCCTGATCAGGGAGCTGATCCAGGCCTTAAAACAAAGCACAGCCCCCTCCCTCTCCCCCGCCTGCCATTTCAAGTGAATTCAATCCCCTGACCTGATTGCCAGTCCTACAAACAGCTGCACCTTCCTAACTCCTTATGTCAGCACTGCTGCTGCACTCCCCACATGGTGTTATCTATAAAGTGTTTGGTTTTTTTTAAAGGAATCTCATTATGTATGACCTACTGCCTCTGAGAAACTGGAGAAGGCTAATGGCAGGAAGGGTGGGTATCCTCTCTCTCTCTGGAAGGAAAGAGAGAAGTGCCCAGCGGTTACCAGGTCTCTGATTCTTTCTTCAAGTGAACCTTTCTGCACAGCTCACAAGAGGTGAGCATCTGAAACAGAAAGAGAAACCCCTCATTCATCAACTACAGAACACATTTGAGTTGTACAACTATTTTCCCTCCAATATCCCAGAAGTCCTTAGATATTTCAAGTATGCTCAGAGAAGAAAGGAAAAAAATAAATAAAAAAATAAGTAAAGCAACTACAAATTTCCTTTCACAACATAGCATAGGAACCCTGTCTAACATTTCTTTCAAATAACCCTGTTGAGCAAGGAATTATTCCTGTGTGCAAAATAAGCCAAGAGGAGCTGCAGTCTATTGCCTCTTATGAATTAAAAGCTCATTACTGTTTATTGGCATGTTGCATGTGCCCTTTGGAGAGCCTCATTAATTCTTCATAATAATCTATTTTCAACTGAAAAAAAAAAATTAAATGGCAGCAATGGGAAGTGAGTGCAAGTTCTACATCACACTCTTTGCAGCAATCTGTCCCAAGACAGGCTCCCTGATACAGCAGCTGTTACTGCCCATCTTTGGCAGTGACTCACAGCAATTAGGTGAGAGACTCACGAGCACTTTGCTTAGAGATGTTTGGGGTAAATTTATACTGCCCAATATCTCACATTTCTTTGTTGCATTTGGAAACTAGTTTCTGTCACACACACAAACATGATATACCAGGAGAGAGAGGAGACATTTTGCCTGAATCTTCCTCCTTCTCACTTCTGCGGTCACTTCTTCACCTTCTTCCAGAGGAGAGAGCAACTTCTAGTCCAAGGAGCTCAGTTGCCACTGGAGAGAAACATTAGCAAATTGCAATCAAAGATGAGAAGATGCAACTACTCATGGACTTCTTTGGATTAGGAAAACAGGCAGCCTGACCTAGCTCAAGGAACATGTCTTTATCTGAAAAACAAGTGGAGAGGGGAAAGGGTTTTAAACTATCTTTTGGCAACAGACGATCTTGGGCCCCAGCATGCCTATCTACAACTAACACAGTTGCTGCTGCAGCAATAATTCCAGGGCTTACAGCAGCGTCAGTAATTCTCCTGCCTAGAGGCCAGCAGCAGAGATCAGTGGTTTAATTTTGCAGATTGAAAAGGGGGAGAAATAACACCAGTACCTAAATCAGCCTTAGAATTGATCACAGAGCTCTGCCTTAAGTGACAGCCATTCACTGCTTGCCTGCTGAGCACTGCCTTCTCCAGGGAATACATCTAGATGCTGGGAAAAAGGGAGAGAAACTTAGATTCTGAAGTTCACCTAACTTTGCATTGCAGCACTGTATATGTGAAAAATACAGTTTATTGTGTATAAACAATGCAAGACAAGAAACTCAACTTCTTGCCAGCACAAAGGGATGGTCTGGGCAAACAGTGGGAAAAGGGCACTGCAGCTCTGTCATGTTTGTTTTGGAGGCTGTGAGGATGAAAGGAGTCCAGAGGAACAAATTGCAACAATCAAAATAGAAGAGAGGGCACATACGGGCATACTTCAGGATCATGGATGGAGTAAGAAATCCAGATTTCGTAGGTGTTGTGTTGCATCACAGAAAGAATTATGGGATTATCAATGGGGAAAGTTGAAAGAAAATGAGATTTTGTCATTAACCATGCATACTCCCTATTAAGTTCTACAAAAAACTTTATGTCTACTTCCCCTGAATTACTTTGTGCTNGGGGGGCAGAGTATGAAGTAAACAGATTATGACCAAAAGTCAAACAAAACAAGAAAAGAAGAAGAGATGCCTTGGAAATTTCTTGATCAGAGAATATCTGCTGTGTTCACTGATTGCTCTGAGTAGATGATGCCCATATTATTTAGGACAAATTTTAATCCCAGATTACCTACAAATTTTTCACTATGTTCTGTATAGATGTGTGACAGCAACTCTGTATAGTAGTCATATATAGCGTTGGTCATATACTTCCTATATAGTGTTAGTCATATTGCTAACTTGGAACATTCATCCATTTAGAATTTCTCTGTAGAAATCCTACAGAGACTTCACATTCAGAAGCCTCATGTCTCTTTTCCTTATGCCTTTGTAGGAAACTTCTGATGCAACTGACCTATTTCTCAGCTGTTTTTGGATTGCATCTGGGATGTGTCAGTATTGCTAGAGGCACTTTAGCAAAGTTCAAAGGGAGATAAATTGCATTGGGGGACAGGGGAGAAGTCTCTGCGCCATGTGTAATACACATGTTAACATGTATTATGTATGGCTGTGTTATATATATTATGCACAACTAACATTTTCCACTTTCTTCTCTTTAATAATGAAAATGTCTCTAACAGAGTTCTGCTCTAGTCTCCTTACCCTGCTCCCCTGCTCCCTCATATTTGACAGCATCTGTAATAAGCCTTTTTTCCCCTGGCTGAAGGATGCAGCAGTCAGTGTGATACCCTATGTGTCTGCCATGTCCTCTTTTCATGCTCTTTTCTAACCCTCCCCAGCTGCAACCAAGCCAGTGGTGGAGGGAAACCCTCACAATCAAACCCAGAAAGCACTTACTGAAAACAAATAAGGTTGCTAAGGAACTGTAAAGATAAGCTCAAACCTGCCAAATCCAGGAAGGAGAAGAGAGTTCATATGCTCTTTTCAAACACACACCACTTATGGCTCTCAGTGCTCAGTCTGTCACATTATACTGACACAGAGCTAAGGCTGGGACTAGGTGCACCTAGGACAGATACCAAAAATTGTGGGAATCCCAAGAACCCAGCAGGTTTCAGCACTCAGTATCTACCTCTCTTCATACTTTTTATAATTCCACCAAGTCTAAAAAGAGCCAAAAAGACTTAAACTGGAGGTGGGCTGTATATTATATGTGTATCATCAGTTATCTATAGTGACAGGAGCCTGGTTAACAATAGCAGCAAAGCCACCAGCAGCACAGCTGGGCAACACCAGCATAGAGACCAAGGGTCTACAGAAGGCACAAATTGTGCCCTGCTTGCCCTTCCCATCCTGCCGGCTAGACTAAAGAGAGTGTGAGCTTGATTTCCTATTTGCAACTTCTCTGTTTTCCTGCACAGGCACAGCCTCAGGAGCCACACTTTGCCCACAGGTATTTTTTTCAAACCAAAGTAATTACTAGGCTCAACTCATAAATAAAGCTAACTCCTGTGTGTTGGGAGGTGGGAAGATGAAAGCCAGAGGAAAGGGATGAACATGCCAGTTATGCCTTGCCTATGGCAGGCAACCCCTGGGGCCATGTTTATGTGTTTTCAGAGCCTGGTGAACTCTAGAAGCAAGGAGCAATTGAGGTAGAGCAAGCCTCTTTCATCAGCTGCCCTTTGAGTACTGCACGTTCTGCTCCTCATGCACACAGCTACAGACAAATTTCCCTACACTTTGAGAGACTCTGGGAAATAAGAACATTCCACTAGAAAGGTTATCTTTAGCTCTCCTATCACCATTCACCTTGAGTTAAATCAGATACTTGGAACGCAGTCATTGCCTATGGAGCAGATGTGTGGTTGTACCTGCTGTACCCCTGAAATTACACCAGCCACCAGCCTTGTGGCTTTATCAGTGTTTCACAGCAAGGTTGAAACTTCTCTGAAGGGCACGAGGTGATCTCATTTGTTAACTTGGCTTCATCCTATCTTGTCATAAAGAGATCAGAGCAGTTCATTTCTGCTGTGAAAAAAAGAGCATTTCCATTTCACACTCAAGAATTTACACCAAAATGGCACTACTTTGAATACTACAAAGTATTTATCAGAAATACAGTAAGTTCTATTCCTTGCTAACAACATAACCTGAAAGTGATTGGCATGAAAAAGCATAACCTAAATATCCTTACACTATATTCAGAAGAATTTCTCCTTACCTCACATATCTAATGCATTTTGTCCACCACGTAGCTGTATTTTACTAGTACAAAAAACTATATATAAAAGAGTACTCACACAAACAGCCACAGGTGAGGGACATCAGACACTTCAAAGGGCAAATAACTGCGCCTGGGCTCTCCCCACTGATTTCCCATGCTCAAGGATTTCTCACATCCTGAATCTTTAAGTAACCACACTTGGGTGTTGGAAGGTGCAGTAGCCCTAACCTGTCCAAAACTTCCCTTCATACAAGGAGCAAACCAGCAGCAGCATTAAAAAAACCCCACAGCAGGATTCAACAGTTTCTGAGGGCTCCTACTTCTTAGTAGTAGGAGTGTAACTGTTCCACTTTTTACATGAAGAGGTAACAGGATTTTAGGTGGTCTACATTACTGCTAAGAAGTTAAGTTTTAAAACCCAAATTGAGCACCAAAATTAGCTTCCAAATTAGGAAAATCTGGAAAATTACGGTCTTTTGAACCATGGGCATGCTTTTATGAATTTATAGTATTTTTCTATTACTTTTACAACTCAAGCCTTGTAAAAGGCAGCATTGCTTGCTAGTACAATTCTTCTACAGCTTTCAGACAAAAGCCTAGTGATCTGTACTTCAGAAAGATACAATGGGAAATACAAATCTGAAGAAGTTTACGGAATCATTAATTTCTCAAACACATGGTTAAAGATCGGAGAAAAGGGTTTGGAGAGAGCTGGGCAAATACATTGATGCTAATATGTTTGTGCCCCCAAAATGAACCCAAACTTTTAAAGCCCTTCCTTTTTCACACTACCAATTTTATCAAATGAGCACTGCGAGAATGTCGTGGGTGGCATTTGCACAGCCACAGCTACAACTCAGCCCTCCCATAAGGAAAGCAAAGCTGCCCAACAGCTTCCATCCAGGATGCAGAAGACAATTGAAAATAACAAACCACCTATTTCTGATGTGACACTTCAGCTGATTAGGAAACCAGCAAGAAAAGTATTAAAAACATAAGTAGGATGACCAAGCTTGCTGTTTGACCACTGTGTTGATAATGTGTGTATACTTCTATAACAATTATGCTTAAAGGGCAGAGAAATATCTCCCAAAGAGACAAGCAGAATTAAAAAACCCTAGGTTTTTCAATGTGTTTCAAAACAGAACACCACGCCAAAGTCTCACTAAACTCTTAAACTCTCATCCCCTTATAGCTGAGTCTGCACTAATTCATAAGCACAAACTTGGGAGGAAAGCAGGATAAGAAGAAAAAGTATTTGAAAAAATGGACCTTTAGTGGTTGCTTCACATTACTTCCACTCTGGGCACAAACCAAGCAGCAGATTGAAATTCAACCTGTAAAGGTTTCATTTATACCTAAAGTAAATATCAGGTACTTTGCTACCATGGTGATGAACACAGTAAAAACACCTTAAGCACTCCCACTTCTGCCAGTGCAAAGCAGGGCCTGGTGCAATAGTCAGAAGCAAAGCCTGGCCATCACACATGTATTGAGCTCACACTTTAGAAAATGTTTAAAAACTTTATTGAGTGTTGCAGTTGAGTAAAGTCTGAAATACATAAACAATAAATGAACAGAGAAGTTGTGCATATTATGCACATTCATTGCTTTGGTCCTGCACGGAATATGTAAGAACTGACTGATCAAGGGCTCCCAACAAAACAGCAATAAAACTAAAGTTTCTGGGGGAAGGGAACCTCAATCCATCCCACTGTGACCGGCTTGCTGCCAGCAAGAGATGCCTAAAGCCTGGAGAGAGATTGCAAGTCAACAGGAATGCCCCTGAAGGGCAGCACAGAGGAATTTAAGCCTCTCCCACCAGCAAGCTGCTTCATTGGAGGCACAATTTAAATGCCTTTATGCTAAAAGCACAAAGCATGGGGGATATTAGGAAGAAATTCTGTGTGTGGGTGGTGAGGCACTGGAACAGGTTGCCCAGAGAAGCTTGGGATGACCCATCCCTGGAAATGTTCAAGACCAGGTTGGATGGGGCCTTGAGCAGCCTGGTCTAGTAGAAGATGTTCCTCCTCATGGCAAGGGGGTTGGAACCAGATGATCTTCAAAGTCCCTTCCAACCCACTCTGTGAAACTGCCCAGGAAATGAGTCACCTGTTTGACTCCCATATATTGCTAATACCATGAAACAAACACTCAGCTTTGGACAACTAAGAAAGTTGTATTTTTTAATTTATTTTAAATAACCAAGCTTCATGTTAAAGCTCAATACCCCAATGTTCCCTTTAAAATGACAAATGATTAAAAATATTTTTTGTTACAAAACTAAAACTAAGAGCAGCTAAATCTTTTATGTCTGACAATTTATATTACAACATATATTCTGAATTTGAAAGTAGAAAGAGTTTTCAAAGCTGTCCCAGACTGTCAAGCTGACTTTGACTTTTTGGGAGTAGCCCCACCATCTTCAGCTGACTTCTCTGCTGGCCTCTTTCTTAAGCCTTTCATTTTCCGTGTCTGCAGTTTACTAAGATCTTGCTTCTGCATGTGGATTTGACCATAAGTTGTACCAAAGGCATCGTGGGAGATATTCTTTTTCTTCTTGGGCTGCAAGGGAACAACAATGTTAATATTTCTGAGTACAGTCCCAGGAGCTCTAATGAGAATCTAGTGCCCAAAAGGAAGGCCTCACACATTGGTAGGACTTCAGAGACTAAGATTTGTGTTGTGTGCTCTGTGTGCTTCCAGAGGAGAGTCTGGATGCCAGCTGAGCACCACAGAAACGCTGTGGCCCCAGGAATGTCAGTTGGCCTTGATGAAAGTAAGCTCTGGTCAAATACACAACAAGTAATACTTCCAGCCTTTGCTCTCCTTCACAGAGAGATCTGAAAGCAATGCCCTTTCCAAGGTACATACCTTCAGGCCTTTTGGCTGTTTCAAAGACAGCTTATAAAGGTCATCGGAGGCTAAATGTGTCCTCCTCATAACCAGATCTAATGAAGGTCCCATCTCTTCCAGTTCAATTCTGGGTATTTTACAGCCAGATTTCTTCAGAAGCACTCTAGGAGGAAAAAACCAACCGAAATCAACATTGCCCTCTGTGCTAGAGATTTATCCACGTTCCTTAATGAAAGGTTCAATCCTGCAGTTCAAAATACTATTAAATCAACTGCTACCACTAACTCTATCACTGGGAAAGGCATCCATCAATAACAATTTATAATAAATCAGTCCAATTGCAATTTGAACACATCCAAAATACGAACCTGGCTAATGTAATTTATTATATTTTTTAATGAGACCAGTGTAATCAGTATCACTTTTAAAACTCAGCCCCAGTACCCTGAAAGCCATATCACTTTTCAAATTCAAAACAGCACCCTGGGTATTATTAGACATGAAAAATATTCACTGTATAATTTACAGCAAAATAACCTGTGCACTTATCTGAGGAAGTGTTTTGGTTCTTTGTTTTTAAGAGTGAGGCTGATTGAAATGATTTTTGTATTGAGAGAAATCAAAATCCCATGGAACACAAGCTATGAATGTTCACAGCCTCCTAAAGCAGGGAGAGACTGTGAGGGTGAACACCAATGCGACAAGAAAGTTGCAGCGTCCTGCCTTTTCCTGGTTTTCCTTGTGCATCTCTGTCTGCAGTCAGAGTCCCTGTTGTTCCCTGGCAAATACCCAAGTGAGGAGAGTCATAGAAATCAGCCTGAGAACAGACTAAGTCCATCAAGTCTAGGACAGTACCCAGAATTCACTAAGTTAATTCACACCACCTTACTAACTGAGCCACATGGAAGAGCAATCCTCTGAGCCAGGAGGAGCTCAAAAAGGAAGAAGGCAGCAGACCTAGGGCTCAAGTGTTTTCCTTCTGCTGTACAAATTACACTGGAGCACCTCTATACATTGCATGTTCTAAATGCAGTTCAAGCCAGTTCAATTTCACAACTACAGATTAAAGCTGACAAGTGTACCAAACCCCAGACAAACAGATGAAACACATACTCACTTGTAGCTTCTCATGTAAATTTTCCCATCTACAGCTGTGAAATGCAGAACGTACTCTAAACCAGCCAGACGAATACTGGGCACAGTGGGACCTCTGAAGAAATCTGAGAGAGTATTTAAAAGGAATAAATGCCATGTTTCTTGGCTGAAAATAAAACCAACAGATGCCTGTAACAAATTTGTGCTGTGATATGGGCCCATTTTGAAATAGGAATCTCATGAAATAGCCACTACTTAAAACTGCAGCCTGGCCAATACACAGGACAGAAATTTAACATTGCACGTGTTACTGTACACTGGTGAATCTAAATGTGTGTGGATATTCTGAACAAAGTGACTTCCCACAGATAAATTTGGTAGCAATATACATGCTACCTATAGATATACTTCCCAGAAGTAAGTGCATGGAAAAGAGCAAATACACTTTCAGAGCAGTATCTTAGCATTATTGAGCTAATGTGAATAATTGTATTGTCTATTCTTTTAAATAGTCATGTCTAAAAATCAGGGGATAAAATCTTATTTGGTGTTTAGGCCAGTCAATGCTCAGACAAACACAGATCAGTACAGAGAAGCCATTTCCTCAGGTATCTGTTTAAAGACATCATTCAAACCTAATACTTAAATCTTAAACATAGCCAGATTTGGAACACTAGAAAGAGGGATCAAAACCAGTACACATCAGATCAAAACTGCACCTTTTCTACCCTTACCTACATTTTCTCTCTCTGACTTTGGGAAAAAGTTTAGATATATAATTTCTTTCGTATCTCCCTCACAACAAGGCAATTCTGTCCTCTAGGTAAAGCAATATTTGTCACTATGTCTAATGTTTTCTCTATCAATAAGCAACACATCTATGAAAATAAGACACTTCAAATACTTGCCAGTTTGCAGAAAGAACACTGAAATACAGGTTAAATATAAAATGAGCTGCCTCTAGTAAGGTTCTTATATCAGGCTATGAAAATGTACTTTGCAATCAGAGAGCCTGCAATGAGCACAGCAATCTGTCCAACATATGCAGAGGGTGGAGAAAGAATGTGACCTTGACCAAGGGAACAAGGTGTGCTAATAAACATGACAGGGCAAAGCTGAAACATAGGAGAACTGCTAACACATCACTCTTTTCTGCTCTGTCCTGTTTTCAGATCACTTGGATGCTTGTCTTTTCCTTCACTACCCTTTTGCAAGAGTACCAGCACTGGAGTAACATCCAAAACACAGTTTGGCTGGCAAATACCAGATGGAGTCAGCCCAGGAAACTTTCTTGGTCAATTAAATACTCTCTTATTTCAAGTCTAACTTGTAGTTAGAGGAAAAGTTGCAACTAAAACATTTTGTTCGCTTGTGGCATATTTTTCTTCCCTTCAACTAGTTCTCTGCAGGTACACAAGCTTACATTCACAGTGGTTTTATTGGCAACACCTTCCTTTCATATTTTCCTGTGGCATCATACATCCTTTCACCCACAGGATGATCTCTTCCAATAAATGCAGGTGGTCAGGAATTTGTTTCCTGGCAACACTGAACAGCTGCAGAAACCTTACACTTCACTACACTCAGAGAGTTGAAGTTTTTTTAACATACTCTTAATTTACGACTCTTGCTTTGGTTGGACTAGAGACTTGCTTTCTCCTTTCTTTCCATTCCTAGTTCTTTCCCCCCTTGTCCTCAACATGTTTCCAGAAAGTCTAACTTACTCTTTGCTACAGAGAGCTTTTCAGGACCTTTCTATTTCCAGAATAAATTCCTAATTGATTTTGGAATGTAACTCTTTCTGTATCAATTCATATCCAAAAGCTGATAACACTGTATTCTATGTAGCCTTGGTTAGCATGAGTGCAGTTCAAACATTTCCCAGCCATCCCCTTTCCTGGCCAGAAAAAGCCCTCAAATCTTTTCAGACACTCAAAAAGAATCTGTGTGAGGAAAGGTGCTGTTTGAAGACCAAAGTGACAGGCAATCCAAAATTGTGGAGATCTGAAAACCAACATTTTAGAAAGTGTATAAGCAAGACCTATAGTGGCTTGGCCATTTTTAGGATAAAATAGATGTGCAATAACAGAACAAGCAGGCAGTGTTGCAAGAGTTGAAACATCTTATAGATACAGGCATAAAAAATTATTATTATTTCATTAAATGCATTCCAAGACTTACATCATTTAAATTAACTATACTACCACGTTGGAGAGCAATGAAAACCAAAAGAAAAAAAGAGGGATGTCTCCAGGTCTCCAAGAAAATGCATTTGTCATTTATTTCTCCTAAACAGCTTCTTCCACTTCACAGTTTAACTACAGCATTTGGTTATCATGAAGACAATAATCCACCATTGCCCTCAATTTTACCAAGAAGCTGCTGTAAGATGATTGTCCAAACATGCATAAGCCCCTCTGATACCACAAAAACCAGTCGGCTCGTTGGTTGTTCCTCAGCATCACTGACATCACACTGCTTTGGCAACAAGAAGCTGTCAGCTATCTGACATTCCCCCTGGGATTTCAATACCGGTACAGCAACAAAATATTTCCAGCTGTTGTTATAAAGACATTCTTCTATCTTTCTTAGCAAGAGTAGCAGCTTAAAGGTACCATCTTTTGCAGAAATGGAACAAACACTTCTTCCTTATTGTTTAAGGGCAGTTTTGAAGCAGGTCAGATTAATTCCCAAATGATTTTAATTTATTAGTGATACTTTCAAGCCTTTACTCTCCTTAACCTTTGTCTGTTGTTTCGCATCTGGGTATTTCACAGAACTCAGCAGAACATTTAAGACCTGGAGTACTTGGCATACGTTCAAGAAGAAAGATTGGGTGTGGAGTACATTTGACTGCCAAGTCGTTAATTGCTAATAAATAGGAGAGGAGAAAGGACAGGCAAACATCAAGAGAAATAGGAAGGACTACTCAGTTATTTGGCAACTAGCTCACTCTGCATGTCTCCCATTTCAGCTGTTTCATCATGGGGTGCTTGAGCACATCTGGATGCCCACCACTGTGCAGACGCCTGAACAAGATACACTTCAGAAAATGCACCTGCTTCCGGTGTAAATACTCATTTACAGTGACACAAACATGCAGCAGTTTGTGAGATAAGACTCACTTATCTTTGTATTCAATCATCTTCAAAAATGTATAAGCTCAGTTACCACCCCTTCGTTCATCCCCAAGAACCAACCAGTCGTACTGAGAGGACGAAAAGTTACTCCTCTCCTGCTCCCTTTCATTCTCATTTCAGATGAACCATCTTGCTTTAAGGAATAATACTAAGGAAAAAAATCTGATTTTTAGGGGCTGTTTCCAAAGAGCAATCATTTCCCCATTTGCTAGAAACCCAAGAATGGAACTGAAAGAACAAGACTGTTCTTATTAGGCCAGGTTCAGTATTTTACCAGAACTTAAAAGAAAAAAAAAGTAATCTATTTTCAGGAAAGCTATTAAAAAGAAAAATCACTACACCCTACTTACTAGATCTAGTTTTGCCAAGCAAGAAGCACGTTTGAAGTGTCAAGAAATACAACATCCTGTAACTTCCATGTCCACATGTAAGTTCTATAAAGCTACAATGTGCTTTATTTTCCAGAGCCTCCAACTTTAAGATAGTAAAAAACTTCATGCCAGTTTGTTTCCTAAGCTCTAAGCCTGCCTTAAATTTAGGCCACAACTTATCTACAGCTGATTTTTACTGCACCTGCTCTCTCCAAGTATCCTAAGCAATGGTGCGCTTGTTAGAATTGGAATTTCCAACAAAAATGCTTTCATTACAAAAACAGAAGTTGACTTTGACTGATTTGGCTTTTCTGTAAGCAAAAATACCCCACTTTCTGAACTTAATCCACTGATTTCAATTTAGATACTTCAAGACATTATTTGGTTAGAAAAGTGATGACCCAGTACAATTCTAAGGCCAAGACATTTTGGAAAATGACAGTTTTCCCACAGTCAAAGTAAGGAACTCTGGTGATCATGAAGTTTCATCTTCAGAATCTTTTAGGACATTCTTTTATCCTCCCTTTAAAAGTCATCACAATTAGTTCACTTTAATTTTATGTGACATGAAACCTACAAGTGCTCACTCTTGTTTTCCTTCTCTGCTGAACATAAGCAAGCATTTATTGACAAACTAGCTCTTCCCAACAGATCATATTATTACAGATCCATGCAATCCTACTGCCCAAATAATCAAAATACTGACCAATAAGAAGGCTCTTCAGTCTTCTGTACTCTTCATTCACATCAAACATGTCACCAGCAAATATCAACATAGGTTTTGTCCCTTCAGGACACTTACTGTTCTGTGGAATAAGAATTTTAAAACAACAAAAATTCAGACAGTTAGGGAACATATAATTGATTTAATAGGTGGCCAGCCATTCAACACTGAAAGAAAAACTGCTGTGACCTGTGATCACTAGGAACAGAACAGACCAACCAAATTAAATTTAAAAGCAGAGCATAAAATTAACATTCTGGAGTACACAAATTACCAATCCACATATACTGCATGAAACACATTTTTAAAATAACTTAATTCATTTCAGGGTACAGAAAAAATTGCAACAAAAAATTCCACCAGTAGGTGTCACTGAAATACTGAGTTAACAATTCCTTACCTTGATATCTTTTAGGGATACAAACTTCTCAACGCCCAGCTCAATCATGTCTAGAACATGGTAGTCAAACATGCGACCTGTGAGAGTAAAAAATAAAATCCAGCTGTTTAAATATTCACTGAAAACTGCACCTATCATCCCAATAAAAACCCAAGTGGGACTTATTACCTATTATCAAGTTGTTAGGTCGCTTCTTGTTATGAGAGCCAAAGAGAAACAGAGAACAATCTGATTTCTTGGAAAAAAACTCCTGCAATTCAAGAAAAGAATCAAACTTTTAAGTTGCAGTTCACAGGGTTTAAAATATTCTGCAAAGGCACTTGGCACAAACACATGAGTTTAGGAGCTGCTTAATGAGAGAGCAGCTGCACCTACCAGAAGAGTTTTGAGCATGTCATGAGTGGTTTTCAGCACTCATGCTAAAACTGACAGCTGGATTCAAGATTCAAATTTCTTTTTTTATTTAACATTGCATCTTAAAATACAAGTCAGGTATTTTTTTCTTGCTATTTTATCTTTAATACCCTTTCTTGTAATTCCTGATTATTTGGTTTCACACAAGATACTTTCCACCACTTCTCTTTGCCTGACAAGTAAGTATTGGCAAACTGGCTGCTGTTGTAATGTCTCGTTGCAGTTTCCCAACTAAGCTTCATGCAGCACATTGGCTTTGCCTGACAGCTTCTGAACAACCACTTAATTCCCTCAACAGCAAGTCTAACAACATCTGCACTTGGCACAAGAGTCCTACTCACAGAGCAACTTCATGTCAATTTATTACCCAAGACTAAGATGCCACCTAAAACCAAGCCAGTGGTGACTATCACAGAGATACATTCTGCAGGAGGAATTAGAGACCCTATTATGGTACGATGTCCAGAGCCAACATTACAGAAGTTCTTTCTAAAGATGTCCATCTCCAAAGTCTTTTTGTACACCTCTCCCTCCCAAGGCAGCTCCTCATCCTGTGTATCAACAGTGGCTCCATGATATACACACACACAATTTATCCAGTGCTTCCCACAAGTATATACCTGCACTTGGCAGTTGTGAAGCACAGGATACTTCATCTCCCACCCCTGCTGAGAGAGGATATTGCAGCTCTGCCTCTCTGGGCGGCCAGAGAGACACTTGGAGAGGCTGGATGAATTGCATATACAAATCACAGAGTTCAGCATCGAGGGTTCCCACCAGACCCCTGAGAAATGCTGACTCTAGACAGGCCAAGTACAGACCAGAGGGGACTCCCCTTGAAACACGTGTTCATACAGCTCTGTTAATCACTGTGTTGGTATCTATACTCTCTAAGAGCTGTGTATTTTATTAAAGAGATGCAAAAACTCAAATGCTTTGAATGTGCCCCGCATATACAACAATACATATATTGCAAAATTGCCCCTTTAAAAAAATGCCTCTAGCCAGTCAGCCAGGACTGATGCTAAATGATGGAAAGGGGCTTGGTGAGCTTTTCCACCAGCTCCCTAAGCAACTTAATGGATCCCATGGAGTCCCATAGACATGTGTGTCCAAGTGGTGTAGCAGGTCACCAACCATTTCTTCCTGCATTATGAGGGCTTCGTTCTGCTCCCTGTCCCTGTTCCCCAGCTCAGGGTACCCAGAGAGCAACTGGTGCTGCTACTACAGACTGGGGCAAAGAAGGCACTAAGTACCTCTGCACCTCATCCTTTGTCCCTGTGTTTCCCTCTGCATCCACTAAAGCATGGAGATTCTCTTTAGCCCTCATTTTTTTTGGTGATGTAATTGCAAAAACATTTTTTATTGTCTTTTGTGGCAGTAACCAGATTAAGTTCTAGTTGAGCTCGGGCCCTCCTAGTTTTCTCCCTGCATATCCTCACAACATCTTTGTGGTCCTCCTCAGTGGCCTGCCTCTTCCAAAAGCAATATTCTCTCTTTTTATCCCTTAGTTCCACCCAAAGCTCTATTCAGACAGGCTATTCTTCTTTCCTGATGGTTCGTCTTTTGGCACACAAGGATAGCCTGCTCAAAATTGTAAGAGAAAACATTGTTTATACTTACCAATGATGTTTGGTCCTCAAAAGGCCTGGTGATATTTTTCCTGAGAAGAGGAGAAAAAAAAAAGTTAAAAGAAAAAAAAGAAAAAAAATAGAACAGGCCCAGAGAAGCACTTCTTATGAATTCCCTGATAATAAGAGGTTTTACATTCTACCAGAAACTCCAGCAGCAAAGTCTCAGTTTGAGTTCAAATCACAAGCCATATTACTACTGCCAGGAATGCCTTAGTGCCATCATTACCATTCTCCACATTTCCTGTCTCCTGGGGCCTAACCTGCAGAACACTTCCACCAGGGACACTGTGAATAACTGTCCTTGCCTGTTCATTCACTAAATTTAGCTATTACAGTTGTTTCTGCACTACATTCATACAGACACTGGGTTCCCATTTCAAACAAGACTCAGAGCTGAATCCTGCTTCATACAGAGAAAGGCTCAGCACCAGCAATGATCACACATAGCTTCTTTCCAGTCTTTTGAAAATCATGATCAGTCATCTTCTGCATCCTGGTCATTGTTCAAGCCCCCATGCAAGCCTGCAGCTCTGTTCATGCCCTGAAACTACCAAAAGCTGTCTATCTGTCAGAAAACTCGAAGGTGTCACAATGAGATCACTTACCTTTTATATAGTACAGCAAAAGGCTTTTTCACAGCATACTGCAAAACACAAAGTTTAAAAAACACAAAATTCTCTAAAAGATGCACAGCACCGTTGTTTTTACAACCCAACAGTTTACAGGATCATGTGAAACAGTAATTGTGCAGAGCAGGCTAGAAGAAGGTACCTCAAAAGGCCTGCTCACAGTAATACCCTTTGAGCTGGTGACAATCTTGTTTCTAAATTGCACAAGAAATTATTTGTAGAAACTAAGAAATAAAAAATTAACTGAGAAACAGCTGAAATCAAAGCCATGTAATGCAATCCCCTCTGCTTCTAAGGGGCAAAAGGAAAAACAGGGACAACAACTTAATTATCAGAAGCATAAAAGAATAGGAAAACAACAAAGCAAAGAGAAAAACGAGTGTAGGAACAGCCATAGTATTTTGAGCCATGGAGTTAGGAGACAAGATTGGTAACCTAGTTTTAGAAGAGGCTGAAAGCTCCCCATCAATACACACAGTCAGCTTACAGGATTCTGGGATATGACTTAGCTGTGTGATACAGTCCCAGTTCTGTACCTAATCCTCTTAATCCTCTTGTTTTCAAACAGACTTGGTAACACTTCACCTTATACACTAGACAACCATGAAAAAATAAGAGAGCAAGCTGAAAACTTCTGGCAAAGAAGAAGCTGGAAGAGAACAATCTCCATTAAGAAGCAGGTAATGACACCTTTGGAGTACTAGTCATTCTGAGATTTGGGGTACAGGGAGAATATGAAAATGCTGATAGTGCAGCAGAGACAGCAAACTGTAAGAAGAGAGAGGAAGGTTGCACGCTATGTCCAACAACTTACAATGTCTTTAAGCACTTCGGTCACTGTTAAATTTGCATTTCCTCCTCTAATGAGCATAGCATTTTTTGTGTTTTCATTTAGCTTGGGTTCTCTCTTCTCAAGAAATCTTTTTGCTCTCTTAGTTTTAGGCTTTCTGTAACAATAAATTGAAAGTTAAAAGCTTAATATATGTAACAGAAATCAGTGAAGCCAAACACGAATTCCAACAAACTGTGTTCAAGTAACCCGTTTCAATGACTCAAACTAATCCCAACCTTCAGAATTACAATCAATGCCAAAAGCCCTGTCTCAGGTGAATGTGATTTTACTGCCACTCCTCTTCCTTGCTGTCCCCCCAGATTAGCAAAGGTTATTTTACAGTCTTGTGCTCTTCAGTTTCCACCAATTTAGAGATCAAGCTATACTAGATTCCCAGCCTACTGCCAGGCTGAAGATTCCCCTCACCTCCCTCAACAAGCCAGAAACTTGCTTATGAGAAGAAAACAAAGTTCCTCAAAGACCACCAACAGCCCTCCCAAAATAAAAACACAGGTACAGCACACCTATCTGTTGCCACAAACCAGCACTGGGCACTATCCAGGTGAAACACCCCAGCCATTGCAGGGGCACAGACCCATCAGTGGCCACATGGGTTAAGAATTACAGTTCTCCACTGGATTATCTCCTCAGTGAAGCATTATTTTTATTTTCTTCTTTAAAACCAGCAATGTGTCGTCTCCCCCCCTCCCCACACACAGAGGCATCACAGCATCGTCAGGGGTGGAACGGACCTGTGGAGATCATTGAGTCCAACCCCCTGCCAAGGCACCTGGAGAAAGTGACACAGGAATGTGTCCAGGTGGGTTTGGACTGTGTCCAGGATCTCCCTGGCCAGGCTGTTCCAGTGCCCTGTCACAATTCACGTAAAGAAGTTCCTGCTCATGTTGAGGTGGGACTTGCTGTGTTTTGGTTTATGGCAATTGCTCCCCGTGCTGTCGCTGGGCATCACTGAAACTTCAGAACTGAATTCTCTCAGGTGTACGGACACACACAAATTCACCACCAGCTCCTCACTGCGGTTATTTTAAGCTACCAACTGAGTAAGGGTTGTTTGGCCACCACTAAAAAGATGGCAGGGCTCGGTTTCCTCTTTCCCGCACGTTTTCCATCAGGCTTTTCTCTCTGCTGGTCCCCCCACTGCCACTCGCCCCGGGCCGCCTCCCGCTCACGTTTCCCAGAGCGGGGTCCCCCCGGCACACTCACACGACCCGGTCCAGCGCATCCATCGCTGCCCTCACGTGCGGGTGGATCTGCGGGAGCCGCCGGACGCGTCACATCCGCCGGGAGTGCGGGGCGGGGCAGGGCGCATGCGCGGGGCGGGTCCCAGGCGCTCCGCCGGGTCCGCTCGATCGTCCCGCGTGGCGAAGGGTCTGGAGGGGAATCCGTACCGGGAGAGGCTCAGGGCACCTGGGCTGTTCAGCCTGGAGCAGAGGAGACTGAGGGAAGACCTCATTGCAGCCTGCGACTTCCCCGTGAGGGGAAGAGGAGGGGCAGACACTGATCACCTTGGTGACCAGTGCCAGGACCTGAGGGAATGGCCTGAGGTTGTGTCAGGGGAGGGTTAGGTTGGATATCAGGAAAAGATTCTTCACCAAGTAGTTGTATGGTTGCAAAAGTTAGGGTTAATAATAATAGAAGCAAAAGCTCAACCATTAGAAATAACGTTTAAAATATTTAAAAACTCCACCATTATAATGAATGTACTCATTATGTATGCTATACAAAAAATGTTTTCAAAAAGTAATCCTGATTACAAAATGAACTAGAATGAAGAAACAGCTTCAGTGTAGCACTAGAAGAAAAGGCTGAAAAGGCCAGAAACCAATGATGCTGGAATACTTCGTGTGCGTAGGGAAAAAACCTCACGTACATAGTGCCAGACTAAGTAACCAGTTAACAAAACGTGAGAGTTGCTGTGTTTGCATTCTGTCAGAGAACAAACTCTTGAAGCACCTCTCTGTTTTCAGTGGCTGAAACAGCCACAGCAAGAGCCCTCTCTGCAGGAGGCCCAGCTGCCACAAAGTGCACTGCAAACCCTCCCTCCAGCACTCCAGAGCCTCCGTATTCCCAGGATCATTATTCCAGTTATAATTGTCCTCTATCTATCAGCACTGCACAAATCAAGTGTGAATAATGATGTCTTTAAACGTCCATGGTTGCAGTTAAATCCAGAGGGATGGCTGTGCAGTCTCCCTGAAACCTCAAATGCAACACTACCATGTGAAAGATCCACACCCAGGCTCGAGGCACACAGAATATGCTCCCTGTTCTTCCTCTCCCTGCCTCCCTCTCCCCTAGGATTCCAGGATTCAAGTTGCCTCTACACAGAAAAAAAAAAAAAAGAGAATAATGGGATTGATGGTTTGAAACTGTTGCCATTTTAATGACTTCTCTTTACTGATGCTGTGAACAAGGCTGTGGGTGAGTTTCTCCTCTGATCTAATTAAAGTATTACATAATTATGCTGGAATTAATTAGATGGTCCCATCCTCACAGCACTGTTGCAGTTACACTGTTTTGAGGGAGGCAGAGAAAGGTAGGAAAGAAGAAGGGTCAGGGAGAAAATGTTACATGTTTTAAAATTGTTTTGCTTTTGAAAACATTATCCCGAGTGCACCACACACTCAACTATGATACAGAATGATGTGTGGCAGTATAAATGATGTAGCAGTGTCAGCCCACAGACTAGCTAGGCACAATATGGTCACATGGACTAGTCTGGGAACCACTGATGCATGGGTATAGGAACTTAAGTATAAAACCCTTCAGAAAAAATGCCAGAGAGGAAGATTAGAGCCGAGAAGTGACTGGGGAAGAAGAAAAGTGGGGTGACCACACTTCCTTTTGTGTAACACATATTATACAGAAAATAGGAGAAGCAGCGTGACAGATGCCTCTTTAAGACATGGATTTCATTTGCTGATAAGTTTGCAGGAGTTTTCAAGACTTGAGTGGACAAAGCCCTGACCAACTTGCCTTGAATTTCAGTGTTGACCCTATTTTACATAGGAAGCTAGATGAGAGACCTCCTAACATCCCTTCCCACATGAAAGATTTCTGAACTCCATCAAGGAGACACAGAACACTAGAGAGAATCTAAACTAAGCAATTTGATGAGTATTCAAACAGTCAGTAAACACCACACTTATTTGGTTTGCCTTCTTTCAATAACTGCAGTACAAGAGCAGACAGAGTATGCAGCTGAATACAACACACAAGGTGAAGCTATACTTGAAAAATTCAGGACTTTATTTTAAACAACAGTGTTTCTTTCTTTTTACAAAATGTTTCAGACTGTACAATACATCAACATTTTTCTAAGGTAGGACTTTCTTTTCATTATGTAACCATTTCCACTTGTTCAGTTTTGAGGTAGGGATACATACATTTCCAGTCAGTAATTTTAAAAAACACTTAAGCCCTTCCCACTGTAATTCAAACACAAAAGCAATGCTCAAAAACATCATGTCTGTTTTTCCACTATTCATTTTTCGGATAAGGTGGAAACCATGTCATGGCCTATAAAAGTTAGCCCATTAATTTGATGAAGAAATCCTGAAAAGATCAGAGTCAGTATCACGGAGGTACATCCTCTAAGGCAGCATTTCCAGAAGGAGATTCCTCTGCCCCAGAAGCAGAGCTGCCAGGCAGAGGAAGAGGGGCATCTGTTTCCAAGGTGTGCTGCTTTTCCAGGTCAGAGTTCATGTCAGAATTTCCTTTGCCACTCACCTCTCCCTCTGACTCTTCAGTCAATTTATCTTGGGCCTGAGCTGACTCCTCAGAATCATCCTTTTCAGGCAGAAAACTGCAAATCATATTAGGCCTGCTGTAGGAAAAATCTCTGTCCTTGATCTGCAACCACTCTACTCCACCTGATGTAAAGAAGGATAATTCTATTAGGGACAAAAGGAGTTAACAGCAGTTTTTTCTTCGTTTAAGTTCACTGTTATTAAGGGTGAGCCTGATCAAGATCTAAGGAAAAGAACCACTTAGAATAGGAAGATGTGCACGCCTCTCTCCTATTACTTTTCACATACCCATTTACTACTTTTCATAGTCAGAAAATACAATGCAGGAGTAAAAAAATCTTTCCTCTGATCCAGTATGGGAGTTCCTGTTGTATTTAGGTGTCTGATGCCACCCTTAGGCTCTTAAAATAACTTAAACATAAATCAAAATGCAGAGAAAATATTTCACAAATGCAATGAAGAGAATAGAATACTTGTTCACCTAAATATTAGACCTTCTGGCAATAGGTAATCACAACAGAGACAGGACACAAGTTCATTCACTCTCTTTAACTCAAGTGTAACAACAAGTTGGAACAAGAGGTTGAAACCAACCCCAAACAGAAATGGGATTCGACTCCCATTTTGATTTTTACTCAGTACACGTTGTCACTTCACAAGATGTTGTAGTTACTTTGTATGCACAAGTTAAATTGCTGTCATGATACAGAAACAAAGTGGTTTTCAGTACTTATCATCAGTATTGCTGCTCCAGGATAAAAAAGGTCTGTGTATTAAGCAAATTACTCTCTAGCCTCAATTTAATATTACTTATTACACAATAATAGTTTCAGTTTAATATTACATAATTAATTCTATAGAGAGAAATGGTACATGGTGTTGATAAGAATGCTGATATTTGGTTAGATTCTAGATGACATTTCATTTCCTATGGCCAGTGTCCAGCCGATTGCTCATATTTAAGGTAAAATGGCTATACTATATATTCTTAAAATATGAAGCAGTAACACTGACGTGAGTGAAGAAAAGCAGCTAAAAGCAGTAGGACAGTTCTAATGAATATTGCTATATATAGTAAGATACTCAGTATCTGACTATGTAAAAGTACTGAGTTTTGTACAAAAAAAATTAAAGCAAACATATGAACCCCGAGTTCTGCCTACAGAATGAAAACCAATATAAATGGTCTTCTAGGTACGTCTTCGCAAGTAATTTAAATTCATTTCCATTCAACTGTAAATTCAGCAACTACAATTCAGTAAATTCAGTAAGTTACAATTCAACTATTACAGAGACTGAGAAAGTCATTAGAAAAAAATGATGGAAGTAGGAAAAAAAATCAACAAAGAACTACAAAACAGCACCTCTGATTTTAAAACTTCTAAATGACAGAAGAATGTACCGGGGAGCATCAGCATATGTTTGCCCTGCCCACTTCTTTGTAGTGATCTCCTACTAGCCATTCTGAAGGCAGCACTGGTCAGAAATGTATTTAATTTTTTAATTTAAATACTGGTGCCTAAAGAAGAAAGTTCCTTTAACTTCCTGCATGTTCTTGAATCAAACACTTAATACAGGCTGATGCTCCCAGGCATAATCCACTCATGTTCACATGCATAAAAGCAGAATCACTCACCAACATTCTCTTCACCTTCCTTCTTTTCTGTCAGAAGGGTCCGTGTCATGTTCAACTTCTTCACTGTGTGGCACTTGTATTTCAGCTGAACTTTTTGGTTGCCTTCTGCATCTACTAAGAAGAGAGGAGAAAAAACAATACCCAAACCCCAATCGTTATAGTGAATTCCACCAGCAATTGAAACAAGTTACATATTTTTAACCTCCCCAGCTACTGAAACAAAAAGAACATCAAAGCACAACAATTACCTTGCTCTGTGTTTTCTTCAAAAAGCACACAGGTTCCCAAGGTATCTATGAAAAACAAAGTGAGACACTTTTAGAGACTAATTTATATCAGCTGCAGATAATGTGCCCACTGGCCCAGCTGTGGGAATGTTCTGACTTCCAGCCCCTCACAGAGGCACAGCACTGATAAGAAACTCAGGAACAGACAGGAGTATCACAGTCATTGGAAGTCACTACAAGGGAGGATCCCAGACCAGTGTTGTCACCATAGAGCAAATGAGACAACTACAGATTGTGCAGTGTGTCAGTCCTGCTTACACAGGAGACAACAGCACTTCAAGGCATTTTATACCCCACAGTTTTGTCTGCAGTAATACTAGCTGCTGCACCCCAGAGCCAGCTTCCAGACATACTTTCCTGGAAAGGATGCATGGTTAATTTAGCAGTGAACTCAGACTGCTGCTGCTCTACACGGTGTTATACAACCACCCACAATTTCAGCATCTCACAGGACCAATTGCAATGAAACCACCTGATGTTAAGAAAGGCCTTTGGGTCACAAGAAAAGGGAGAGATTGTATTCATGTAAGTTTTCCTACCTTCATATTCTCCTGCAAATACATATCTGTCCACTTGTAAAATGGGCCTCTCTGTCTCTATTCCCTATGTAAAGAAGGATAAAATTGCATAATGTCAGGTCTGTATTAGCCCAGGTGAATTTCTCACTGTAAGACCAGCAAAGGCAAACATAGCAGAATCCAGATTACATCAGTTCCTCATTATACCTTTAAGTATATTAAAGTATATATGTCCCTTTAAGTATATTAAATACAAAAAAAAACCACCAGATAATACTCTTCTAGTAATCATAATAAAACCTAGTATAGAACTGCATAGAAATTGCTCTAGTATATTACAATAAATTTAGATTTAACTGCAGCCAATGGTGTATATAAGTTAAACTGCTGTTAAATCCTCTAGGAAATTAATGAAACCTCCATTTCAAATTAACAAAACTGGAAGTGTTTGCATGAAGATGATGTTATTTTCTAAGCTTCAATTAATGCAAGTTCTAGAAAGTGGAATAGCTTTCAAACTGGAAAATACACAGGGTGAAGAAGTCCAGCATAAGGCATTACATCAGCACCAGAAGTGCCACTGCAGGGTCACAGGAGCTTCTGTGATTACTGTGTGCCCATATTGTGAAGGAGTTGGAAATTGTTGCTATTTTATTTTTTTAAGTGAGGAGTGAAGAGTAAGGAAGCACTTCTGTCAGCTCATTTATCAGCTCATCTATCAGCAGGTCTTCCAAATACACAAGCAAGCATCCCATTTTTCTTATATGAGATATACCTATATACTGTACTTTGATAAAAATCAGTGTCTGAACAAAACACACTAATTAAGGCAAAATGACTTTGAATAGTGAACATCAGAATTATTCAGGACATGAAGACAAGCACATGCTAAAAGTTTTGAAGATAAGGTATTATGTGCATAAATTAAGGCATAAATTGCATAAAATACGGAATATCACACAGGTTAATATGAATTTGTGCAATTTTCCTCTTAGATACTTCTGTGTTTCAAAAGCACAAGATCAACAAGGTTTAAGCTCTAGGATTCTCTTTCTTCTGCATAAATTGAGAACACCAATAACACTAAGCTAACATATAGAACATATTTTTGTGGGTTTTTGGGTTTTTTTCTTCTACAAGAAATAAATAAAAATAAGAACACATCAGTACTACGCAATAGCATTATGGGGGTTTTACATTCAAAGTTTTATTTCTTTGGCTGATTTGCATTCCTTTGTGGACTATGCAGACTTGGAGACTATCTTCCCCTTATGTGACCAGCATCACAGAAAACTTGCTAAACAGAGTAATAATGAGCAGACTCTTTAATTAAGGTTTTTACAACAGTTGTCCCTTAGGAAAAGTCTCAAGGAATGCTTACTCTGTGGAGTGAATGCAAGTAGACATGGATACAAGTAGGACATAGTATGAATACTTTAACCTTCTACTAGTAACACTGTAAGGGAATCTCAAAGCACAGCATTTAAAAGAATCCCACCGGCAGTACTGAAGCATCTGTAGCCCTTCAGCCATCAGCAAGAATGATACATGTAACAAATTTCAAGATAATTATATCCGATCAAGGAAGGAAACCAGCTTAAAAAAGCATATCCATCCAAAGATGAATAATTTATGATTTTTGATTGTATTTCTACTTCTGAGACATTTAGAATTGACTTTACCACTCACATATATTGTGATCAGTGGCACACTCTGATGTTATCTTGCATCTTTTCAGCCTATAATAAAGGTCTACTTTCACAAAGTATTTGCAAATCAGTAGCACTTGTATCTGTATAGCTCTCATAGTCTACATAGGTTTTGAAGGGCAAATAAAATCTGTCCCATACAGATAAAGTGATTAACAAACTCAAAATGAACAGGACAGGGAAACCAAATTCCTACAAAAACCTTACAGTGAAGCAAACAATGTCAAAAACTGTTTACCAAATGCTTAATACCCAGTTAGCCATTACAAGACTTGAACTTGCCAAGATACAACTGCAAAATACCCCATTGTAAATACAGTGCAATTGTCTTTATCTGTTTGCTGTATTCCAGTTATTTGAAGAAGCGTGATTAATTTTTTTTTTTAATGTGTGAAATACGTAATTAAAAAACCCCACAAACCTAACTTAGAACTTGAAATCAGAGCAGGTACTGGCCCAAGCTTATATAAACTTTTGAAAAAGTTTCCTTATATTTACACAATAATATATTCAAAGACTTTATGCTGTTTCTGAAAGAAAGCCCACAACATACAGCCAAGCACATCACACATAATTCTCTATCAAGGCTTTGATCTAATGTTATCAACGACAAGAAATTTAGAAGCAGCCTCAGTTCCTTGTTCACATCCATAATAACTTACCCCTTTCCTATTGTGCTGTAATCACTCACCAAAATCTTGCACTTGTTTTCACATTTTTCTAAGAAGTCTGAATCGATAATTCCTGATAGCTCGACCATGACCAGTTGCTCCTACAGGAAAAGTTGATAATATACAGCTATGACAGATATAACAGAACTCGGGGAGGGGAAAAGAGGCCCCTCAGAAAGCAATCTACACCAACAAGAACAGCATACAAAGACACAACCTCTCAAGATAAATGGACCAAACATTGGAGTTTATGCTGCATTTTGTCAAGAGAGAGAACTCTTGTAATACCCAGGGAAATGCAGTGGCCCACTACTCTCTAAGACCCCTGTTTCACACCCAAATTTCCCGGCTTTTTCTTCCTAGCGAGCAATGAGGGAGCACTTTTTTCACCCTTGAAAAATGAGCACAAATATGGCTCTGGGGACACCCTAGAGCACTTTCCAGTACCTAAAGAGGGCCTACAAGGGAGCTGGAGAGGGACTTTTTACAAGGGCCTGTAGTGACAGGACAAGAGCTAATAGATTAAAATCGAGACTGGATTTAGATTAGATATTGAAATTTTCATTAATGAAAATATTTTTTTTTTTTTTAACTGAAGGGGGGGTGTGGCACTGGAACAGGTTGCCCAGAGAATCTGTGGATGCCCCATCCCTGGAAGTGTTTAAGACCAGGTTGGATGAGGCCTTAAGCAACCTGCTCTAGTGGAAGGTATCCTTGCCCATGGCAGAGGGTTGGAACCAGATGATTTTTAAAGGCCCTTGCAAGGCAAACCCTCCTCCGATTCTGTGATTTTATGGCGATAGTGAGCAACAGAAATTGGGAGTTCGCTCTCTGACCACGCCGTTTCCCGGGAAACACGAAGAAGAACAGCCAGAACCACAGAGCTCTGGGAACGGGACCGCTGCGGGGACTGACAAACCCGCCGCCCCCAGCGAAACGTGACCGGCCCCTGTCCCTGCCTGCCCCGCCGGCCGGGCGGAGCGGGGCCGAGCCACGCCTCGCGGGGGGCCGGACCCTTCCTCCAGAGCTGGGAAGGGCCCCGGTGTTGGCGTCCACCAACCTCCACCTCGTCCTCCTCCGCGCCGTCGCTCCTCCCGCCCTCGCTGCCCTCCGCCGCCGCCGCCATGTCGCCAGCGCCCGCCCCGCGCCCGCCTCGGCGCGCACCACGTGGGGCCGCCGCCATCTTAGAGCGGAGCGGCCCCGCCCCGCCGCCGCCGCCGCCCCGCTGCTCCCGGCGGGCCGCGCTGCCGCGCCCGCCGCCCCTCGGCTCAGTGCTGAGGTACATCAACACGGGCGCTCCCTGGCTCTCCCCAGCGCTCTGTGAGGTTTTCTTGCATCGCAGGTGCGGTACTGGAAAATGGGAATCCCTAAAGTACCATCCTTCCCCCACCTTTTTTTTTTTTCTTCTTCAAAAAAAAGGGCTATCAGACACATCTTATTATTAACACAAATAATGTCCTGCTTCTGGTACAGACCATTAGTTTAGAATGCTTATATTAGGTAATAAAATATGCAGTTAGCTTCTACCATTCATGTCCTTTCCATGATGCTTTCTAGTTATCTTGACAGGTTCAAATACTCCCCATCAAATGCATCCTTCTGACCAGGGTTGCTGAGATAATGTTTTAATTTATAAGTGCAGCATGTTATTGTCCACAAAAATCGGATTTGTTACCCAGTGGGCAACAATAATTACAACATCAGCCAATAATTACACACGTGAGAGGCATTGATTATTTTATTTCCGAGTTCTGCAAGCTTGGGTGCGCAGTGGCATTCCACAAATCAAATACAACAGTTATCAACATTTTTACTATTTATACATTTCAGCAAATAGGAATTAGTGTTCAGTGGCAACATGTTGCATAATTCTTGTATTAATTAGTGTTCTATCTTCTAGTGGTTAATGTTTCTCTCACTTCTCATGCTGGTCAGTGCCGTGGTGTTTCTCTTCTTTCGGCCCAATGGGTTTTTGTGTCAATGGTCTGTGAGTCGGTGGTTGGGATCTCCCCCTGCAGAATCACCTTTTATCCAGTCAGAGCTGGTTCAGCACAGTTGCTGGGTAAGGTTTGTAAGTTCCTTCCTTATCTTGGGGATTCTGCCCAATGTCCTTGTGGCCCATAAATTCTGCATTCTTTGTGTCTGCTGTCAGTGGTACATCCTTCTCCCCAGCTTTGTTAACCTCCCTCTAGGTGTGGGATCACTGAAACCTGTCAGGCCCTAGAGCCTAACAAGGCAATTCCACCAACCAGTAATTTGTCTTTCTAACACCTGGACATCACTTAGAACTTGTGGGCTGCTCTCTGTTTCTCCCTTCTTTTTGATTAAGTTGAAAGTATACAAAGGTCAAACATCCTTTCTTGAGAAAATTTTGCATATGCCACATTTTGCTACAGTGTTGCACTCCATAATTGTACGTCTTGCACTGGTTTTGTAATTTTCCCCTTTTTTCCCATATGCTGTTTCTTATTTTGTAGCAAAGATGTCTCCCTACTCATTGTGTTGAAATCATTATTAAAATGTTAAATAAAATCTGTTTGCAAGAGAAATTGCTGGAAATTTTCTTGCAGCTTCTCCTTAACTTCCGTAAGATAGACATAAATGTCAGCATTGCACCATATCAAGTGTTCAACTATGTCCATATAGGTGTGATCTAATGCATTTCTCCTTTTCCTAGAAAAATCTTAATAATATCAAAGAAGTTTAGCAGGGTTTTTCTTCAGCTTTAGGCTTTGTCTCGTTTTCTGTTAAGCTTCACATTTTTAATTACGTTTTCTTAGAGCTTGTTTTGGAATATTGCATACTGCTGTGGTAAAAACAGCCTATAAATCTGGATTTGTTCTAAATACAGAAAAAGATGCTGGGTCATGTTACGTTTTCACCAGGCAAATTGCAAAGGCTTGAATTTTGACTGCAGGGAATAAAAGCTGTGGAACAGATGTTTGGTATACTACAAGTGTTAATTATCAATTATTTTAAAATAACATTTTGTGTCATTGTATTTAGCTTTAGTTTTTGCATGAGGTCTTCCTCACTTTAGATAAATTTTTTATTGTTTTTAAAAAAATCTCTATCTCAGTAAAGCAGAATCAACTCTCTACTCTGAATATTTATTTTCTTTTGATTAATTGTCATAACTGACAGTGCCTCTGTGCTGTTACATGAATACCATCCTTCTCCTTTTATAGCTGGGAGGAGGTGAAGTGATCCAGTTAAAAACTACAGAAAGCCCTTACAGGAATGTAAATGTGTGCCAGATCAGCCTGTGTAAATCACAGACTGGCATGAACGGCTGTGAAGGAGCAAGTACATTTATTTGCTTTTAAATCAGCCCAAGTGTCGTGTAGGATCCGGGGTCATCCCAGTCTCCCAGTTTATTGTGATTCAGGGCATGCAGTTGGACGATGGGAAATTTTTGGTGCATTAGTGCCAAAAGTATTTTAGAAGAGATTACTGCCTTGTCAAGCTACATTTGCTGTGGGCATTAGTGGTTTACCTTGCTCTTTCCTATCCTGGCAGGAGTATTTTGACAACTCATCTCTTGAAAGAGACTGTCCTCAGACTCTGCCAGCGAGATTGAACTGCTTGATGAGTTAAATATGGAAATACACGTCTTGAGGACTCAGCTTTTGGGTTTCTGAGGCTTCAGCTAACAGTTCTGTCAGTGCTTGAAATGATTTATGTGTGCATGCTGCCAGAGGCCAGTTCCTTGGTGGCACTTACGTAATTCTGAGTCAGTGAGAACTAAATGGTCAATTTAAAATAAATGCCCGTGTTTGAGATCTACATACATAATATGGATGCGCTGGTTTCCATGGGCTCACCTCCAATTTAAGCATGTTAATATGTGTTTTATTTTGGGCCATGTAGTTTGCAAATTTTAGCTGTGGAAGTTCACAGATTAGAAGCTTGGACTATCTGTTTAGCAAATAAACGTTGTTGCAGTTAAGGTACATTACAGGAAATCAGAGAAAGTTCACTGAAACACATAATGAACAAATTCTGGCTTACTGCTTCGTCTCATTTTTCCATTTTATTTTGATTTTTATCTTCATGTTTGAAATTCCTTCTCAATCCTTTTGCAGAAGGGAAGTGTCCTTTCTCCATTCCCTCCTGAACACATTACTTTCTTTGTGAGGCCCTGGAACTAGTCTATCTAAGTAAAAGGTTAAATGTTTTGTAAAAGCACAGAGTAAGATAAGAGCCTCTGTTCAAGCTCTTGTGGTTTTTTCTGTCTGTTTAGATTGTGAGTGTCTCTGGTTGAAAGCCTTTTGTATAGTGTAGTGAAAAAAACGTAGGATTTAGCATTCAAAAATTATAATAGATCATATACATGCAAATATACACGCATGACTTATATTTAATCTTTGTATCTGTGCTATTTGCTGAATTGACAGCCTTGGGAGAAGGGCATTGTACTTCCTACCCTTGTTTTCATTTGGAAATGTCACTAAAAGCAATGGTGTGACAAAAGGTGATTGCCTGTGGATGTCAGAAGAGACTTTCAGTAAAATGCTACCATGTGAAACATCTAAATGCCATGATACAGCATTGTAAGGTGCAGAGAGATGCAGGAGAAAGCTTGTAAGAGACTAGTGTGTGTTTCTGGCCGTAGCTGGGGTTGCAAAAGGTAAAACAGCCCCAGGACAAAGGTAATTTGCTGATAATATTACAGAAGATGATTTCCATTTCTCTGCAGCTACATTACTGAGCCTCTTCAGTTAGGAATTTGCATGCCAAAAAAACCCCAAACAAACAAACAAACAAATAAAAAACCCACAAAACCCCCACCTGCTTGTTTCCTTTGCGAATATGCCTTTGTCTTTTCCAGAACTCCTTAAACTCCTTAAGGAAATCCTAGGAATTCTATTAGGCAAAGCAAAGAAGGGTAGGCACAGTAAGGGGTACAGAGCTGGTTCTGTTTACTGTGTCTAGTCTAAAATAATGGAGTGAGATTGTGTAGTAGGAAGGAGAGGGGAAGCAGTGGGCTCACACTTTTGCCAGTCCTTTGTTTGTCCCCTGCAGAAGGACTTCTTACTGTCTTTGACATCCATCACCAGCTTCAGTTCCAGCTGGGCTTTAACTTCTGGGAGCTCATCCCTGCATACCTGAACAATGTCTCTTCTCACAGGTTATTTGTCCTTGATTCCACCTTCTCTGTGCTTCCTTTTTGTGTTTGGAGGTGCTCCTTGTTCACCCACAGAGGTCTCCTGGCATTTTTGCCTGACTTCCTACACATTTCCTGGCCTCTCTCTTCCCTCCAGGGCCTTACTCTATGGGCCTCCTGCAAAAGTCCTCCAAGAGACACATTTTGTCTTGTCTTCCTTAGGGAAAAAGAGCTTGGCTGTTAAAAATAATGAATGCTGCCTCGTGTACACAGTCATCTCAGAGCTTCATATGCTCCTTCCTTGGGAACACCCTGAAGAAACTTGGTGCTGTATCCTCATGTGGAAGGGATGCATCTTCATGTCTGTGAGTGATAGGTCAGGAGGAGAGTGGTGTGGCAAACCTGAGAACTACTGCAGTGCCCTTCATGGAGTTCTGAAACAGGGATCCCACTTGGCAGGTGACAATCTTCTGAAGCAGGTGGTAACAGATAGGGAGTAAATTAAATTACTTGTTATCCAGCTGGATCAGAAGGGGATGTCTATCTATAGAGCTGACTTGCTAATTTATGAAATGGCAAAGTTTGGGACCTTTTACAGGACCTCAGATAATCTGGCATCAGTTATTTGAGATACCAGGATGAAAATTCTTACTCCTGTTGGGTAGAAAGCAGCTGAAAGCCCTTGACTTCAAAATTCACCAGAATAATTATTATTCAGGGCCAAGCTCTAATATAATCCCAGCTGGCCTGTCTGTATTTCACTCAATCAGAGAATGGCTTGGGTTAGAAGGGACCTTAAAGATTCCCTGGTTCCAACCCCCTTGCCATGGGCAGGGACACCTTGCACTAAACTGACTTGCTCAGAACCCCATCCAGCCTGGCCTTGAACACTCCAGGGATTGTGCATCTACAACTTCTCTGGACAACCTACTCCAGTGCCCAACCACATTCATAATAAAGAATTTCTTCCTAATATCTAATGTAAGTTTGCCTTCTTTCAGTTTAAAGCCATTCCCCCTTTCCTTAACACTTCACATTCTTTTAAAAAGTCCCTCTTCAGTTCTCTTGCAGTCCCCTTTATGTACTGAAATGCTGCTCAAAGGTACCTCTGGAACTCTTTTTTTCCAGGCAGAACAGCCTCAAATCTCTCAGCTTTTCCTCACAGGAGAGTATTTGTTTAAAATGTGTTTTAAACAAACTTATGTAAATGACCCTTGGAATTTTTCTGCATACAATTATGTAAAATCAGAAAGTTATTTCTCTTTCATGTTTATTCACTGATTTTGATCAATGTTCCCATGGCTTACTTTTTATTGAAGTGAAATATTTTTGTTGAATTGTGTTTTGGTTTCCATCTACATGAACACCTTTTGCTTGTTAGTGAAGTGCTGCTAAAAGCAATTTTTACACACCTCAAAAACTGCCAGAGTGGTTTCCAGTGCAGGAAATAAAAATTAGTTATTAATCAGTCTGCATCAGAAACATCAGTGTCTTGATTCAGTAGGCTTTTATTGAGGTGTAACATGGCAGCAATTTGGAATTCCTGTTAGTTTAGTGCTTGTGTGGTTATGCCCACTGACCTGCAGAAAATGTTTCTAACACAGTATAAAAAGTAAAGATCATATTGCTGAAGCCTGAGGGTCAATACTATTTATTGTTTTTTCTTTCTGTGATATTACTACAAGGTGTAAGAATGTTGCTTTTTCAGTAAAAAATGAGCTGTTTTAGCTCATATTGTGTGGGTAAAATCATGAAGGCATTCTGTGTCTCCGAAGAAGGACAGAAGTGCCAAAAGTGAGGCAGGATAGAGTGGAGTAGCTCAATAAATAAGACCTGTTGTACAACCAACAGAAGGATGCACGGACTCAGTTATCTCTCTGTGTGTATCTCTATAATAACTAAAAATCTATTGCTTCATAAATACCAAAACATCCCAGAATAGGAGACTAAGAAAAGCTGGTTTAATTTGGGATAGCGTGATACTGTGCATATGAGACACTGGAGGGAAGGAGAATAAACACCAGGTATAAACTGTGGAGAGAAGATGCAAAGAGCCCTTTGCACTACCAAAGGATGTTGAGACAAATCAGAGATAAAATTAATTCCAAACAACAAATACATCTTGTTAGGACTGTGGTATCAAGATGGTTGCAAACATCTCCTGATAAGGAAAATCAGGCACTGTAAAAACAGAGAACAAAAGAGAAAATATTGTCTATGTGCTCTTGAGTGTTGTAGGTTAATGTCATATTGATCAGAGTCATGAGACTAAAATCTTTGGTGCCATACATTTTTGGCTTCTTGGCCTGGACTTGATCACCATCATGCATGGTCGGCTTCAAACTGTTTTTATAGAAGAGCCATTCTGAAATAGTGATCTTGTTGTACTAGGAGCTGATGCACCTGCATCAAAATAAAGATCTTTTTGCATAACAGACTACAGTGGACTATGGCTCTTAAAAGAAACTAAAGTGCCAAGGAGTAAGTTGTTGATACAGGTTAGGAGAAAATGGTCTGTTTTCAAAATGAAGGGTGACTGTTAGTGTATTTTCATGGAAATTTGAAGTATGAAACATATTTCTAAATTATTTGTCGAGAAAAACCCCTTAAAAATCGAAGATGGAAAGTAAGACATGGAAGTTAGATGATGGTACTAAATTTTTTGGGGTTCTAAAAATGAAAGCCTACTGTGAGATGCAAACACGACTGGATAGTAATAGGGCAGGTGAATTGCAACCATTTTCTGCCTCTGGAACTCCTGAGATAAAGGTTGCTGAAGAATGAGGAAATACCTTTGCATGCTAGTCCTGCCTGTTCTGCTGCTTTTCCCAGGCATTCACTACGGGCTCATTTAGGTGACAAGGGTACTGGCTAGGTGGATCTTTCATCTGTCTCACTGTATGGCTGTTCTAGGCTCTCAAATTTGGTTCAGAATCACAAACCAAAAAGCTGGAAAACTTGTTACATTCCTTTCCAAAATTTATAAAGGCAAAAATTTATATGAACTCAATGAAAGATTGGATGGGTACTTGAAGGAGGGATCCACTGGGAATAATAACATGGGGAAACTCTATCCAAGGCCAAGGACATAACTGAGCTGACAGCTGGCAGCACACCACGTGTACCTGTGTTCTTCCCTTGGTGGCCACTGCTGTAGTGTAGTGAGTGAGCTAGACCCAAAAGGTGAAACCTTTTACGAGCAATAAATTGTGTTTAGCAGCTTTATTTTTAATTCCAGATATTTAACTCCACTGTGCTTTTGTACAGAGAAGCACAGGAATATAACGCAGCAGAAAAATGACAGTAGGTAAAAACCCAAGAGGTGGAAATCCCTGTGAAGTCCCCATTGTCACTTCACATATCATGACATTTGGTATGCCTACAATTACTGCTTTTACTCATGAAGGGATCAGTACTTGGAAAAGACTGTTATTTGGCTCTTTAGGAATTCTGTGTGGGAAGACTGTGAATATTATTGTGAGTGACTTAAGACTTTAAAGCTACTGGAAACGTAACCTTGAGGAGTTGTGTGCAAAGCTGGTGCACTGACCCACTGACAGCATGTCTTTGCCTCTGTTTTCAAGAGGAAGGAAGAGTAATGAATAGTGAAGAAGGACCTGAATCTATACTAAAGCACAGTTACCCTTTACACTGACTAAGAATACCATTCAGAAACATCAAGCAAAAAGTGGAAAGAAAGACACTGTCACAGTTGACCACATTCTTTCAGTAGTCTTTCCTTCCTGTCTCACCTTTTTGTTTGATGGATAGTGTGTTTGGAAAACAAGGACAGAAATGCAACATAATCTTTCCCATGACAGCTGGGTCTCTTAAAATCTTTTATGTTTATATGAATCTGTTTGTTTGGCTTTTTTAAGCTAGTTCATAGGCCAGCTTAGGCACCACACTGTTGTGGTGATGTTGACAAACACTCTCATTATCATATCCGGTAAGATTTCATTACTCCATTTCCAGTATAGTTTGTATTATGCAATTAAAATGCAATTAATTGGAGAACCAATTCCTGAAACTAGCTTTTGTTACAGCTCACAGTGCCTAGGGTCATCTGAGGGTACACCCACACGGATGGGTGCAGACAGGCACTCTGCTGTCCCTGAGCCAGCCAGCAGAGCAGCTGTAGCCGTGATTTGTGTGTTGCTGAACCTGAGTTGCTGAGGCTGGCTGTGAAGCAGGGTACATTAGCTTGGGCTCAGAACTGTGCTAATGTGGCCACATGATTTCTGGAAAGAAGCTGGTCTTATGTCCAGCTGGCTCAAAGCATGAATAGAGCAAAGAAATGACTGTCTCTGTGAGCTAGTTAGAAATCAGTGTGGAAGAGTTTATCTATACTTTTATAGCCACTGTGAATGAAATTTTCACTTTTATGTAAGAAAATAAACCCACTGCTGACAGTTGTCTCATTTAGCTTGTAGTAAGCTCATGATATTTTCAGTATGTATGAATGTACACTTTTGGCTTCTAACCTATATCAGGGCAGATTCTTTTAAAAATAATTTAAATTTGTTGTTTTGGTTTTTCCCTAGAAAAGGAGGTAAGCAATTTTTTTTAAAAAAATCAAAGATCTGTTACCTTTAAGGCTTGAAGGCCTTACTATCATTTATTACTTGCATTTGCAGAGAAGCATAGCTGTTTTTTTCCCAGCAACCAGTCGAGAGGGAGATACAATTGTCAGCTCAAATTCCAAATTGGACCTAGGCAGCTCTGGAGGGAGTTATCAGCTGACTGAAAATGCCTCAGCAGCACTTATTGCTGATGTGATTTTTTTTTCCATAGAGATCTGTTCTTACAGGAGAATAATTTATACTTTCTCATATGTTTTTCCAAATGGTGGATAGACTTAAGGCAGTTTATACAAGTCTATAATGAAAATGGAAAATATTGAATTCTGATGGCATTGACTTTTTTAGCTCTCTTTTATTTGCTCTCTTGGAGATTCTGAAGGCAAGCTGTTTACACTAAGGATCATCTCTTACAGTCAGTAGCAACACATAAATACCCTCTACACATAATTAATTCAGAACTTTCTGTTCCTATTTCTGCTCTTACAAGCATGTGTTGTATTTGTAGGTCCCCAGTGCATCACCTTCTAACACTTTCTTTTGCAACTAATTTCATAACATTTTATTGCAGTTCTTGCATTCTGTGTAGCTTATACTGAATAAAATGTTATTGATTGAATGGTGACTGGTGCTAAAGTACATTCATCTGAACATGTGCTACATGAGTTTTTTTTTAAAGGAGATTGCTATTAAGTACTGCTTAATCTGCCAGGGTCCTCATACTGTAATTGAGCACCAAAATTATAGGAGATGAGGGAAGATGCCCAAAAGTTTATACTGTCATATCTGTATTTTAATCCAATATTTTTGCTTTATCTTCCCTAAAGATTGAACATGACATCCAAATGGCAGACTTAAACATCTTAGCTATAAGGTCAATCATTGATATCTATCATGGGCTCAGAATCCCCCCTGCAAAGAAGACAAGCAGAAGTTTATGTTGCCATTTAGATACATGTGTTCTTATGAAAAAAACACCAGGTACCAGTTTTAAGATATAAAACCACTTTATTTTTGAAGAGGATAATTTTTCAGAAGGTATTATGGTAAAACCACAAACTTTCTGTATTTAAGTAATAGTTATATAATATTGCACACTTCCACTGTGCATGAAAGCATGCCCTTGGAAGCAGGAGAGCTTTTCCCCTTGTAGAAGCTACAAAGTAACACCTTAGACTTGCTCTCCCTTATTTTCAGAGTGTTAAAATACATAATGATGTGTAACTGGCACCATTTCAGTTCCTTTAAGCTTATCCAGCCAGAACTGCTCTGGAAACCAGAAAAGGCAAGGCAAAGCATTACAAGCATTACAAATACCCTTCTGTCATCTTCATTTTGGGAGCAATCCAGATGGAAAGATGCTGCTGGAAAGGCCAGCTTTGGACCAGTCTGGGCAAGGGATTGTGTGCTTGGCAAGAGCTACAGAATGGCCAGATCTGGCATTGCTGACAGGAGCAGTGGTCACTGCCAACATCTCTCTTTTCCTTCAGCTTCTCTAATCAGCTCAGAATTAACAGGCAACAGCTCTGAATTTGTGACTAGAAGCAACAAATAATTTTCTCTCTTTCCTTCTTCTATGCTATTCCAATCAGTTCTTTCCCCCATATTGGCAGATACACAAAGTGACCAGCAGTAGATGATTCATTTACTTGGCTTTGTTGCTTCTCTGGAATTCCCAAACTGCATCCTTGTTTTAGGAACTATAAAACTGATCCTAATCCAGCACTGAAACAAGAGAGACTATGATGAGGTTTTTCACTGCTGGAGACAGCAAAAACTTAAAAAAATATTCAACTTACACACTATTCAATCTTTACACTGGTGTCTTTAATCAGTGTCATTTTGGATACTCAGAAGAGGGTGAGCAGTTCAAATCTCATGACCTGATTTAGAATATATATGTATTTATTCTTATGTAGCCTTAAGATTGTCTCATCAAAAGAATCCTCATAACATTGTGAATTTAGGGTAACTACCAATGAAGGATCATTGCATTCAGCCTCTCCATGTTACCACCTTTTCTAACATTCTAGTTCCCACTGGTGCCTGTTAAATGAAGTAAATACTGTTATTTCCACACTGGGTAACTGGTTTACTGGATTATGAAGAGAGTAGGCATGTCTATTCCAGCATGCAGACCTCATGACTTACTAGAAGCCCAAGTCTCAAGATGAAGACCTATAGGTCATGTCTCCTTCCCACTTGGTCCTTAAAGCATTTATAGAGACAGTTGTCTGTCTTCCTGTGTGGTTTCAGATTACATCAGATTTAAGTGTATTCCAAGCTACTTATGAGTACAGTAAAATCCTGCATGGCTTTTCTTTTTTTTTTTTGTACGGCAACAGAACATCCTTTTAAGGGGGAGACGCATGTGACATTTCTGTTCTCCTCAGCATACAAGTAACCATTCCTCTGATTCCAGTAGGGTCCCTGAGGCAGTAGAAGGAATGATCCAGCATGTGCAAAAAGGCCTGACTTAAAATCTTCCCATTTCACCCCAGAATGCATTAAAATATATCTTTCTGTGGGTGGTTAGAGGTCCATTAAGAAATTGTATGGGATGTATGGTTCCCAGAACAACAGATACTTCCCATGACAGAGCTCAGGCTCCACTGCTAGAGTGCAATCTGGTTACATTTGCAGATAGAACAATCAAAATAATTCAAAGTGCCTACAGAGTCTTCCAACAATCTTGAAAATAAAGGATTCCAAAATAATAAAACTTGAGCAACTGCTACAAAAATGATAGTGTAGATCTGCTTATTTTTTATGTGTCATTTATAGTTTTCCATATTTATATATATAAATATATACCAGTGTGTACTTGCTTTGTATCTAAAATGTGTATTACACATGGAATACAGAGGTTGTAAAAATTTCTTGAATCACCATCACATAAACTGAAAAAAAACAGAATATTTTGAGATTTTCAGTAGGGACTGAACATCTTTTTCTGTAATCATCTATTTTTGGTTTATTAATTTGCCTTGACTACTACAAGAAATTGAGCAGTGGCTCAATGGGATGGCAGTTACCCAAATTCAGTAGGAATACCTAGGATTACAATTCTTTAAAAAGGAGTTAAGACAGTTTTGTTAAAGCTGGTTTAAAGTGATTTCTGTGTGTCTCTGGACTATTCTCTTTGTGAAAAATCAAACCAGATAACTTTTTCAAGTAGTTTGTTCATTTCCTACCAACTGCTTGACATAGTAACATGAGCAGTTGAAGAGAAATTTACTGGTTTGAAACTTTTTGTCTGCTGAGCCCTTCTGGGTGGTCTGCATAGTTTAAATATTTCAGGAATGAAGTATTTAAGAGATTACAATGTTAAGCGAGCAGGTAATCAGAAAATATATCTTCTTCCTATGCAGCAGCACACTAAATGGAAGAACTGAAGGACACAAATGTAAACGGTTCAGCTTTTTCATGTCATGGCACTTAACAACAGAGTGCAACTACAACTAAACTTTTTACCATGCTTAAAACTGGAATATTAAAACCTATGAATTTACAGTTGAATTCCTGCCTAAAACTAGTGCCAGCACAGCTGAACTGATGAAATACTAACATTAAAACCAACATTAATCAAGAACACAGACAACAACAACACCGGGTGTTTGTTTGTTTGCCTTACTGCTTTTCCTAGCCCCATCAGCTTTGTGCTCAGTATCCTTCAGTTGTAGGTGCTGTAGCCTCAGCAATTACACCCTGAAGCCTTTGCAGCTTTATTTTGTTGTTATATATGCCAGCTTTTGCTACAGCACACTAGGGAAAATATGCCTTCTGTAAGGGGAATGATAAATTTTCTTATTTTTCTGTCCTCGTCCTCTAAGCTCCCCCCCCCCATATATCACAACAGTTTTGGGGAATAAATAAATCAAGTCCTTATTTAAATCAGCAACTTAATCAACACTTTTGGTTTTATATCAGATTTTCACTCTAAATAAGATTTTAAGATTTGAGAATTAGAAACAATTAAATATTAGACCATCAAATAAGATGAAAAATCAACTTCTGCACTATCTGAAAAAATACATGTCTATAAGAGCCCTTAAAACTGGCAAATTTGGGCTGTGAGAGAGAGGGTTTGGATAGTGTCCTACCTATAACATAGCTGATAATGTGGCTTTAGGAAAAATGCAGCCTAGAAAGAGCCCAAGTCTCCAAGCCTAATCAAGTGAACATACAATGAGTAGACTTGATGATACATGCCTTGCAGGATATTGTAACAGTATTGAGGATGCTTTAATAATTGAATAAACACACATTCTTCCCTCTTCTTCCCAGATAATGCAACAGCACTATCCTGGCTTTAGAATAGCACCATGAAATAAAAACAGGAGAGAAGCATCTTTAATAAAAAGAAGAGAGTTTGGAGAGGGTTACCATTAGAGAACAGCCCTCGAGGGCTTAGGCCTTCTGGTTAAAGTTTCATCCTGAAATAGCATGGAATGAATACGTGTGTTATTGCTGCCTAGTCTGTTAGGGGTTCTGGCTGCAAAATATCACAGCAGCTAAGAAATAATCTTTTTGCTAAGTACAGTCTGGTTTTATCTACCTCTTTATAGCTTGGATTCTAACTTTGTATTTGAAATCTGACCTTGTATTTGGCTAAACATTTCTGAACTTTTAAGGTCAGTGCTGTTAAAGATGATCTAGTGAAGCTGACAGGTACTTAGCAAATTCCTCCTTCAAAGAAGCAAGTCCAAATTTAGGGACTGGAGATGGTTGTAAAGCTACAGCGGCTGGTGTGTTGATGGAGCTGTCATATGGTGTTTCAGTAAATAATCTGTGGCAGGCAGAGGCCAGTAACTCTTCTGGAAGATGCAGATGATGAAGAGGCACCAAATTGCTACAAGTTTCTGAGCAAGAACAATGGATTTGGAACATTTTGTCTTGTTCTGTTACATCTGTGTAACTCTAGTCCACACAGAGAGGAAGTCGAAACTCAGTCCTGTAACTGCAATTTACAACTCTGTTCACTCCTATGCTGGTTTTCCCTTGTCTCTCTATGGCTTTGTTGGTGCAGCAATGTTAGTAGTTTAAAACAAGTACCACATACTTTTGCCTATAAAATAAGGCAATGAAATTGAAGAGGGAAATTAGACTGTGGAGCCAGAAGTCCATTTCTAGTGGAAATAAGAGTCAAAAATTCAATTTCTATGGCTACCTTGCAAACTCAAGCCAGAACATCGCACCTTTCTAATGCAGAGGGCAATATTGGGGTGTCCATATTGGCACCAGTGTTATTTAATATCTTCTTTAATGACAGGGGTGGAGGGATGGAGTGCACTCTTTGCAAAACTGCAGGTGACAAAAAACTGAGTGGTGTGGTTGACACACCTGAAGGTTGGGATGTCATCCAGAGGGAGCTGGACAAGCTTAAGAAACAAGGTCTGTGGGAATCTTATGAGGTTTAACAAGTGCAAGGTGCTACACCTGTGTCACAGCAACTCTCTTATCAATCCAGGCTGGGGGATGAGCAGATCAAGAGCAGTCCTCCCAAAAGGACTTTGGGGTGCTGGTGGGTGAGAGGCTGGACATGACCCAGCCATGGGCACCCACAGCCCAGAAAGCCAAACGTGTCCTGGGCTGCATCCAAAGCACTGTGGGCAGCAGGGCCAGGGAGGCGATTCTGCCCCTCTGCTCTGCTCTGGAGTGACACAGACCTGTTGGAACGAGTCTAGAGGAGGGACACCAAGTTGATTAGTGATGTGTCACCTCTCCTGTGAGGCAAGGCTGAGAAAATTTGGAAAATTTGGATTTTCTGTCTGGAGAAAAGAAGGCTTTCAGTGACCTTTGCAGCCTTCCAGTACCTGAAGGGAGCCTGCCAGAAAAATGAGAGACTATTTACAAGAGCATGTAGTGACAGGACAAGGGGGAATGGCTTTAAACTGAATGAGCAAAGGTGTAGATTAGGTATAAGGAAGAAATTCTTTACTGTGAGGGTGGTGAGACACTGGAACAAGTTGCCCAGAGAAGCTGAGGATGCCCCATCCCTGGCTGTGTTCAAGGCTGGGCTGGAAGAAGCTTTGACCAAGTCAGTCTAGTGGAAGGTGTCCAGCCCCTGGCAGGGGCTTTGGAATCAGATGATTTATATCTTTATCTTTAAGGTCCCTTCCAACCCAAAGAATTCTGTGATTCTATGTCTTTAAACAGGAAGATGCCTTAAATGCTATTTTGAAATCTTAGTATTTAAGAAAAATTTAGAGTGATGGACTGAGAGCATCAATATAATCTAGAACAAGATGTGGGGAAAATAACAGGAAGGCTATAAATGACATAATTTAGAGTTAGGGATTAGGTAAAGCACCTGCATTAGGAATTACATTATACAAAAATGTGTGTTCATGTTCTGGTTAATCCAGGAATGAAAAATGCTGAGCTTATGATATTCATGTGTCTGGTCTTACTCGTAAAAGTGACTGTACATATTTCACTTGTACACATATATTTAAAATTAATAGCAGTTGCCAAAGGCAGAACTAAACATGTTATAGCGAATGTAGAATTTATACAGATAAAGCTTTCAGGCAGCTGCAGAAGCAAGACTCCCTAGAGCCTGCTTAGTTTTTTAAAATGTAACAGCAGCTTCAGTATCGTAAGTACAGTGTATAATGAGCAACAGAAGAAAACGGAACAGTTAACTTGAAATAGCTTGGGGAAACTCCACACCTTGGGAGCATTTCCTCAGCATTATTTCCAAGCCTTGTGCATCTAGATGTTGGTGGCATTGCTTTTGGGATTATCACTAGTGAAACCTCAGTTTGCACCACCGCAATTGCCAAGCTTTAACATTTCTGCCAACACATTATCCTGGACCACCAAACAGCAAGACTGACAGCCAGTACCTGTTTCTAGTCATCCCACCCAGATACAAGGACCAGAGCAGCACCATCTCTTTGGCAGCAACACACTAAAGGTCTAGGATTGAAAACCACTGGTTTTAAAGCCTATTCAAGTGGCTTGGTACCAGCACTGTTGTCAGTATCTCCCCTTCTGCCCCATGTTGAAAGGATGTGAGAGTGCTTGGGCACAGAACTGCCTTACCCTCTTTCCTGCCTAATCATGCTACCTTTAGTCTGCCTATCCCCCCAGAGTCTAATACATAATCAGAAAATGGTTTGGAGTGGAAGGAACCTTTAAGATCTCCATGCTACTGGATGAAGCACCCTCAGCTTTGCAACCACAACACTGAGCCCTGGAGAACACCACTGGTGACCAGCCACCACCTGGATGTGGCACCACTCACCCCTTCTCTGGCTCTGATGACCCAGCCAGGTTTTTTACCCAGTCAACAGGGCACCTAGTTTCTCCAGAATGCTGTGACACAGCATCTAGGTTTACTGAAGTCCAGGTGGACACCATCCACCTCTCCCTCACCCACAGAGTGGGTCAGCTTGCCATAGATGGAGATCAGGTTGGTCAGTCAGGACCTGTCTTTCACAAACTCATGCTGGCGGGGCTGTTTGTCCTGTATGTGCTGTGTGACAGTGCTCAAGTGTCATGTGCTCCATGACTTCCCCTGGCAACAAGGCCAGGCTGCCAGATCCTCCTTGTGGCCCTTGTTGTAGGTGGGCATCCCACTTAGTACCCTCCAGCCAACTGGGACCTTTCCAGTTCATCAGGACAGCTGTTAAATAATTAAGTGGCTTGACAAGCTCTTTTACCAGGTCCATCAGTATCCTTCAGAGGTAGATTACTGCTAATTTGTCATGGCTGAGATGGTTAAAACAGGATCTCTTGATGCTGGATTTTCTTATTTTCATAGAGTTTGTTGGGCATTTTAAAACGTCTTAAGTACTTGGAATAACTACGAGTTACTGTTTACTATTCAGAGCACCATTAGAGATATGCAACATCACAGATAAGGTTCTGGGTGACTAATGAAACCTGTATTCAGAACTAAACAATTTAAAGGTTTTAGACCTCCAATACCAACACAATACTTAGGTGACTTTAGGGGGTATCAGCACTGCTGGAGCTTTGCAGGCATGAATAAACTGCAGCTGCTCTTCCCATAGGACTTACCACATGAACTCAAGGAATTTTCAATTGAGCTGATTGCATCTGCTTAGCACTGACATTCCCAGCCACTAGCTTCTGGTCTAGGCTACTGTCTAGATTAGGTACCTGCCTACTTTACCTTAAGAGATAAATCTCACCTTGAACTCTCAAAGCTAGTCTAAGCTTAAGTACATAAATGTATGCCAGTTTGTTATTTAGAAGCAGTTGTCTTAATTCAGAGGGCTATTTAGAATATTTAATGCTTAAGAAAAAGGTAGAGGTTAAATGTAGATAATTTTTTTTGTTCATTTAGGAAACAGTTTTAGCTTCAAGAACAATGTAACATTTTCACATGGCTTAATTTCACATACTGCCTCATTTTAAGCTGCCAGTGTGTTGAGATGCATCCCCTAAGGAGCAGCGCAAATTAGGACAGTATGGACATAAATCGATTTCAGAATTAAACCATTTGGTACCAAAAAGCATGAAGAGATGAAGGATAGAATTGCTGGATCATCACTACAAACAATTCAAGCGAACTTTTATTGAAGCGTTAAGTTGTGGTACAGATATTTTTAAATGATCAAAGTCTAACACCACAGAAATTATAAACACCATACTCCCCCCATCCTGATCACCCAGATAGTTCAATAACCCATTCAACAGCTTTCATTTTCATAGACGAGGCTTATGCTCCTTTTGTAAGATGTGTTCTTTCAGTATTACTTGAAAAGGGATCTTCAGTCTACTTAAAGGACCTCAAGTCAAAAAATGTCAGAACGATTGAGACAATGCAAGAACAAAAAAAAAACTCCATTGAAATATTGGTCCTCAATATTAACACCAAAAAGCATTAGTGCCATTTACAGCATGTAATTGATAACATTGGTAAAGAACATCAATAATATGCTTAAAATAAAAAAAAAATCTAAATGTTCCAACCACTTGATTTCTAACCAAGCAGACTTTAGTTTAGAAGCACTGAAAAAGTGCTTCATTTATAAATACGGAAGGAACAAAAGAACCATTGCATCAAACCAGAAAGTTAAAACATTGCACGGACAAGAGGGGAAAAATAATCTCAATTTTGTTGTTAACATGCTGGTCTCACAGCTGTTAAAATCCCAGTATTTGCAAACAAACATAGCTGAAAGTGTGCCAGCTTTTCAAAGCCTGCATTTTAGTCAATACTCATTAAAGTGACTTTGAATTACACACTTTTTCATGCTCCATGAATAGCATTCTACTTCACTTCTGTCCAGGTGTCCCAGACAGTTCTTGTTCTACACCTTCACTTAATGCCCTCAAGTCACAGTAAGAGGAACCACCTTAGCAATTAGGAGGAAAAAACAGATGAAGTCACAACACTCAAGTACAACATAAGTCACATGCACAACAATGTCACAGGACTGTCACAAGATAGAGGCATTAGCTTTGCTTGGAACAACAAAATGAAGTGACACTGGACCAGTTTAGAAGCACTCTTTACAGTCCGAAGTGGCAGGTCACAGGTTTTACCGAGAATAATCCAAACCAATCAACACACCCAGACTGGCAAATTCCACTCCTCCACTGGCCCTGCCTGCCAGTGCTCAGGAGCACCAGCCTCCTGTTCTGACATAACAGATGATTAGGACAGAAAACACCACTACGAACCTGCACTTTGCAAAGCTGTCACACAATTACGCCAAAGCACTTCCAGCCTGGCTCAGCTCTTCCCCTGTCAAGTCTTGGACCATCATCATCAAATCGTGCCGTTGCGTAGCGGTGTGACAGCTCGGGGATGTGAACAGACAAATGACCATTCAGGTGAGACAAAATTTAGCCTGCACTAGTACCGATACCAAGTTACTAAAGGTGAAAGACCAATGCATTAGCCCAGTTCTACAGGAGAGCTGAGCAAAGTCCTAGAAGCTTTATTAATAGAGTATGAAAAGTCAGTCTGATTTAAAAATAAATCAACCACCACCTGTAGTAGCAAAACAATTTGTAACTGTTTTAAGAACTTTCTCCAGACATGAAAGTGTTTATTAGGAATCAGTTTCCTTAGAAATCATAGAAGTTCATCAAAAACTGTTTTAGACTGAAATCACAACATAGATTAAAAAAAAAAAAGAGAGTGACAATTTAACAGAGAAGTGTCCCCAGTGAGTAGGTTGAGGCTGAAGTCTAATGAGGACGAAAGCCTTGTCTGTGGGGAATTTTTGGTGATACTTGGAGAAAAACTATACTGTGTGTAATTCTACCTGAATCATTTTTACAAGTGTTGTAAAGTTTCATACAGTAAGATTTTTCTACATGCACTTCAATTTCACAGCAAGAGTGGCATAGAGTACCTAAACACAGAAGAGAGCATTCATGCAAGATATCTAACTCCTTGATATAATAATGCATACAATTCAAAATGGTTATACTATGATTACACCTAGGGCTTTCCACAACTACAAGGCGGTGGGAGTGGAAAGCATGGCCCCCTGAATCATTAACTAGAAAGCAACCACCACCTTCTATATGGGATTTCTTTTTGCGCTTTTTCTTCATTCTTAATCAACTGTGCTGTTGCTGGCGATTTTTTGTAAAACTGGTAAAAACAAAATTATAATCACTGAATTGGGCAATCTGGTGATCAAGACGTTTAAACCCCTCAATCTTCTGGGCAGAGGAAAACACTGTGCGACATTTAGAGCTCTAGAAAACAAAACAAAAAAAAAGGAAATTTACTTTTAAAACTGTCATTTAGAGGTGGATTAGCACACTGCATTTCATACACGGTTCTTACCAACGTGTTTTAAAACTTTTCCTGACAGTGGTGCAGAAAGCTTCATTCCCAATAAGTGATTCTGCTCCCTACATATGGTACTATGCTGTTCTGTGAACAATTAAGGGGGGTGGACCACCTCTCCTATGGACCTAGGCTGAGGGAATTGGGGTTGTTCAGCCTGGAGAAGAGAAGGCTCGGGGGAGACCTTAGAGCACCTTCCAGTACCCTAAAGGGAGCTACAAGAGAGCTGGAAAGGGACTTTTTGCCAGAGCGTGTAGTGGTAGAACAAGTGGTAACAGATTTAAATTGAAAGAAGGTGGGTCCAGATTAGATACTAGGAAAAAAAAGAAATGTACATTGTGAGGGTGGTGAGACACTGGAACAGGTTGCCCAGAGAAGCTGTGGATGCTCCATCCCTGGCAGTGTTCAAGGCCAGGTTGGATGGGGCTTTGAGCAACCTGGTCTAGTGAAAGGTATCTCTGCTCATGGCAGGGGGTTGGAACCAGGTTGCTTTCAACCCAAATAATTTTGTAGTTCTATGATTAGCTGAGAGCAACACCATTAACAGGAAGAGTTCTGCAACTGACAGTTGCAGGCAAATCCAGAAAAATGCCAAAGAAAGAAATTATGCCTATACAGAACTATACAGGAAGTCACTAGAATTCTGGGACTGGGATGCCACATCTTATTGATTCTGAAGTTTTCTGAAGATCAGATCTAGTGCATGCCAAAACAAGACTGAAGAGTATTTTTACTTTCCAAAGAAACTACCATTCGAATGTAGAGGCAAACCGGAAACTGTTAATCTCCAAGCAAAAATCTCTAGCCTTGCTTCATTTGTGCCTATATGTATTTCATCAGCTGATAAGCTAATGCAAGAAAACTCACCTGATTAACAAAGAGAGTTGTCACAAATTTTCCTGGCTTGAAAACCTCTACAACTTTTCTAATCAGGTCATCGTAAGAGGTCTGACTTATGTTTGTTTCAAAACTAACATAAGAAAACTCTGGTTCTGGAGTGATGTGAATAGTCCAGTAAGTTCCCTGAAAAAGAAGATAAGGCATTATTACCATCAAATATTTATTTCTTTTTATTTACCAACGTTAATTATTAATGAGTGTAAAACTTACATCCGATTTCATCCCATTCATTGAATACCCACAAGGATTGAACATTGTAGCATCAATAACAGAACCTGGTATCAGGTCACGAATTCCACTCATCTGAAACAAAGTTGAACAACTCTGGTTATCATGCATCCTTACACGTTTAGATTTAACTCAAAGGCAGAATGAGCATCTATTTAGCAAAAAACCAGAATTCTCCCGATAAGTCAGTCTGATTACGTGTACCACTGTGGGTGACCTTGGTTTGCATCCTGTCACTACACCAATGACAAGCTGCATGCAAACTATCACACTGCCTCTTACAGAGCCCAGCTGAATCCATCCAAGACAAGGAAACAGCTTAGAACTCCAAAATATATTTGCTTTTGCTGCTGAAATGGAAAACAGACCTTCTCTTCAACCACTACCCACAAAGTGAAGGCTGTTTACATTTACTCCAGAGTAAGGATATACTACTTTACACCCTAGGATCCCAAGTGTTTTGATTCACCCCATAGTACCTGAGCTACAGCCAAATCTCAATAGCAAATACAGTATGAGAATCAAAGCCTAAGATGGAAAACAAGATGAAGTCAGTGCACTTGTCAGGAAAGCTTGTTCATGCCACATGACTTCCCCATCTGGGAAAAGAAGGCAAGCCCATCAACTTATGTCTAGACCCCAAACCTGCCCTTCCCCCATCCAAACAGCTCCTTGATTTGATACCTACTTAACCTTTGCATTCCTTATCCCCAGTCTAAGCATTACTCCTCATAATCTACATCCTTGAAAGTTACTCAAGGCATTGCGTATTGCTGCTTTCACTAACGGGCATTGAAAACATGAAGTTATATTTCCCAAAACATTCCTGAGTTAAATCCATTTTTCTTCCAAAGTATTAACCTGCCATTTTCTATGACATCTCTCCTACCATAAAATAAACCTTGTATTAAAAGGTGATTGAAGCATTTTGTTGCCCAATTTCTACCATTCCCCAAAATGCTCAGTTTTCATGCAAACATACACGAGTGACATCATTTGCAGTAACACCATCTTTCATGTAGAACTGGTCCATAACTACTGGGTCAAGCTCACTCATCAGAATTTCCAGTGTCTGATCAGGCTGATTGGATATCCGACTCTCTGGGAAATCCAGGGTGTACAGGTACCTACATAAAGCACAAATCAAGTATGTAAGACATACTGACAGCACCAAGTTCTACCATAAAGACTTCAAACTCTTCACATACATACCAGCAATCAGAGTTCATACGCCCCATGCAATAAGCTGCTCCATCTAGACAAGACAAAAAGCCTCCAGTTAATGCACCACAGCTGAGCATTTATGTAAAATATTGTATTCATTTCTTATTTAAAGAAGGGCCTTTCACAGAACTCCACGAGGCTCACTGATGCAGTCAGTGGCTGTGTCAAATAACCAGGCATTTAACTTCAGGAATGCAACATTAATGATGAGAGAACACCCCAGCTGAGAGGCTCCTATCAGGAAACTGATATTACAGTTTAGCTATGCATAGAGAAAAACCCTGGTACTCTTAAAGCCTCTATTAAATACATTTATGATTATAATTTATTTTCAAATAACTCAGATGAGTACCACAGCTTCGATGTTCCTTCAAAAACCTGTCACTTTAAAATTTAAGATCCTTCTTGTAAGTCTTAAACTGTATTAAAGGTTTAAATTCAGTTTTTAGCATAGTAACTTCTCTGAGAAAAGCCCACATTTTTCTTCAGTGTATTACTTAATTTAAATTACTATCCTAGCTTTTTAATAGGGCTTTCAGAAGTCTGCAGAGTGACTGGAAGTCTGAAGATGACCCCAGTTAAGACAAGGTGCTAAATGCAAAGCTTAGTATAATTTAGATTTTCAACTTGGCAAGCTAGTATCAGAAATTCAGAAAACAAGTATTTATAGCTTTTGACTTTTATGCAAGGACTGCTGAATTCTTGGCCTGTACCTACTGTACCGCTCATCACTTCTCACATAACATCAACCCTTCACCCAACTTTGCTGAAGTTTCATCAACTTACTTGGGAAGATTTCATTAAGAAACTCTACTTCTTCCTGGAAATTCCTATGTGGGTACTCCTGGTGGGAAGGCTTCATGAAATTCTTACGTGAATAAAAGAAGCTCTGGGGGAAAAAAAAAGGTGCATCTTAGGTATTGAGTACATCCATCCATCTTGAATCTAAGAATTTAAACAAATGCAAGCCTTTATCATGAGCTTTCACAGGACCTGTTTTCATTGTCAAAACACTGCTACCTGTATTCCCGTATTCCCTGTATCAGAGGTACATGGTTATTCCTGTCTTAATTTCTAAGCTTCAAGAGACAGTTTACTTGCAAACTTGTTTTGCACTAGGCAGCACGGCCACAGTTATCCTTAAGTAACTCAGCACAACAGCATTTGTTAGTTAGCACCCACTGAAGAGACAGATAAAAGGGGAACTGCTACAGCAGAGCAATCTTACATTATAGTTTTCCCATTATAGGAAGCATACATACATGTCCACGTTTCAGGATATTTAATAAAAAGAGTGAATTTGAAATAGTAGCAAAAAGCTTTTTGTACATTCCAAGGAAAATTTTGACACCTTACCTGAATTGAGTCAAACCCACTGTACTCCCTAGCAAGCTCCAACAGGGGAACCAGTGCTTGCAGTAAGAGGGTGGTACCACACGTCTTCAAAATGAAACGTCTCTTGGAGACAAACATGCTACTCTCACTGTAAAAGAGGTGTTAAGAATATATTAAGTGCTCTACATAAAACAATCCAGGAGGGAGTTGTTAGGTCTTGGTCCTTATTCCAACCAAATGCATTACTCTTAAGTGAACACCCAACATACTTAGCAAATAGATCAAATCAAGAGAATGCAGCTAACATTTGAGAGCTATTATGATTTCCCAAAACAAACACCTGCTCCAAGCATGATATTACAGAGCTGCCACACTACTGTAAAAGGCACACATTAGACACCCTCAAACTATCTGAGAAATACAAACATGCTGTGAAGTAGGTACACAGGCACAGGTATATGATATGCCTTACAAGTAAGATATAGAAACTAACTATACATAAACTAAGTCAGATACTTAACTACAGCCCAGCTGAACTGGAGCTAGGCATTGATACTACATCCAGAACATTTAAACACGCATAACAAGTATCTTTTCATCAGGAACAATGGGAGTAAAAATTAGCTTAAAAAACTCAATTTGAAATGCTGTGTACAAATACAAAATCAAGGTTCAATTTCATCCATGATGCAGTGCAGCTAGTTACTCTTTCCAGAATTTTGTTTTAAATATATGAAGCTTGAAGAAACAAGACTTGAACAGAGTTTCTCTGGCTAGCTTGTTCTTAGCACAACCTTGCCCTCAAGGCAGTCTTTAAAGAGTACAAAAACTTCAGTGTTGGTAATCTGAAGTAAACCAGATGTCAAATGTGTCTGTAAAGTTCACACACAAAAAGCAAGAAAGTATTCTGCAAGATGAAGAACACCTGGCAAAAGTTGCGTCCTTACAACTAATTGCAGCACAACAAAAACTCCAGGGTTCCAGGAAAGCTACAGTTTTACAGATACCCTTAGGTCAGAGTTGTTCCACTTGATTGTATAACATGCAGTTAAAGCTGATCTACCAGTAAGGTTTTCTTGCTGATCTATAAGGGACACCTATAGCCTTTTTTGCTGAAGTAATTAACACTGAAATTTTGTATTGGGGACACTTATTTACCCATGAACAAAACTCAGTGATGAGGTGCAAACCCACCACAGCTCTGTCCATCCTTTTGGTTAAAGGAAAAAAGAAACAACTATGAAGAGATTCGCACCTCTGAGCAGGAGATCCCTGCAAGTTGTAGCCATCAATTTGCCATTAACCCAAGATTGGATTCTCAGCCAAGTGTATCACATATGACAGCTTTCACTTTTTTCCCTCTTAGGGGCTAAAAGAATGAGCCAGTGCCTTACCTGAGTACATAAGCTTCCTGCTTGTCAGTTTTTGTCACACTTATGATCAAACAATGCACATTCTCCAGAAGTTTGTCCCACTCAATCCTGCGAAGAAATTATAGAAGAGCACAAACAACAGGTCAAACAAACCAAAGTTTGCTGGAGCCCTGGGTAAAAAGCCCAAACAAGGCTAGAATTTTGAGCTACTGGATCCAAGAGCACAAAATGGGAAGAGTTTTCATACAGGGACTGTCTCTCACAACACAGTAATACTCCATTCTTTGCTCTCGATGGCTCAGTAGTCCTCAAAATCTGTTAGCATGATTTGCTGCATGCAGACAACTGCCAAACAGCAACCTCAAGCTTCTAACAAGGTGAGTCAGGATAACCTTAAATCCTGCATCCCACAAGTTGGTAACTTGAGCTATGCTTTAGGTTAAACCTCCATGCACTTCAACCACCATTGTCATTGGCAACTACTACAGTAATAAACCAGTAAGTTATCATTAAGATGTTTTAAATGACCAGTTTTGAATCAAGTTGATAATTTAACTGAAAAGCTAAAAATTAGTAATTTCAACAGAATTCCTCCATACAGTGCAAATTGTAACTATGGTGCTAGAATTCAGTATGGTGGTGGTAGAAGTTTAATATTTCAATTCTTTACTAATACTACTCGTTCTACAAGAAGTCTGAAACAAACAAACAAAAAAACCCACCCCAAACAAACAAAAAAACCCCAAGGCCTCAAATTAAGCTAAAAGACTTCCAAGTACTCAAGAGAAAGGACAGACTTGCAAAAAAACTACTTTCGTTGTAACTCCAGTCTTGTGTCTACACCAGATTAGTAGCATTCAATATAGTCAATTTTGCTATAAATAAGACAGGAACAGATACAGCTTCCTGACGTCATAAAATTACAAGACTGCCAGCTGTCCTACTTCTCCCTTCCCACAGCAAGTTCCACCTGCAGGTTTGTGCTGGCTCTTGTCCTCAGAGATGTCACGATCCAAGAGATTTATTAACCCAGCATCAAACTAAGCTGCCCACCAGCAGAGCTGGAATAACTGCAGGAGCTAGGAGCACGAAAAAATTGCCCATTTTTCATCACCAAGCAAGCTCAGCTTGCCCTTAAAAAACTGCCAGCCTAATCCTTCTTCAGGAGGCAGACCTCTCACCCTTTACTGACACTGCAAAAGCCTCATGGCTGTACTCCAGGACAGAGCACTCACTGTTAATTCCATCAACACACTTTCTTCTGCAGCCACCAGTCTCTCCCCTTAGAAAACTGATCAGTTCATGAAGCTGAAGTTTTAGATTCTGTTTCATGTATAAGTAAAACATCCGCAAATTCTTTAACCTTTCTAAACAGTCAGCAAACAAATGCTTTAACTTCTCCCTCAATGAATTAATTCATTCAGGGGAATACCTTTTAAAACTGAATTCTGTACCTTTACTAATACTCAAGGATTTTCTCATTTGAAGTACATATTACACAAGAATAGTAATACATTTATACATGATTCAATCAGAATATATGTTAAAAAAACCCTATCCATTTAAAAACCCCTCATAATAAACTGTACATCTGATTAACCTAGAAATTCAGTGATACCACTGGATATTTAAAATCAAAGTGAGGTTTACCCCAGTTAGTGACCCTTGATGAAACGCTTTTCTGCAAACAGACATGACAGTACAGACATTCAAATCCCCACATCAAATTAAAAGGGTTAATTTTGAATACTCAGCTCAAGTCCCACACATTTACTCGGCTCTATGCTTATGTCAGTGACTGGATTTTGCTCTATTCCTAAAACTCAAGTGCACAGGCAAATGCAAGTGGCTTCTCATCTTAAAAAGACTGGTAAATGCAAAGAGTGAAATAGATATAACGTAAACTATCTTCCAAGTGGCCCTAGAAAATCATACTATTTTGCTAGTAAGAGTACTAAAGGATTTAGTTTTCTCTGGCTACAGCACACCAACATAAGTTTGCCAGCTACTCTCTGTAAATTGAACTAGGTAATGTATTAGATTGTTCAAACCATTCCAGCATCCCTACTGACATTTTATCTGCCATTAAATAAACATCCAGAGTCGGACACTGCATTTGGGAAAGGTGAGGAAGAGTTCCCTGATGCTGAGCTGTACTAACCCCATTTGTACATTACTACAAATCTGATTTTGTACTTGTCCAAGTATTAATGGGCATGTAACTATCTTAGGCTTTGCAAGAGCACACGTCTCAGCCTTCACAAGCTTCTTACCCGGTCAGACAGTCAAAACCTCAGCCTTAGGCAAGTGACACCTTGCTTTAAGTATCAGTGTAGTGCAGTTCTGTGCATGCATTTCAGGGAAATGTTTTGCCCATGTTTCAGACATCTATTAACAGAAAAAGATGTAACAAGTTTGGTAATTCAGTGAGAGATCAGTGTAGCACCAAATGCCCTATTATGTGTTAAGTGCAAAGCCCACGATGCAAAGGAAGTCCCTGCAACTTTAGAATCAGACAAGATGCCAGGCTTGCTCTAGAAGCATACATAGACTAACAAAGGGTTGCAGCACCCAGGATGAGATTTGGCCACATTAGGGAGAAGTTCTGCAGGGATCCAGGCCTGTATCCCTCTGCATTTTAAAGTTAAGTACAAAAAACTAAAGAAAGGCTGTATTTGATCCAACATAATCTATTTAAACAAGATGACCTTTGTATTTGGCATGTTCTATTGTTTAAAGCACAGCTAAGGAAGAACATCTGGGACCGCTTTGTAACAAGTAGATTAAGTTCACTACAAGTCTAACTTTTGCATTTCCTCCTTTTTTTTTTCCGATCCATATAATTGTCACTAGTTGAGACAAGCAATATCTACCCACACTTGAATGAAGAAACAAAATCAACCTTAAAAGTAGTATTTCAATGGTTATGGCTACATGTGTTGCAGCTATTTAATAATAAGTAAAAATTCACTAAGTTAGTAATTTAAGTACTTGAGAACACTACTAGTTTCATAACTGAGTTAAGTTTTAACTTGGAAGCAAAGCCTGCAACTAAAAAAGGGTACCCAAGACTGATTCTCAATGAAGTGCCATCATGGACTTCTGCTCTTCAAAACTCCCCCTTCACTGATCCAAGTGCAAGGCATTACCATTTCCTAAATTATTTCCCATAGCCAGACATCAGGACAACGCCAGTTTGGAAACTGCTTTCCTATACTCAAACATAGCAGAATGTGATCCCTTAGAGTCATTGGCAACTCTCAAGTTCTGCAGCAGACCTGCAGACACCAACTTGAGTGTGACTCCTCACTTACGTGGGCTTATTGACCACTTCATTCCAAAGCTGTAAGATCCCTTTCTGAATTTACAAATAACTGCTACTTATCCAGAGTCAAATTAGTTTCTTGAATGGGCAAGCACGATGCACTTAAATGACTACACTTTCTCAGAAAATATCAAATGAAAATGGAATACGTCTGCTCAAGTGTGAAGAACTGTCCTTGCTTGAATGGTAAAAAGCTATTTGTTCTACACCTGACTAGCAGAACACCTCAAAAGGAAAAAAAAAATCAAGTTTAACAATCTACTCTTACACCTGTGTTGCAATATTTAGTGCCTTTAGTGCCTCTGGTAACACTTGTTACCAGAGTACAAATAACTTCCATTCAAACTGCCAACCAGGTATGTCAGTAGGGAAAAGCTATTATAACTGAGAAGTAGCTTAATTGTAGGAAGTATGCTTCATGAATAGTCAACAGTTCCTCTCAACCAAGTTCCAAAGTATCATATTTCAGAAGGAAGTTTTTCTTGACAGATAAACGCGTGCTTTTGAACCGAATTGTTGGCCTCTTCTGAGCCTTTACCTTAAGGGGTAAAACACATTCTCTAACAAGAGTCAAGCATACCAAGCACAATACTGCTGTTTCAGGCCAACTGGGAATATGCTAACAGCAATTTGAAGAGATTAAGAACTACATCAGGAACTCGTTCCTATCAGCAACCAACAGCCTCCTCCAGCACACCACCCCACCCCACCGCCCCAGTAACAGGACCTTGCGTGGGCAGCCACTCAGCACAGTGAAGAAAAGTTGTATTGCAGGAGGGCAGGAATCCTTAAGGAAATAAATCATATCGAACTCCTAAAGACAGCTTAAGCCATATATGTACTTTTGCATAGCTTTTCATTAGAATAGAACAGCTGGCAATTCTATAGTAATAAGCCTTTTAATCCTGACTGTGTAAGACCTTGTCCTAATGTCAAGCATTCAACTGCAGAAAAATCTTTTATCCTCTCACCTGTTACCTACTAAGTATTTTTAGGAGTCACATAGGTATCAGTTACCTCATTAGCAGGCTACAGTTAAACAGGCAAATCCCTACCAATACCATGATCCAGACAGCCTAAAACTGCATCTAAACTTAGCCCACACAGAGGAGATGCAGCCAAGACACACGAAAGCTGGCTAAACATCGGTGTCAGCAGAGCTGGAACACTGCTTTCAAGCATCCCAAAACAGGTACAGACCACACAAAAGTCACAAGCATTTTAAAGCACCTCTCAGCAGCTCGTGTATTTCTCTGCAGACAGCTGCACGTGAATTACTTCCTATCAGAAATATAACTTAATTTAAAAACTGCTGTTTGAGATAGGTTACCTTGAACCACTTACACAGCCTGAGTTTAGGCTCAGGGCGCTTCCAACTCGATAAGTTTACACAGGCAGTATCTGTGGGGTGCACAAAGAGTCACACCCTCTTTATATTTATGCTCTGAGCATAAATATATAGAGACTGTCCAGATCTCCCTTATCTTAAACCTAAGAAGCTCTCTAGGAACATGCACTTAATCTTGAGAGATAGGCACCTGGGGGGAAAATTTCATCCGCATTAAAAGTTATTGCAGTACTGTGCATTGACTATGCAGTACTGCTCACAAAATCCTTCTTAACTAGAAAGTCCCAAGCCAACTACTTAAGAGGGTCACTCCCAAATGAAACCAAGATACTTCAGCAATGGCACAAAGATGGCCACAGCTGGGGCTCTGAAGGCTGCATATTTCTCCTGTTGTGGGCCTTACACTACTATTGCAGTTACATGGAATGTGGAGACTCCATCCTTTACATCCAAAGATACGCAGCGGGTATTCCCAAGCCTCTCATATCCACAGACATCCAAAGCGTCTGAGGAAGCATGAGCCCCAGCAGGCACAGCAGGACTTAGAATAAACATTCAGGGCAAGTTTGAGCTTAATTTTCTCCAGAAGGAACGTACTGTAAGGCAGCAGGTATCTACCAAAATCCCCAAGCGTTCCTGTTCTCCTGGCTGAGCAAACGACCATTAGGAAAGCCCTTTGAGGGGCTGCTCTCTTATTTTCTACAGAGTCTCACTAAGAGCCCAGACCTTTGACAAAGTGACCACCCAAATGCTTCAGCACTTTCAGTGTCAAGGTAGGAAAATGTCAGAAAGTCTTCAATGTAAGTCTTCACTTCCTGCAAGCAGTATCAGAATCGGTAGTAGCGAGAATAAAAGGGCTTGTTTCTGTTGTGTGAAACCATTTTTAATTACAATTTTGACTTACAAGAAGATATTTTACCTGTAGTTTTGAACCTGATCTAAAAATCTAGTTGATTAATATCCATTCTGATGAGGGGAAGACTGCACTTTTCCATACAGTTCTCCAGATAACCTTGCATTGCCCATAAAAAAAGCTCCACGAGTACACGTGAACAGAAGCAGCCCTTATCTTAGCACAGCCCTGCCTTCTTTCTACAGTCCCTTCAGTTTTGTCCCAAAGCACTGCAGGAGCAGAACAGGGCTCATGCCCAGCTTCCTTGTACCTTCAGTGTTTGAGGAAACAGGCAGGTAACAGTGCCCAGGACTGGGGGAAGGGGCAGAGGTGCAGCAGCACTGCAGCAGTGAGCCGACTCAGGCTACAGGGTGCAGTACACAGCAAGGATTTACAGGACTCCAATCAAATCCTTGACCGTCAGTGCCTGGGAGCTTTCTTGTGGCACAGGATCAGAATGTCGTATCAGTGTCACCCCATACTGCTCATTGCTGCAGCTCTCTCTGGCTTGTGTCCCCATGTAATGTAGACAAATAGGAAGCAGGTTAAAAATCCATAAATATGCTCAATTTCAGAGTATTCCTCAGGGTTGAACACTTGAGATATGAGCTTTTAACATGGCAACATTTACTTATGGTTTCAAACTTCTACGCATCCAAGATCTTGATAGCCCTTGTGATGGAAAATGCATAGCTGCACATCATCTGAAGGAAAAAATAGCTTATTTTACTGTGGGGGATAGTGAATGCACTACAATCACCATGGAAATCCAGGGCTTGCAGCAAGTTCATCATGTTTTCAGCAAACCCTCTGTTTGCTATACATAGTTTAAGGCTATTTTTTTAGGAAAAAAAGCATGCTTTACCAGGCATGGTGAGAACAAGCAATAAAATTAAAGCAAATTATTTTGAGACCACAAAAACATTAACTTCATTCCACTGCTAGATATAAGCAGGGTAGGCATATTTAGATGCTTGCCAGCAACTATTTGAACCACAAGACCTTTCTGCATAAATCATTAACAAGTAAGCAAAAACACCCCAAAAGTTAACAACAACAAAGTAAAGCTCAAGTTCCATACTTTTAGTTGGGACCTTTACTGAATGTATTAAAATGACAGATCTTTTCTGAAATACATTACACATAATCCAAACTTTTATCCAGAAAGCAGGTTTGCCCATAGTGGGGGAAAAATGTGGAAAAAAGTTTTAATTGCATTAGCTCAAGAACTTTTTTGCTGATGATATCCAGCAAAGACTTTAAAATATCTAATCCCTAACAAGCACGCACAACATGGAAATTTTTAGCTTTGAACACCCTTAGTCATTCAGTACATGAATGGTTCACATTTCACTACTAAGCAGGTATTACAATACAAAAGGCAAGCTCAACTGGTTTGCAACTTGATTCTAATTTAGCTATTGTTCTACAGTTTCAGCTTTGATTTCAGACAACATAAACTAGCTTATTCAATCACCTCTATAGAATTAGCATAGCAGGATGCATTGTATTCAGGACTGCCATTTGCATCTATCAGCTGTAACAGGTAATTTAATTCTGACAGTATTCTCAAAGAGAATGTTGGTGGAAGGTCATTTCATGCTAGAAACACAGTATCACTGATAATTACACGTGGACTCAGGTTAATAGCCCTTTCAGACAAGTCACAGCTTCCTACCAAAGAAGGTAAGCAACTTCGATTAATATGTTGTACTAAGAGCCAATTAACACGAAAGTCTTCAAAGCCTGCTCACAGCTCTGGCACTGTGTTAAAGACCACACGTTCAACCGTTAACAGTTTTTATCCACTCCATTAAAACTTTACAGCCATATCTAAACCACACAAAGGAACTGTCCCAGTACCCACACTGCAATTACATTAAATGCTCTGAGAGCAGTTTAGAAGTTAAATTTGCAGTTTTGCAAACACTAGTCTGAGCTGACAAATGGAAGACCAGAGAGCATGAATGTGTCAGTGAGGAAAGCATTTGCAGACAGAACAACATCTCTAAACTACATCTGCATATTAATAAAAAGTCGAACGAGTACTTCTGGAATCTTTCACATTTTAGGTCAAACACTACAGGACTCCTCTAGCAGCAAAGTAGCTCACATCATCTGCAAGTATTTCAGCTAGGATTTTCCTTCCAGAATTGCCTGGACATTAACTATACAAGCTATTACCCTGTATCTGCTACACCACTAAGCCTCAAAGAGCTACAAACCCAGTTTTGATGATTTCCATTGTAGGTACATTATTCAGAAAGGTCTAAAGAGCTTCACAAGTCAAAGTTACACAAGCAAATTACCTGCTTACACCAACAGGTCAGAGGTAAAAATGTATTCTGCAGTGCTTCTGGTACGGCAGAAATGAAGCTCCCACTAACCATGAGCATTCAGAAATGCATGCTGGCTATTCATTACTTTAAAAAAAAAAGTTATCTGCTCACAGATCTGTGAATCGCTAATTCTACCGATATATCCACAGGGGAAATTTGCTGAGAAATAACAAAACAAAGAAAAGGACAAATACAAATAGGCTATATCTCTGAATGGCGATCATTAACATATTCCAAACATTAAATACACTATAAAAAGCTCTCTTGCTCAAACTCCTTGACCAGAGACCATTGGGCAACAGTGACACGCACAAGCAGATCAGCATACACTGAGAGCCAGATCCTCCAGCAACTACCTGAACCTGAAAAGCTGAAGAGCTACCCATATTAAACGTGAACTACTCACATGAGTATAACCTTCAGATTTGCCCTGTTTGCTTAGGACAAGCATATATTTTCCAACTATGTCAGCTGATCCCACCTACATACCATTTTTGTTGCCACTGCAGGTTCATCCATAGTTCTGCAGATTTTGCTTTGTACTTAAAGCTTCCAGCTACCATTTTCTGACTCTTCCAGAGCACATTTTTTTATGCATCTACAGCTGGACTCTCACAGACAGAAGTCTAAGTATTCCACAGAATCCTAGAATGGTCTGGGTTGGAAGGGGACCTAAAGACCACCTAGCGCCAATGTTTCTACACTGTCCCGCTCCAAAATACAGTGCTGGCAATCTGCACTACAGACGCCCCATGCCCGCCTTGCCCAGCCCGGCTCCAGAGCCGCCCCGCGTGCCGGCAGGTGGCCATCGGCTCCTGCGCTAACAAAGGCGGCGCGGGCACATTCCTGGGCGGCGGGCGGGGAGCGGCGGGAGCCGGTGCCGAACACGTGCGCCGGGAGCGGAGCGGGCCCCGGGCCTTCCTTCCCCCGCCCCGGGCGGCGCCGAGCGCGGCGCCAGCGCATTCCCCACATGCCCATTGGGTGACGGGCGCGGCCCGGCCCTCCGCGGCGTCCCGCTCCCATTGGCCTCGGCTCTTCAATGGGGGAGAGCCACAGGAGCGGCGGCGCGGCCCGGGAGCGCGGCCAGGACACTCACGTGTAAACCTGGCTCCAGCCGCACTTCTAGGGGAGGAGGGGGCACCCCCTTCCCCGGTGCCTCCCTCGCTCCGGTGCCCACCGCACCGCTGGGAGACACGGGAAGGGTCCCCAGGAACGGCCTGCTTTCCTCGGCGAGAGCCGCTCTATGGACCTGTCCGGCTATGTAGTGCCGGAGGTCGCCGCCACACTGGCCATGTGAGAGGGAACCATCAACCCTTGCCGCGACAGCCACAGGGATCTCCCTTTCCAGCTCGCACTAACGGATTGGGAGATTCCCAAAGCCCCGCTCTCCGCAGTACGGCAGGGGCAGGGACTTCCCAAACCCCCTCATCCCGAAACTGGCCATAGGAGCGGGACGAGCCGCCGCAGAGCGGTGGGCGCCGCTGCCCTGCCCCGGCCGCCAGCAGCACTGCGACACCGCGGCCGCTCCCCCCGCGGCGCTCCCGGCCGGCGCGGCACGCCCGGCTCCGCTCCGCCGCCACATGTTGCCAGCGGGAACCGCGCGGGGCTGCACGAGGTGGCGGCGCGGAATGGCTTCCGTCCCCGGCACCGCCACCTCCCGCCGGCCGGGACGAGGGGAGCCTCCCTGCCCGAGGGTCTCTGGAGGGCGGCGGAAGGTCATCCCCAGCGGGGATGTACCGGGGCTGTCACCGGGGGAGCGGGAAGGCGGCCGGCAGCGCGGGAGCCCAGCCCCCACCGGCGGCCACCCCGGAACCTGCCTTCGCCCCCCCCAAAGCGCCGCCACACCCGGGCCATTCAGGGACCCTCCCGCCCCGTACGCCGCCCCCAAGGACAGCACTGGCCCCGCCGTCGCTTCTCCCCGCTGCGACCCCACCCCGCCCCGGCCGTTCGCAGACCTGGGTATGGTGCGGAGGTCGCCGGACCCCTTGCTCTGGTGCGGCTCCTGCTGCGCGGGCTGCTGCCGGGCGAACCACACCTCCAACAGCTTCTCGGTCCCTTCGAAGAAGTGTGCACCGCTCTCCTTCATGGTGAGACAACTCGGCAACCAACAACCACAGAAATTAAACGGCAACCAAACTGCCGCCCCCGGCCGCCACCGTTCGCTGCTGCTGCACGGGCCGCGCTGCTGCTGCCGCCGCCGGGTCCCAGTCCGTCCCGGGCGGGTTTCACCTTCTGGGGATTTGTGTAATATTAATTAAAAAAAAAAACCAAAACAAAATAGAGGAATAAGTAGAATATTTTTTTTTAAACGGGCAAAAACCACCCGGAGTGCGCGGCGGCGGATGCGGCGTGAGCGTGTGTGAGCGGGTTACAGTCCGAGCGGGGGTGCAGGCGGGCGATGCGGTTCGGTTCCTTGTAGTCCGTGTGTTCCCCTGTTACAGAGAAGAGCGTTGAGCGAGCGCTAGCTAATGTCGCCGGCCATACTGTGTAAGCGAGGGGCTAGTGCGCACGCAGCTGCCTTTATACCCCCGCAGGTATCCGCATCACGCCGGGTCGCGTTGCACATTGGACGGCCGCCGCTCCGGCCCGCCCTTCCCCGCTTCCCATAGGGTGGCGGCGATGCCCGTCGAGGCATATGCCGGTTGCCCCGGCCCCTCCCGCTGCAGCCCGCCCGCCCGCCCGCAGGGAGCGGGAGATGGAGCGCGGGCGGCGGCGGGGCTGGGGCAGCTCTCGGGGCCGCGGTGTGGCGGCCGCACCGGGCTCGGTCCGCGCCGCCGCGAACATGGGTGGGGAGCACGGGCTGTGGTGGGCAGGGAACCATGCCAGGAGAAGCAGGGCTGAACATGGCCTAGAGACGGCGGGGGAGCATCCCCCGAAACCATTCGGCGCGTAGCGAGGGGCGAGCCCGAGAATTCCGGCTGTTCCGGGGCCGCGGCGGCAGCGCTGCGCCCGCACCCGGCGCTCCTTCCCTCTGTGCCCGCCGCAAGGCGCTTCCCTCGCTCGTAAGAGGAGCCCAGCCGGGCGTTCAGGCGTAGTTCCCGTTCCCTTCCTGGAGCCCAGCGTGTGTGACCGAGAAATGGGGAGTCACCAGTACGCGGCTGTGTGGCACAAGGAGCGAGTGACCGGGCAGGGCATGTGCGTCTGTGGGCGCACACGGAGGGGACCGCGGATCTGTGTGCGCGAGTCATTACTTGATAACCTGCGACTCTTTTTTTTTTAACATTTAGAAAAAAATTAATGAAAACCACATAGATCATTGGTCGCCTAAAGCATTTTTAAGCGATACTATAACACATTATAAACTCAGTGTTGCAATACTCCGTAATCTGAGGAAAGGCTCGCGACTGACCAAATGAAGAACAGAAAATCCCGTCTTCCCCGATAAGTCTACAGTACTCGCACTACATGGGACAGGCAGCAGCAGATGGCTGGGGGCAGATGAATGAGTCCCTACTAGGAGACAGTGAGATAGTATCGGACAGCATAATAGGCAGTGGGCTCTGTCCACCAGCGGAGGAGTGAAGTCACTGAGCCAGTGAGTCACTGCCAAGGCAGCTGGACATGAATCATTCCCTAGGTGGCTGGTTGCCGCTGTATGTTCCCATGGCACAGCCTTAATAGCTGGCAGAGAACCATGTTCTCCAGTGCTGGGGCTTCACTGGTTTTTGTTAACTTTGTGTGAGTTGTGACAACTCTGAAAAAAAGGTTTTCCTTTCTCAGGAGGTTTGTCTGTACCTCCATGCTGCCTCCTTCCTTCTGCCAGTATAAGCACTTCGCTTGCATGGCTGTGTAGTGGACTGCATCAGGTTTAATGCTGACTACTTTGTTTTAATGATGGTTAATCGTTTTTAATTGATCAGCTTTAATTTGCATCAGTTTCCCAAGACAGTTCATGTCCCAGCTACACAAATGCTTGTGTTGGTATAAATAAGAAGCTGTGCTTGGGCATGCACATGAAATTATGGACGGGGAAGTGCAGGACCACTAGTTTCAGTAGTCACAATGGATTAAACCTACTTAAAGTGCTAATAGAACTACGTCTGAGGGCTTGTGGACTTAGTCCAGCCATATTCCACATTTACTTTTAATATCAGTCCACCCATCCTTCTTTCTAGATGTGCAGTACTGGTTGCTAGTTCTGTCTTCTGTTGATTTAATGTTTTCTCTAGTTTTCAGTCAGGTGTTTGGTCCTACTGGCTGTTTGCAAGTGATCTGTGTGACATTGCTCCAGCCAGATATGTCTTTCTCTTGTCATGGATCCTGCCTTATATAGAGTTTCTGACTTCCTGATCTTGACTGTGGTGTGGTCTCACAGCGTATCTTGGACCACGTGCTCACAAACTTCATCATTTCCTGGCGTCTTGACTGTTCTCTTGTCTGCCCCGTTAATTTGTTCTTTTTCCAATTCAGCACTTGACACCTGCTACCAGACAGTGTTCAGTAGACTCAGAATGACCCTAACCCACTAGCTGTGACTATTGTCCCTTGGTCTTCAGGCACACCAATTAGCTGTAAGAATACTTCTGAGACATTTTGGAGGAGAACAAGATTTAAAAAAAAAGTACATGGATTTTTTATCTCTGGGAAACTTCTCAGTGGGATGGATAACTTATGAAACCACATGAAGTATTTGTTTGAAAGTTTAACAAGGGACAATGCAGCTCAGTATCACCAGCTGACATGAGGAGAGAAATGATCTCAACACTGAGTAAGATGAAATAGTATTTTTTCTGATGTGCTAGAAAAGTAGCAGGGTGATGTTGTATATTTAAAGCCAGATCACCTAAAAAGAAATTAGTATTAATGCTGAAAGCTGCATGCCTGCCTTCACAGGAGTCTGGATTGCTGACAGATACACAAACAACAGGTGGAGGAGGGAAAGGAGAAAAACAGTGAAAGCTCTTTTTTGAACTTGAGTGACAACTAGACATGAACAAAGTATTGTCTGAGAGACAGGCTGAGGTTTCAGGAAGGACAGAAGGAGATTGTTTTGGATTAGAGGGAGGTTCTGTGAGTCAGTGTTAGAAAGATGTTTGCTGAATTCATGTTTACAACTGAGATTACCCAGAGATAAAGGGCAGGACAGGAGCTGAAGGACCAGCAGGTTTGAAAATGACCGTTCAAAGGGGTTGCACTAATATAACTAGACCAGTTTTGAGATTGTTCTAGTAATATTAATCAGGCATTTGAATCTGGAGGAAGAATGGCTTGGGAAGACAGGAAGGCTCAGATATCATCATATGATTGTGAGACACAGGGCCAAAAATTGTTTATGATCTTGTTCCTTTATAATAATCTGCTGGCACAACAGACTGTAACTGGCCAGGTACACTCCCCTGTGTGCAGGAGGAAATTCTATGTCACCAAAAACCTGTCGTGACTATTATTGTAACCTCTTTTTTTTTTTTTTTNCAGACTGTTTCAGAGTTTCTGTATACCAAAACAGAGCTTTGGGGCAGTCAGAAACAGAATGCAACCCTGTATGGTGCTGAAGCTGCTCCTCATTTTCATTGCTAGAACCAGCTGCAGAGCACAGAGCTCACAGAGCTAGTGTGAAGCTAACTTGCTCTTACCCATATTCTTGAACGGGGTAAGCTTGGTGTCAACAAATAATCAAGTCCAGAAAGAAAGAAAGATGAGAAAGTATAAATGTGTTTTTGTATGGAAAGGACAATGATGAATTCTGTTTTCTTAGCCAGTCTCTTTACACTTTCCCAGTAGCACAGAGGGCCTGTAGAGTTCTTGAAATTTCTCCCGAGGGAATACTTCTTCTGTAGAGGTTTCCTCACTTTGAACAGCTATTTTGAGCCGATGGAATGATCCATAGGGGGCTGTGGCAGCAAAGTCATTTAGAGCAGCCAACTTACACGAGAGGCATTGCCAAGAAAAATTGAGATTCAAGTACGGAATTAAAGCTGCCTTTACCAGCCCTCCACCCACTGGGCAGTAACGGATCATGCTCACTCTTTGTGAAGGAGAACATTCCTTGTTAATATTTATGTGAAAGTTATATTAACACTAATTCTATGCATCTCTGCTGTGTCACCATGAAAAGCAAAAACTAGTGTGCTGTGAGGGGGAGCACTGTCTTAACGTGTTCCCCAGTTGTTACAAAAGGAAAGGGAAAGCAAGTTGCTGCAGAGCCAGTGTAGGCATAGAGAATGCATGACTTTCAAGGCATTTTTTCACTTCTTTTAGAAACAAAAGCACTCATCTCTACTGTTGCCAACCTGGCCCTGCTCCTCCATTTCCATTTTGATTTATTTGCCCCGCTTCTCGGGTTTCTGCTTACAGAAAGGACAGCAACTGCAGCCAACTTCACAGTTCAGAGAGTCAAAGGTCTCAGAAGAGAATTTCTCAGCAAATCTGGGCTGTTCTGCTACATGGTAGAAATTGTAAACTGTCATAGCAAAAAGCAGAAATGATCTTTCAGTAATGGGAGCTATTTTTAGCTCAAAACAGTGATTTCAGCACCTAATGCTGTTATTCCCTACTGAATAAATGGATTTATTACCTACAACCAGGAAATATCCTTCTAAATTAAATGAGGAAAGCAAATATGAAGAATTGTCCTGTGAAATAATTTTCAGAGTGCCATTATGATTTCCTCTGCAGTTAGTTCAGATTTGACTGACTGAGAGTTGTAAGTGTAGTGCTGGTCTATGATTTATCTCATGATAAAAGATCCTTGCTGACCAAAAAAAAAAAAAAAAAGCAGCAATGACAATTTAGTAACTCTTGTAGAATTCTGTATGTGTGAAATTGTAAAGCAGAAGTAGCATAACTTTAATACTTGGACAGCGTATGTCTTATTAAAAAACATTAAATTACTGAAGCTTCTTAAAGTTTAGTTTGTAGATCCAGTTGCAAATATTTGGCTAATGGAATAATCAGTACATTACATTTGGAAAAGATTAATTAAATGAAAAAGTTAGGATTTTCAATTTTGACCTGAGTTACTCTTGCTACTAGTTTATGTGTTCTGCAGGCCTGGATGTCATGGTGATGGGCCAAAAAAACTCCACTGCTGAAATTACCCATCACTTTAGTGAGGGGAGTGAAATTTGTAACTCTCCAGCCACCTGGCAGTAGACCTATGAGCTCACATGTCAGTTCCTTTCAGAAATGGGGTGGAGAATATGCAGAGTCTGAAATTAGTTTTCTTGATTTCTGTTCTGTCCTTCTTCTGAATGATGCTTTGTCCCACACTCCTGCCATTGTCTAAACTAACTTTGCTCCCATGATCAGTCATTAAAATCTGAGGCAAACTATTCACTTCAGATCAATAGCAAAGTGCAATTTATATTTTGCCAAGATTATCTTCCATTTCTCTGCACTTTTTATTCCGTAGCACTACAGTCCTTTTCCTTATTGTCTTTTGTTTATGGGGATGAAGAATCTTTTTTGTTGTTTGTTTTTCATATATTTTCAAAAGTCTAATTCAGCCTCACTTCTGGCAATTCTCACTTTGTCCTGCCTTTTCTTCATCCCTCAGATAACATTCCCTCTGTGCTTAAACCTCTTCGCCATTTTCCAAGTGTTTTGGGGTTTGCTTGTGGTTATTTATTCAAATAGCTGTCTTCAGTAAAACTTCCTCTGCTTTCTTGAGACAAAGTCCACATACTTTTGTCCTTTCCACTTCAAATAATTATATTATCCTCAATATTTGAATTCCTCAGTCCCTGACTTCACAAAGAAGTGCTCTGGTTTTCTCAAAGCTTTTCTTTGTGAAATTAAGAATATTGTTTGCTTTTGGGTCTTCTGCCAAATCAATTTTTACCTTATCAAATTGTTGTATATCTGTAAAACTTCTGTCATTGGTCAATGGCAATGCAATTACTATCATGCCTATATAGGATTTCATATGCATTTGATTAATGGATGTAATACACTGAATGCAATAATGAATTTAATTCACAAATACAACATAAATGTTTCATCTTTATCTATGAAGTTTGCTTAGAAATACCCTTAGCTCAGTTGTAGTTACCTTCAATTTTTATTTGTACCTAATTTACTAAAGATATGATATTATTCAAACAAAATCTAAAGCAGTTACAGCTGATCTTCAAAGAGGGACCGAAGAAAGAGAATTGGGTAATCCTGTCTTTTCATATTGGTATTAGTTTTTCAGTGTTTTAAAAACTTGTGTCAGCCCTTACATTTGGGCAATTAAAAAGTACATGGAAACTGTTGCTTGAGATGTCTTGTAGTTGCGTTCCTGAAAATGCAAAGGCTCACTTAAAAGGCTCCCTGAGCAGATTGCTTTACTGAGGAAGACAATACACACATATGAGCAAAACTCATACTTTCTCTGCCTTCCCCAATCTCCAAAAGCTCCTGGTCATATCAGTCATTTTACTCCAGTCTAAAGGAAGTCAGTACACAAACTCAGGCCTTGTTCCTGCAAACATTTGCACATTTAACTTTGAAACTAAATTTGAGGTCAACAGAAGTACACAAATCTAAGAAGCAATTAATGTACAGAAGTATTAGCAGGCATGACAGAATGAGAGAGGCAGACTCCTCTTAGCTCCTCTGGAAGGAAGGAATGGTAATTTACAGTATTATCTACTGTCTTCTGTTACCAGGGTACAGAGTAATCAGAACTGACCTTCAGAGAAGGGCTTCCAGAGAGGAAAATGAAATGTGCCCTTTCTCCTTTTGTCAAGCCAAAATTTTTTCTACTTATTTTTACAATAGGAATTCAGGTAGCCATGTGCTCTACCTTTTTCGCTCCATTTGTCCGTGGTGAGAGACCAGTAGAAAGATCACAAAGAATATGATATAATAGTTAAATTAATTAATTACATTGGCACATATTGTATTTTATTACTGAATGAACATGTAAGATATCTATATTAAAAGTTTCTGTGTCTTGTTTCCTTGATGTAGAATGTTAACAGTTCATATCTGAGACCTTTTCATTATCTTCTGATAAGCAGCTGGACCAAGAAAGGTGCAGTAGGCAAAAAGAAAACAAATAATCTGTAAAAAAAAGCCCCCTAGCCCTGAAAGGTTTTTATATTTTAAAGAAGAGATAAAGCTCCAACTTTTCAAATACCCAACCTGGGCTGTATAGAAAACTTAGTTTGAAGGAACCAGCTTGGGAAAGATGGGATGTAAACCACGTGGAGGAGTTTTGTTTACACAGCACTAACAAAGATGCATCTCCTTTTTTATGATCCCATATACAAGGCCTAGGGTTGAAGCTGAAAGGATTCTTGGGGAGACAACACTGAAACCCATGTTTCTCTCAAGAGAACCTAGGTATATCCAGAGTTCAGTTTAAAGTTATGTTCCTTTTCTTTTCACTTAGTCTGTCTTTGAGGTAAAGCAAGCTCATTTCTTTCAGACTTGATTGAGGAAAGCCAGCCTGTCTCCTCTTTATGCTGGTTGCTTCTGCAGAGATTGGTTGTTAGTGATTTATAATCAGCCTTCCACAGGGAAAATTTCATATATTTATCAGAAAATTAATGAAAAAATATTTATATAGCTTGTAATTGCTTACATTGTTTCTAATTGCTCATTTATATAAAGAAGGGATTTACATTGGTTATATTATCATCAATTTTAATAAGCCTAAGCATAAAAAATCACCAGTTAGGTCTTAAACTAATGAGATTTATTAAAAAATAATGAGATTTCAGACATTAATAAACTGGGATTTGACCTCTGGGGTATTTGTCAACGTGTACATTGAAAATTTCAAAACTCTAAAAATGAAGTGAAAAGAAAACTTGAGGCTATCACATTACTAGAAATACAAATCTTAAATGGAGACATTGAGTGATACTGAGAAGATAAAAACAAAATGTCTCTTTATATGGCTTTGGGCACACTTCTATACTTCATCCAGAGCAAGAAAAAAGCTTTCTTATATCAAAGAGGAGTAGGTACCAGATTTAATATATAATTAGCTGATTTACAATTGAAATAATTTATTCTACTCTGTGTGACAGCATCACTTAAGTGTCTCTGCAGCAGGGTTCTCTGTAGACAATGCTAGAGCTAAGCTGCTGTCAGCATTTCAAAAATAAAACCTTTAAACAAAGGTTGTGACTAATTTCTGAAAGTTTCTCCAAGATAAATTGTTGCAGAGACCATATTTCTGGATGATATAAAAAGTGATCTGGCTGTTTTGGAGATTGGTGGACAAAGCTATAACACAGTGTTGTGCACAACTGGAGCTCATCATAAAACCCAACAAGGTGCTGTCCAAAAATATCAGTTTTTCATAACTGAGACTTTTTTTTTTTTTTTTTNTTTTTTTTTTTTTTTTTTGCTATGGATCAGTAGTCCTTGGTTAAACTAGAATCTACTTTGTGTTTTTCCTTTTCATAAATATTTCTTCAGGGGTTTAATACTACCTCTCCTTCTGCTTTCAAAATACTAGCCAAGGTCTAAATTGCACAACTGTCTTTGCAGCTTTGAATTTGTGCACCAGCTACACCAACTGTGGTGGAAGACGTACACTGAACTTTTATATTTACTGCTTACTGCAGATGCAGGAGCCTTTTTGTCATTTGGTCAAGAGTATCTTGCACCAGTGATTTCAGTCTCCATGTGCAATTATGGAATATATGCTGCCTGGTTATGAAAAGACACATCTTAAGCTGATACTGTCAGTTTAATTATAATAATTTGATTTTTTTAAAAACTTAGTATTTGGAACATATAACACAGAATCATAGAATCCTAGCATGATTTGGGTTGGAAGGAATCTTGAAGATGATCTAGTTCCAACTCCCTGCCAGCGACAGGGACACATGCCACTAGATCTGGTTACTCAAAGCCTCATCCACCCTTTGAATGTTGCATGGGGCATCCGCAACTTCTCTGGACAATCTGTTCCAGTGCCTAACCACCCTCACAACAAAGAATTTCTTCCTAATATCTAATCTAAAGCCACCCTCTTTCAATTTGAAGCCATTCCCCCTTGTCCTGTCACTACAGGCCCTTGTAAAAAGTCCCACTCCAGCTTTCTTGCAGTCCCCTTCATGTACTGGAAGGTGCTCTAAGGTGTCCTTGGAACCTTCTCTTCTCCAGGCTGGCTAAGCCCAGCTCTCCCAGCCTTTCTTTGTATAAGAGGTGCTCCAGCCTCCTCTGATCATCTTTGTGGCCTCCTCTGGACTCACTCCTGAAGGTGCACATTCCTCTCATGTTGGTGGCCCGAGAGCTGGATGCAGTGCTCCAGGTAGGTCTCAGGAGAGTAGAGCAGAAGGGCAGGATCACCTCCCTCAGACTACTGGCCATGCTGCTTTGGATGCAGCCCAGGACAGAGTTGGCTCTCTGGGCTCTGAGCACACATTGCTGGGTCATGTTTGGCTTCTCATCCACCAACACCCCAAGTCTTTCTCCTCAGGGCTGCTCTTAATCCATTCTCCACCCAGGCTTTGGGATCACCCCAATCCAGATGGAGGACCTTGCACTTGGCCTTGTTGCACTTCATGAGGTTTGCACAGTCCCACCTCTCAAGCCTGCTAAGGTTGTCTGGATGACATCCCTTCCCTCCAGTGTGTCCCCTGCCCCGCTCAGCCTGGTGTCATTGGCAAACTTGGAGAGGGTGCCCTCAATCCCAATGTCCATGTCACTGACACAGATGTTAAATAGTGCTGGTCCCAACACCGTGCCCTGAGGACACCACTCGTCACTGGTCTCCCTTTGGACACTGAGCCATTGACTGCAACTCTGAGTGTGGCCAGCCAGCCAAATCCTTATCCACCCAGTGGGCCATCTGTCAAATCTGTGTTTCTCCAGTTTAGAGACAAGAATGTCACGTGGGGCAGTGTCAAAACATAACCTGATTGTACATATTAAAAAACAATTTTTTTTTCTTCTCCTATCCACCATCTCTTTGGTCTGTTCATGTGTCAACAAGGGCTTCAAGGCTTTTCATCTGAAGAACTGTGCTGATTTAGATACTCTAGAACCGAATTGTGGTCCACATAAACAATGGTAGGATATTGCACCAATTTTCTTAACTCAGTTACCTGACACAGTTGGGATACAAGAGGTTGATAACTTCAAATTAGTTCTTCAAATTGTGAACATCATATATGCAAATATATATACTTCAGACTTCTCTGATCTAAACCGAAGCATTAATTCAGACATACTCTTCAATCTCTAGTTTTATAAGGGAAATGGCAAGACTTAGATAATCTAAGAATTTATTTATCTTTCTTTGTATCCATGCTTGTTTATGTCAGGAAAATAATGTAATTCAGTATGCTAACACTGTTCATTTGACAGGATCACCTAAAGTGATGAATTTTTTCTGTTTCTCAGTTTAATTTTCTAGTCTAGTTGGGACACTAAACCTTCCATATTGGGTTTTACATGGGAAACTAGAAAACATTATTTATATAGAACATCAGTAACTTCTGCCCAGGTTCTGTCTTTCCTCTGCCTCAGTTTATTGGATCCAGATTTCTGTATGTTTTCCTGTTGGTGTATTTTTCTCACCTGTGTTTGTGTACATTTACTTTGTGGACGGTTTTAAGACATTAATCACTCTGTGGCAAAAAGATTTGTGGAAAGGCTGATTAGTGCTTTCCTTTGGTCAAATGACCCTCAAGCGCTTTCTTCAAGTGGTTTTTCAAAAAAACAGGTATTTGAGCTCTTTGAAAGATAACAGTTTTGCTAGGAAATGTCTGGAGCAATTGCAGACACCACCAGAAAAATGAATCTCATTTAACTTTTGCATATGCAATGCAGATGTTGATAACCAAGATGAGTCACCCAGGGCTTCCCTTGGTGGTCAGTATAGCAGAACAGGTAGGTTTAGGGCATGAATCACTCAACATATTTTAGACAAGGATTCATTAGATTTTCTAGGTACACCAAAGGATCTACTTGTTCTACTTGAAGAGTAAGTGGAAGTGTGACAGTGAAACTATATGTCCAGTCTGGGAAGAGTGAGCAGAGAAATGAACCATCGGTGCAGGAATAGAAACAGTTTTATTACTAATTTTCAGGAACCCTATAAACTATGTTATAATAAATCATATTCTATGGAATAATTTATTTTATTAATATGATTTATTTACACTGCTAAGAATTTTGCACGTAGACTGCATGAAAAAGTGGCTGCATAAAAATCATGCCTAGCTGTTTCAGGGATTGAAAGACTGATGCATCTTCACTGGAGAGAAAGTATTAAAAAATTTCTTAGGAAATGTTTAAAGAATGGTAAGAAAGATCCCTGCTGAACATTGACCTGAGACCATTTGTCTTCCACCTTTACAGCATCAGCACTGGAATTTGCGTTGTCTAACTTAAGATGTCTGCAGTTCTGATGTCTGCATCTGACTTGGAGTCAAAGCAGAGTTGGTAACTGACAGCCCCAGGGTTTATAGATGTGGCTCCATGAAAGACTCTGCTGTCAGCCTGCAACAGCTGACACTGCAACACCAGAGTACACTCACGCAGGACTGCTCAGCCTGACACATCCCAGCTTTACCCAGTGTGATTGTACAGGGTGGAGCCACACCAAAACGTGATGTCACCCTGTGCTAACTTGCACTGCACTCCTCTGTGCAGAATTTTTCCATTTGAGGCATTGGGATCAGTTTCACACATTTCTCTGTTGCATAGTTTTTATTTTCTTTTTCTATTTAACAAAAATCCATACTTTGCAACTTTCTGTCATCAGCACAAGATCTGTAAAAGGTAATGTACCCTGCATTTTTCATCTGCATATCTTTCACATACATGGAACTTAAGCAAGTCCTTCTAAAATGATGAGTCATGATAGGAAAAAAAAAGATTTAATTTTGAGGAGCAGGAAAAAATAACACTATGGAATAATGCTTCTGAGCCTAAAAACCACTGCACCAGGAGGTGAAACTGTTTTGCAGGTCTTGTGTGACTAGCACTGGATGAAGAAATTCAGAGTGAAGAAAGCCACATAAATGAAATTGCATGCCAAAGAGGTGCTGGCCCTGGCCTTCATCAAAGAGACACCAAAGTGAGAGCCACTCTGATGACAGATAAGCAAATACCATTCATGCTCTAGAAGTTAGCAAGCAAAGCTAGCTTACCAGACAGTAGGCAATCAATTGGGCTGGACAATCCACAGTGAACACAGTTGTTGTGCAGGTCTGCAAGATCATCAAGCATCTCCTACTTTCTTGAGATTATGAATCAGGGTGGTGCCTGGGGAACAGAGGAATCTGAAGCGGGGGATGATGAGGTTGTGGTAGGAAAATAGGTTGGGCGCATCCTGAGTCTGCATCCTCTGAATACAAATGGGTATATTTGTCCATGATGTAAACCTTGGCTGATCAAGGAAGATATACAATACTCACAGGAAACATTTTTCTTTGACTGTTTTTATTGAAGGGTGGATAGTGAAACTTGGCCTTTTCTTCCCAAATGCAGAATCCAAGAAGAAGAGATTTGACTTCTGTTATAGCAAATGCAAGTTGAATGTGGTTGATTTTCTTAAAATTCAGAAGCAACACACCCGATAAAGCCTAGTCTAAGTGAAATAAGCATGCTGTTGTGACTGCTGCATACTTTTAGTTCAGATCTTGTGAGGCCTGCTTAAGCAATAGGAAAAGCATGGCAGTAGATTGGGAAATTGAGTAGGCAAACATCTGGTCAGATTCTATGGCATTGTTTGGTTAAGGGAAACACAGGATCCCTTTCAGAACTGTGTTCTCATAAGGGTTATTTGCTGATAGTCAGTTTTCCCATTATTGACCTTGGAAACAATAATCGGTTTCAAATTAACTACATTCATTACTGAATTCTCCTTGGTTTGAGGTCAGAGTCCAGAGGCTATAGGAGGGTTTGGAAATATCCAGGAGCACAGAACACACTTTGGAAGCAAAGAGAACATGCAACACCGATGCAGGGTACTTCGGAGGAATCCTCATCTTGCTGCCACCTACAAAATCTCAGTGCACACCTCTAGGAAGGGATCTGCAGAAGAAAAGACCTTCTGAACCCAAATACTAATGTGTATGCACCCGCTACTCGGCCAGAACATTCTCTCTGAATTCCCTCCCCCTCTCTTCCTGCCCTTAGAAATCCATCACTTGAGGCAGGCCCTGCTCTCTTTCCGAGCTGCCAGGGAGCACGGTGCCTTTGCCAGGGAGCGCAGTGCCAGAGGACGAGCGGCAGGAACCACCCTGCCTGCGCTCAGTCGGGGAGGACAAGGTTGGGCTCGATGATCTCACAGGCCTTTTCCAACCTAATTGATTCTGTGTGATTGTGTGACATGTAAAAGACAAGGCAGACGGGGCTGCCTGGAATTAGGGACAAAGTGCACGGCTGCTAGGGGGAACCAGGATGGAGGCGGGGGCCGGGAGTCAGAACTGAGGACGAGGGTGTGTTACAAGGACGTGTGTTCAAGCTTGTGTTGTACAAGGGCATGCCATAAAGCTTTAAATGAAAGTGTTTTTACAGAAATGTCTGTTTTTCAGTCAGCATTGTCATTTCAAACCTATTATGCTAAAGAAACTGCTGGGCTTTGGTTGCTGCTAACATTAGCCTATGGGCACTCAGCACACCAGTACTCTGCAGCTCTTCATGCTCAGGGAGAAAAGCTGAATTGGTACAGTAGAACAACTTCACAGGAAGTTAATTTTGCAATTTAAATATCCTTATGGAAAGCAAGCAAATAAAAAAAGCAATGAATGAGTATGCATGTGATCAAGAATTTCTCAACAGTTGATAGATTAATGGGCTAAACCTGCCTTTTCCCAGTGAGCCAGTATGGTTTCTGCACAGGTACTCAGAGTTTTGCTGGTTTCCCTGGCTGGGTAATCAGCCTGCTAAGGAAGGTGGCAATAGCTGCTCTTCTCAAGGCAGACCGGGAATTACAGCTCTGCAGCCATGGACATTTGAGAAATTCCAAGGAGGAATTTGAGCCTGAGGGAAAGCTTGTTTCTTTTGCTCCATGACTCCTCAACTTGTCTAAAGAGTTGATTGATAACAGATGCACCTATCTGCCTTTCTGTTTTTATTGAAGCATGTTGGTTTTCTGCAACAGGATTTTTCCTGTGATCTCCCCAGGATATTTCTCCCTTTACTGTGTATACTCATGGTCAGCATTCTTTGTGGAATAAAGAGGCTCTGGAAGCATATTATCTCTTGTTTAACTCGTTTTCCCCCTTAATCTGCATCCATCCTTCAGCAATTATGGAGACTGCAGTTTTCGAGGACCTTCCATCAAAGGAGAGATTGATAGATTTTCTTGGTAACAGGAAGGAGAAGGAATTTGGAAATTCCTGCAGGAATTTCTGTCCCTTTCCAAACAGCCTGCTCTGGGTAAAGGCATTGCTGCAGGGAAGCTAAATTGCTGGGGATTGCCTGTGAGTCCTATGAAAAGGGGAACTGATGTAGTGGATCTTAAAGTAGGAGGACTGGAACAGTGTAGTCAGTGTCAAACTCAGTACAGGAAGCAGTGGTTATGACCATTGTAATGTCCCCAGCAGTGACAAAGGCCCAGGTACACACAGCTGCAGGTTCCCAACCATATATACCGGGATGACCCAAGGGCATATCCTCATGGAGTGAAAAAAAGCTTGAGAACCTAAGAAAATTATGTGGAGGGATTAAAAAGGATCCAGGAGGATGAAAGGGCCACTTTTCTATAGGTAAAATATATATTCAGAGGAAATCAGAATTTTTCCCTTGTCTGCAAGCTGAAGAAAATCCAGCTACCACTAAAAGCCTGTTCCTTTCTTATGCTAAGAGACAGAAGAAAAGGCTGTTCCTTTCAAGTGGAAAAAAAAAGTCAAGTTCAAGCATTCCCACAAAGGAAAAATCATACCTTTTAAAGTAATATGCAGTAGGACATCCTTGAGTTCCTATCCTCTTTCCTTGATGTACTTGACTCTTTGTAAATCTGTCTCTAATCCCACCCCGTTTCAAAAAACGCTTGTCTTTCCACACTGAAGCCTGCTCTGCCTTAACACTCTGCACTCTACTTGCTCTTCAGCGCTGGGGGTTTTGATCCATTTCAAATGTGAGCTGTTTGGGGGGATTGCGTTATTCAGACAACACAAAAGCTGAGTTTTAACATCAGTTTTATGGTGGAAATATGGATAGAGATGACAGAAGTTAACACTTTGATTGCAATAGAGGATGTATTCATTATAGGTTCAAGAGAGTAAATAAAAAGCCACTCAGCACTACGGCATCATTATGGAGGTTGACCAGCAGAGCATACTCTCTGCAGTGTCCTCTCATATGCTTGTCATGATGATATACCAATTAAAAGCAAATACATTTAGGATCAGTAGTCAATCTGTAGGTCACAGAAAAATAAACGATAAGCCCTTCTGAGAGCCCTTATTGTTCCAGAGAAACGAGATACAAACAGCTTTGGCTTCTTAGAATTATATCCAACTTTAATAGAAACTGCAATTATTCATGGGCTCTCACGTAATTGTATAGAATGACTTGGGCAGGACTCTACCAAAAGCTCTGGGTGAGCCCAGTTTAGTCAGGTGTTGAAGATGATTAACTGCAGTGGCTTTGGGTGGCTTAACATTTCATTTCCAACACCCAGTTTCTTACAGTGCCATAATACATGAGGCAATCTGAAGATAATATGGCTATCATTTTTTTTAAATGACACAAGAGCATTTAATAGAAAACATTAGTATTTAAAAAAAGCAAGCGTATGTATGATTATTAACAATATATAAGATAATGTAATAAATATAATACAAAAGTAGCATTCTTAGTATGAGAGTAGAGTGGCTAATTTTGCCACATAATTCCAGATGGTAATATGGGGACTATACAAAGGTGGAAAACATTCTGAATTCATGCCACACAGAGCTCAGGAGCTACATTGGTTCAAAAAAACGATAAGAGACAACTAACTTCTTATTCTCTTTATTGTGTGTTAAATTTATCAGAGCCACAACTGGATCTCTGGGAAACCTTAAGTCCGTCAGTGAAACGACAGCGTATCTTCCCATCAAACCCCACCTCCAATGCAACTTCTTTCAAGCCACAAATTTGGCTTCTGAGCACTGGGTTTGTTTAGCTCTTCTGGGGCTTGTTCTCCCACCTATACTGATAGTCTCACAGTATGTGAAACTTTATGCAAATGACTACAAGGTATTTGTGTCTGTCTAGGACACACCTTGGACCAGTTTCGGAGCATTCCTACATTTTGTGCATAAATGCAGCAGCAATAGCAGACAGGCATCTCACTGAGATAATGTGAAGGCAGGGTCTGCAGGCCCTGGTGCAGCACAGCCATATGTTTATCTGCTTGAACTCAGGGCAGTGAGGAACATGTGTGAAATGCTCTGGGCCAGGAGTTGACATGGTGTGTTTTGGGAAAAAAAAAGGATATACCACTCCCTCATTTTTTATCAACAAGGGTGATGGTGCAAGGTGGCCTCTACCAGACAAGAGAGTGAAATTCATATTGAAGGACCTGCTTCAGCTTTCCCACCCACAGCACCAAATGGTCCTGTTGTTTTGAGCTGCTGAGCAGTTTGGAGTCATGTTTTGTCAAATCTTTTCTGAGACAGGGGGTACTTCAAGTCTGCTTTGTGTCTTGACTTTCAGTAGGAAGTGCTGTTTTTTTGCTTCAGGGGTAGTTTGTCTTCAGGGTTCTTCTCACAGGTTTCTGATTCCTGAGCTGGGAAACACACATCTTCCATCAAACCCTCTCTGTTATACAAGATTATTCTAAAGGAAAAACAGGGAAGGGTAGCCATAATCCCATTAACTCCAGCCAGATACATAATTATTATGGCTATCAATGTGCTGTCCCAGAATTTGCCCCTGCTCTGGGATACCTTTATACAATTCATTATTGGGAGATCAGGTCCTGCCACTCCTTTTTGGTCCTTGCCTGTCCAAATGTTTTTATTCCAGTAAATGGTATCTTGGCTGGAAATAGCAGGTGGATTCAGGTCTTAACATGTGCTCTTAAGTCTCACCTAAAATTTTTTTAATGCTGTATCTAAATTATTTAAATCAAGAAATTAAACTTCTTGCCTTCATATGCTGGTACTGGTATTTTTTAATATCAGCAGGCTATTTCTTTATATGCATATATATATACACACACACATAGACACACATACATATACACACACACATATACACATATATATATAAATTACAGTGGAGTTTTCAGAATTACTTCAGCTTCAAATCCTCTGACTAAGAAAGATATCTGAGTTTGCTATTTTAATGCTGAAATTTTCCCACAGGATCAAATTATTGGATTTGGATTTGTTATGAGATTAGAAAGAAGAAACCTCCTGCCAGGATCAGAGTGCTGCAAAATATTTGCATTCCTAAGACATTGTGGATTGCCTAGGTGGAGCTTCTATCACATATTAAGCCACTTCTGAGCTCTTTAATTCTGATGCTGCCTTTGGGAAGACTGTCATTCAGTTCCTAACTCTATTGGAAATTTGTGTGGCTGACAGGCACAGCATGGGATTACTTGCCCACCATGCAGCCATGGGCACGGGCAAGTGCTCAAATATGCATTATTGCCTGCAGGTTTTGGTTCTCCAGATCTACTGTGCTTGTCCACAGCTTCACAACTCAGCACGACAGTAAGTTCTGAGGACTGTGTGATTCAGGCCAAGGGAAAGGGAAGGGCAGACCTTTACAGCTGGCATGTAAACACGCAGAAGGCACAGTGCTAAACTGCACCTAAAATTACACCCACAAAGTAAATGTACTGGTAGTAGCATCAAAGCAGGTAAGCAGCCTCACCCGTCTTAATGCAATCTTATGGTTAGAAAAAGATTATAATTTTATGGGTTATATATTTATGCATTCTATATATTTGCATGTTGCAATGACTTCTGGCTAGGTTTGTTAAGGAAGATATTTTTTAAATAAGGGGTATAATTTTGAAATATATTGTGTAATAAATAAAATGTGATTGAAGGAATTTAGTATCTGAAATTATCAATTTATTCTGCTGTTCTACTCGGTTTCAAGTAGTATCCTTTCAAATTGCCACCAAAGGGCATTCAGGAGACCTGGCTACAGCTGGGGGCTATCAGCACCCCTCAGTGTGGCACATTTCATGTGACACAGCATGGGAACAACATAATAACTTACTGCTCGACCCTCCCACCAATCCTGCAGCTTCATTTGGTCCTCCCCAGTAGTGTTTTTTGTTTTCCTTTTCTTTTATTTGGCTAATAAAGGCATCTTAAAAATTGCACTATTTTACATTGCAGTGCAATTAGATAATATTAAGTTAAAATGGCCTTATGAAATGATAGATAAAGACACCCATCTTTTATGCTTATATGTTAGGTCAGGATGCAACACTTCTTCATGCTGAAGATTATGATAAAATTACTTATTGTATTAGAGAGAAATTTATAGGAATATCCCATCAGTGAAAAAAAAATCCTTTAGAATGCTATAAATGTGCTTGCACAGGGGGGTTACCTGCTTAGCATTATTGATTTTCCAATCAATATAGCAAGTATATTACACAAGACTGTATGCAGTCAAGGCTTTAGCATGGTTTAGATCTGTTTACACTGGTTTAGCTGTCAGCAGGGCAGCAGATGGATGTTTCCTTCCCAACACAGCTGGAACTGATGAAGATCCAGCACCTTGTTGCTTGTCACCATCCAGCAGCAGGTCACTGCACCCACACCTGTTGTATAGGTGCTCTTTGGCTCATCCCCTTGGATACTTCACTGCTTGCCAGGCTCACTGCCACCACGGACCTGTTTGGGGTCAGTCTGGTAGAAAGAACTGTGGCAGTCAATGGCCTTTCGCAAATGGTCAGTGATAAAGGGCTGGGGAGAAGTAATGACTCTGAATGGAGCAAATGTTTGCAAACTTAATTTGTGCTTTTGGTGTAAATGTATAGTCATAAAGCAAACAGATAAAAATAGTTCCAAGTTGATGTGGGAGAAACCACACACAAAAATTGAACTTGTTTGGTTAATAGCGCATGAAATAAGTCCATATAGCTCCTGTGTGTAGGAAAGAGGTCCTGAAGGGGATTTTACGTGACTTGCCTGCTGAAAGCTCTGCAGTGGTCAGGGCACAGCACTTAGATCTGCATTTTACACACGATGAGTTTGAGCTGGGAAATCAAATTCCCCATATTCTGAGGCCTTCTTCCATATTTTATCTTTATTTACAATATTGTTTCTCAAATATATGTGCAGAACTTCTCTATTATCCCCTTTCTCTGTGAAAGTGTACTATGTGCTCTGCTGTCTGACCAATAGGAGCTACAGTCACTGCATATTGTTTCCTCATCAGTAATTCACCAAATTTACTCCTCTATTTTCAGTTTATCCAGAATCTGTATGACCATCAGAATGCTTTCAGACATTGCATTCTTCTGAAACATGTTTTTGACACTAGGTGAATTTTTCTGCTATTTCAGGAATCTGACATATTTTCAATGCAATCCAAATTATTGCCAGTCATAAATTCATTAGGAATGCCACTGAGTTCAGCACGTCTTTGTCTTTCTTCCATCAAGGTCATGCCAAGGTGAATTTGCATCTGGCTTTTTTTTTTTCTTTTCCCCCCTCACTTTTAGTGTGTTTTGGAAGGGACAAGCATGACATGTGGAATCAATATTCAAATGATAGCAAGGAAAAGAGATTATACAGAAAAGAAAGCATGCAATTTTATCAGGCTTTGGAACACGTATCATGTTACCTGCACTGTGCCAAAACCAGTTCTTTTTGCATCTGAATTCAGGTCAGGTACAGCCTAGGATGCTCAAAATGTGAAAAAAACGCACTTAATAAAAGCAGAAAGTACAGTCATACATACACTGCCTATAATTCTCATCTGTGGATGTTCAAGTAGAAGATCTTTTGTATGCAGAAAGTCCGAAAGGAAGTGAAAATCTTTCACTTGGTATAATTGTATAGTATGGACCTATGAATACTTTTTTCTTTTCCCTTTTTAATTCATATATAATCCTGTCAAGGATTAAATACAATTCTGACAATAAGCTACAATTATATTTGTTTGGGAAATGATGCCTAACTGCTGGAGCAGAGACATTTAACAAAGACACACATTCTGGCTCCTGAAATGTGCTCCCAGTGTCTACCAATTTCTGTATGAATCCAAATAAATCAAAACCACTGTGCTTTTTCTGCTAAATGGCTTTGGAGATTTCCCTTGAATATTGTAAATGGCATGGAAACTCCTGAAATCAATATTTTGCATATTGCCCATACCTTTGATCGTTAAACCTTATTTATAAACTTCTGGGAACTGTATATATTACATCATCAAAGGATACTTCTCTGGGATTGTAAGCCTCAGGAAACAGGGCTTAGGTGATACAGGCTGTTTGCCTACCCATCTTGTCAGACCCTCTATAATAACTTTGGAATCCCTAAATACGATTCAGTTACATTTGGCTCAGAAACAGAAAACTTTAGGCTATGAAATCCCTCCAAGTTTTAAGCAACATAATGGCTCAGTAAAGGAAAGACTACTTCCTTCAAATTACTACTGTGACTGAAAGGCTGCTGCCTGAGCTCAAAGGTTATTTATTATGTTGAGTTTGCTGGCAGCCAGCACATGCTCAGCTCAAAAGCAGCCACATCACCTTGGTTCTTGCCCAGCTGGTAGCTGGGAGGCAGGAAGAGGGAGCTGTGGGCACTGGGGGAAGGGAAGATTGATGATGGGCAGTGAACCTGTGGTGTGGACATGGGGAAAGCATGAGGAATGGGGCACAGATCCAAAGAAGCCAGGGCTTTTCATTTCTTAAGAGCAGAACTTGATCTCTACTTGGGAGTGACTAGAGTCAAAAGCAACACATCAAAATTAGGCAGACTGAAGTGAGCTTAGCACCAAAATGGATTCTTAGCATAACCAGCACAACAGTCACCATTTCAACAATTTTTTTTTTCTCTTAATTTATCTTCTTTTCCTTAAGCATCCAGTTCACTACATACAATAATCAGGATTTCACTACTGAGAACAGCTTGGTAACCTGATGCCAGTCTACTGTCACTGTTTCTGTTTCCATTGATAGCACAAATATTTCTATTTCAAGCATGCTTACTTCTATAACAAGCATGCTAAAGGTACAGCTCCCAGTGTTTTGTCTTATGCCAGAGAATCCATTGCAAATGATGGACTGAATGAGTTATATGAAGAAAACTTTGCACTTGCAGCTATCATTTTGCAATAATAAAGTACTACTAATAAAGGAATGGTCAACACTCAGAGTGCCCAGTTACCAATTAGATTTGAGACAGCAATATTAAGGATGTCTAAAGATGATTGTTCCTACTTTATAGCCAGAAGAACTGAAACATATGAAATGCATTTTTTCCAATGCTAACAAAGCAGGCTCTGAGTTAAACCTGTCTCCATTAACTTACTATTGAAGCTCTATTTAAAGAGGGTACTAAACACACTTCCTAAAATTTAAATCTCCTTATTCTGAGAGAACAAAAAACCAAAAAACCCCTTTCTATGTTTTTTTGCTTTCCCACAGTCCTGAAAAGCTCATGCATGTGTAGAATCCAAATTCCTGCAGTTCCTCAGAAGTCTCAGGGTTACTGGAGGAGCTTGTTTTACCATAGGTTTACCCATCAATAGAAAAACTTCAGTCAGGGGAAAATTTTGGTTTGGGTGTCATGGCATCAGACTGGGGCTGTGCAGAATCAAACACAACAGTTTCAGATTAAGGCAGATAAGAGATGAAAGCTCAAGTTCAGGTGACACCCCATCACACTAAGGAGAGGTCAAACTTCAGAATGACATTACAGACTGTTGGTAAGCACTCTGCTGCAGAGTAGACCTGGGCCCAAGGTGGCAAGGTAATTTTGGCTTTACTGGCCTCAATTTGTTTGCTTTTTCTGACAGCTGAACATACAGAAGGTGCAGGAACTTCCACAGCTGCACTGCCTGCTATCTGTCTGTCATACAGGGTAGCTCTTGCAGAAGCCACATATGAGCTATAGGTTGCCTATGCCTGTATTGAAGGTTGGAAGAAGCAGCACATTTTGTTTAGTTGGTTCACACAACAGGGACTATTACCAGTTTGTTAATTCCTTTGAGATCCATACTGCCTTCTTGCTGGCACCAGCAGATGGGAAAGAGAAAATTAACTGTAACTTCTTCCACTCAGTCCCTAACAATCAGGATTTGGTTGTTTCCACCTACAGCATTGAAGAAGAGAGCCATGGCAAAACAATTACTCTGGTAAGATGCATCCCATTTCCTTCTGTTTCTTTCCATAGGGCTTTTCTGTGGGTAGTGGGTTGACCCTGGCCAGCCACTAAACACCCACCCAGTTTCTCTCTGAGGTGGGATTGGGGAGACAATCAAAAGGGCAAAAACAAGAAAAAGGCCTGGGTCAAGATAAAGACAGTTTCATAAGGCAATGAAAAAATAAAAGGATGAAGAAAAAGAAGTAAGCGATGGAAAGGCAGTCACCACCTCCCACGAGCAGACTGATGCCCAGCCAGTCTGCAAGCAATGGCAACTTTGCAGAACCTCCCCCCCAGTTTCACAACTGGGCACGATGTTACACAGCGTGCAGGACCTCTTTGGTCAGCTCATGTCAGCCTACGTGCTGTGGGGGCAGGCTGAGAAACAGAGAAGGCCTTGATGCTGTGCGAGCACTGCTCAGCAGTAGCTTAAACACGGGTGTGTTATCAACACTGCTTTGGTCACAAATCTAAAACACAACACCACACAGGCTGCTGAGAGTAAAATTAACCCCCTCTCAACCAGACACACTACCAGAGGCTACAGGAAACCAAGGGCACTTTTATCCTTCAAGGAAACATCAACGTGGAAGTTAAACGTATTTCAGCTTAGGTGCATTGATTTAACACTTTTGATTATTCTAATTTTATTGAGTGAATGTGTAAAATTGGAGTGAAGGTAAGGCAGAAGCAAGTGATAAGAAGTTAGCAGCAAGAGCATTCATATTCTGTAGTAAGGGTGATTGTGAATGCATCATCCCCATGCTTCTAGTCTTGTTTCTGTATCTTCTGTGAGGCCAAAGTCACAATCACCTTCTCCTTGATACTTCCTCCAGCCAAAAGCACTGTAGGGGTTTGACAATAAAACTTTTGAGGTCTGGTAGCAAGGGCTTAAAAAATATTTTTTTCTTCAGCAGTCAGAGCTTAAGTCTTTCCTATATATGGCATTAACAACAGAAATTTGACTCAGGATAATATTTTTTTTCTGAGTTGTATTGGCAATGTTGTAGCCTGAAGTATAAAAAGATTTTGGTCAGTTCTTTTTTTAGGCTGACTGAAATTTGGAGTGCAAATTTTTTACTTGTTGATGGACAGAGCTAGTAAAGCTAAGTGATAGTTTTAGTAATACTTTAATATAGAAGTTTTTCTAAAGATGGGAAAATATTCTACCTTGCATTACAGGTAGAAAACCTGCTCCCCAAAGAAATAGAACCATGCAGGACAATAGAACTCCTGGTTTCTGCTCTCATTAGACCATCTGGCTTTCTTTTAAAATTCAGAGTTGCTCAACTTCTTCAGCATTGTGAACCAGCAGCCAATGCTGTCATTTCCTATTTGGCTGTAAATACTGTTCTGGAATCTAGATAATTTAGGATTTTGCCACTGAGGCACAGATGGAGTTAGGAAATAATAAAATTAGGATGGAAATAAGAAAACCAGAACTTCAGCAACATATTGAGGCTCTCAGCATAGGAGTTCTTTGGTTTTTCTAAATCTAATTCCACCATAGTTACACAAAATCATTCACAGGCAGGAGGGATTTAGCTCTTGGATCACTTGTTTCTTTTGTTAGCATAGCTCCTCATATTCTAACAAACTGTGTTCCAGTGAATTCCTGTGCTGAAAGTTTCTTCTGGACCATAGTATACAATAGCTGTAAATGACACAATATTAATCAAATATACCTGTTTGTCTCAATTTAGTTTTTACCATTTTTCACCTCCTCTCCCCCAAATCATTTATCCTCCCAGCTAACAATGTATTTAGCCTCTCCTCGTAGGATCATAAGAATAGCTGTAACAGACAAAACCAGAGGCCCAGTGAGCACACGATTAAAAAGTATCTGAAAAGGGCAAGGAGGTAGGAATAATCCCTTCTGAGTGTCTTCTCATCTTCCAGTAATCTGGTAGTACTGCAGACTTGCTAAGTCAGTGCCAGTATTTTGTATTTAAAAGCTGTTTATGTATTTGTATTTTGCCATTTTGATTTTCTGGGTTTTGGTTACTCAGTGCCGAACATTACTGTAACCCTTACTATATGGACTTTGAGATGGGGTAACCAGAACTGAAAGCAACATGCAAGTAGTGCACTGCACTATAAATGTGTTTTACATTATGTTTTCTTATCCTTTTCCCAAAGAAGTTCATCTTTCTTGTGTTATTAATCACTTCTGAGCACTGAACCTTTGTTCAGAGCACTACTCACAGTGACTGCAAGGCTTTTCCTGGTTGACACTAGCTTTCAGAATTTGTCATGTCTGTATGTTTTTACCCGCTTGTGCATTATGCTGCTTTGTGCTTTGGAATACTGCTTTTCAACTACCACTACTCACACACTGTCATGGAAGCCTCTTGCAGTACTTTTCACTCAGCTTTAGATTTGAATTACTAAATATGTTCTTCAAATGTTGTCACATCATCATTCATGCCTTTTCCCAGTTCATTTATGAACTGTGAACAGCTCACTGATAGGTATCAATCCTTGTGGGATAACCCTTCTGTCATGAAAACTCACAGTTTACTTTTGTCTTTTAACTGGTTAGTCCATGAACTGAGGGTCCTTCTTGTGCCATATGGAATAATAGAGACCTGGGAAAACAGATCCGGAAAGAAAAACAAGAAATCTAATTTCTCATCACGTTAATGCGACCTTACCTACAAAACTTCTGACAGCGGTTTATCTGATCTTTTCTTAAAAATATCTAATGATTTTAATTTTAGTCTAGTGATTACACAGTATCTTCAGACAATAGATTATGTAATTGTCTTTATCACTCAAAGTTCTTCCCATATATACATCTCACTTCCTACAACTGGTGTTTGTTATTGCTTGTCCTATGTCTCCTACCCTCAGATGATTTATTGCTGCCCTTATGAACATTTGCTGTTGAAAACATTTGTAATAGGGCATCACAATCTGATTGGCTAGGAGCAACACTAAAGAATAATATATATTCTCTCTATATAAATTATATACATTGTATAGACCTGTCATCAAATACTGTTCTGTAGCTTTAGCTTGTGTTTAGGATGGATTCTGCCAATACGGTGGTATAAAAGTTAGTATATCCAAGGAAAAAGTTGAAAACTTAAGAGTAGAACTCAATGTGGTTCAGGTTATCTGTTTAGCACAATTCTATTTCTCCTGTGGGAATGAATTTAACAGCAGAAAGCTATCAGAGCACTTTAGCTGTAGTCTCCTTTATATGCTTCAAGGGTAAGCAAAGAAACATATTTCCTTTTTCATTACATGATACTCTTTTCCAGTGGATTCTAATGCAAAGTTTAGAATTACTTAACTTCCAAAACTTTAATGACTGGCAAGAAAATACAGTGGATGGAATATGATGGTGCTAGAATGAGAATGCCAACAATGCAGCAAGACTGAAACCATGTATACCAATGAAGAAAAGGAAACTCAGTTACACTGACTGTGCAGCTCCAAAGGATGAAATTTTAGGCTGCTATATTCGGAATCAGAGTTCATGCTTTCTCCATAATTATGGGCAACTTCTACATTTTTGGAATTCAAGACATTCTCAAAAATCTCTGCTTTGGAGGTATTCCTAAACCAGCTGTCATACTGATTCTCAAATGTGAACACAAAGGCATTAGTTAATAGTATCCTCTGGATTTTTAATTATTTTTTTTCTGTCAAACTGAAGCCAGCCCACAGTACTGCATGCTGCTTCCCTAATGAAATAAGCTTGTGCATCTTGTTTCACAATTCACAGGGAGTAAGTGGATGTCCTAAGAAAGATATACATGTGGTTACACTGCTTGAGCAATAAGGTTGAAGTATAGAGGCATAATGATGAACTCTAACAGTGAGCAACGCAGAATTATTTCATTTTAATTTGTTCACTTTAATCGCTATTATTTCACATAAAGAACTATTTTACTTTGCTGTTTCCCACTGTTTTTTAGTTTCTGAATTATTTTGATTTTGTCAAGTAAGTGTTCATACTTGCTAGTCTGTAAAGAGAAGGTAGGGAATAGCTTTTGCAAAGGTTCTCTTAACATGGAGTAAAACAGTACAGACTATTCTGGGACCGGGTTCTTGGATTATGCTCAAGAAAAGCAGCACAAGGTTTCTGGTTTAGTACTATTTGGATTATGGTAAAAATGAATTTAAAAACCCCCAACAAAACAGAGCTAGCCAAATAATTATATCATGAGCACAGAAGTCAGCACTCCTTATTTCAGTCCTAGCACGCTTTCTAGATTTACTGTAAAATCTTGATACAGCCCCTTAGTTATGTACTTTGTTTTTAAACCAATATAATAATGTTAATACTTTTACTATAGGTATTTACAAGTTAATTGACATAAAAGATTCCAAAATTCTGAGTTTTACTGGGAATCATAATGTATGAACTTACAACCAATTGGGGACGTCCTCTGGTATGCTGTCCCACTTTCATTAGACTCTTCACACCCACACTAATATGTTTAAAAATTCCAAGTATATATACACGTCCTGGAATAGGTCTGTTAGTTTTTCTCTGCTCATGTAGAGATGATAATACAATACATATGAGATCTCATCCTAAGGTTTCTCTACTTGTATCCCTCAGAATTCTGAGAGCCATCCTTCCACAGTGTAGTGAAGCAACAATGGCTTTAAATGTGACAGACAGAAGTCAACACTGAGTGCATGTGTTTATTAATATCCCACTCAAGATCTACTGGAAAAAATGCTATGTTGATCCCTAAGAATCAAAAATTGCCCATTAGATTAACAAGTAAAAGCTTACAAAGAGAGCGAGTTAAGAAAAGGTGCTGCTACTTCCAAACATGGCCCAGAAAAATAAAAAATCCCATCACCTATCTTTCGGTCTCACTAACAAATGAAGAGAGAATTCTAAGAGATTGCCCATGGAATGAAACAAGATAGAAAGAAAATAAGAGTGTATTTTAAGTGCAAGGCAATCTACAAAGAAGAAAAATGTTCTGCATGTATCACTTTCTTGACATCAACGTGTTAAAAACCAAATTTTTCCTTTTTACATTAGAAATTCATGTCTTATCTGTGTTGGAGAATTGTTTAGAGATCTGATGAGGATACTCAATTCCTCAGCTTTCAGTCTTGCTTGATACATCTTTCACCTCCAGTGAGACTTAACCACAGTGACCTGAGATTTGGAAGAAATGGTGATTCCAATGAGTGACAATGTGACGTCTTCTTTTAGGCTGGCAGGCTGAAAAAAGTCTGGCTGCAGTCTGCAAGCCCAGAATTTTCTGTTTTCTTTGCTAGGGCTACTCAAACTTTCTTCATCAGCGCAATTAACAAATGATATGGCACTGCATATTAAAAATGTTATAATCATTTATTTTCTGAGCAGAAATGAATAATACAATTGGTAAAAGACTAAAAGAAAACACGAATGCTTTAAAATATGTGTTACTGGTATCACAGTTGTTCTACTAACTTGGAAGAGCAATGGAAATGTCACAGTATTTTTCTGTCTCTTTCTCTCAATTTGCTATCACTGCTCTGTAAATGGCTGCTTCTCCTCTGGGAATCACCTGGAGAGGAGATGCCAGGCAGCTGCTTTCCAGCAGGTCTGAGAGCCTGGGCCCATATAAACAGTTTTTTCCACTTTCATGAACTTGAAACAGAATCCTGCCATATACTCCAATCTCAAGAAGAAACAAATGTGCTCATTTCCATCTTTTAAGCATGACTCAATAAAACTTTTGCACAAATGAGACGGTTGCCTCATTCTTCCCAGACTCTGAACTGGTCTGTGCTTGAAGCCGTTTAATTGGTTCTACGCTTTTAGTGGCTTTTGTGTGGCCAGAAAGTAGAAGTAGGGCTGTGTCATGAGAGGAGGAATCAGGGCACAGCTCACGTTCAGTGTTTTTCACGACCAGCTTTGTACCAGTCCAGCTTTCACTGGCAGGGCTCATGAGGGGAATGAGAAGAGCATGGCTTGATTAGTCCAGCAAAATCAAGGCTGTGTGGGGATGAGACTGCTGCCTATAAATACTTTTGGCAGGGATGCACACAGGAGAGCGGGAAAGGCTACTTCAGGACAGTATTTGCACGGGAAGAAAAGATGGACGTGATACTGGTCACAAGGAAATGTAGGTTTGACATTTTTAAAAGGCTTCCAGCTGTTAGAGAGGTTTCTCTCAGACGGCCTCCCAGTAGCAGCAGTGAGGGCCAAAAAATTTACTGGCAAAGCACAATTTACAGAAGAAAGGATAAAATGGCTGCTTGCAACACTAGGGAGCTGTGTACAGCATAGGGTGGAGGGGAAATTATGCTGCCTTGGCTTACAAGTGCCAGGTTACCATAATGGGGGTGCTCTTAGCCCTCTCCCACCAGCACTGTGGACTTAAAACGAATTATAATAAAAGACATTCTTGTCAGTACATTGCAAAATTGAAAGAGTAAACACAAATGCCTCAGTGGTGAAAATGAGCAATAATAGCTATTTTTCTTGGTCAAAGAGGGCAATGGGAACTACCTGACGATATATTATTACCAACAGAAAGGTAGTCCGTATTCCTATTGATGTTAAAACTGACAGAATAAATCCAAGTAAAGTAACTCTCTACAGATAAGTTTTCTTTCTTATGTCTTTGCCCCTTTCTTCTCAGTGTTGGTTTTGATTACTAGGTGACCAAAGATGTGAACACTTCGCAAAATTTGAATTGTTAGCTCTAATTTTAGTAAACGTCTTTAATATTGACACTGAAAGATCGATAGTGTTCTTCCTTCTGCTCAGGAAAATTGCCACCTCACGATCAGTCCTTGCTCAGAAAGATCCACATCTGCAACTGCAAAGCAAAGCACTTGCAGTTCTCTGGAAAATATTACTTTGGTAAAGGAGTGATGAAGTTTTCTGAGAATTTCTGTTGCTAGCTACCTGTCCCAAGGGAAATTCTGAATCATCTACTGCCTTCTGGGAGAACTAATCACCTCAAAATGGTTACACTCCTGCCTTTCCCTGAGAAATAAACTTCTGCTATGACCTCATGACTTAGCTATGCACTAGTAATCATATATAGCACCGTACCTTATCGTGCAGTTGACACCTCCCTGTGCTTTGTCAGCAATGACAGCTTCTCATCAGCTCCTCTACCCCTCCCATCCAGCATGTGGAAAAACTTTCCATTGTGGTAAGTAATGCTGGTAGAGCAGGTGATGAACTGAGATCGTTTCTGTATATGGAGAGATGCCATTTTTACTCTCCCCTCCGCTAATTTAATTCTGCTTCATTCATTTGCCGCTGGCAGGAGTAATCTAAGGTTGAATACACAAGGTGCCCTTGCTTCTAGAGCAGGATGTAACCTGCAGGTTGTATAAGGTCATGTCAAGATTGACTTTACACTCCTTTCAACTCCCTGAAAGGAAACTATAGGTGTGGGTCAGCTTCTTCTCTCAGACAGCAAGTGACAGGATGAGAGGAGATCCTTTCAGGCTGCACCACGGGAGGTTTATGCTGGACATTAGGAAGAATTTCTTTACAGACAGGGTCATTAGACATTGGAATGGACTGCCTGGAGAGGCGGTGGAGTCACCATCTCTGGAGATATTTAGGTCATGAACGGACATGGCACCTAGTGCCACGGTCTATAGTTGACATCGTGTTTGGACCAGATTCGATCTCAGAGGCCTTTTTTCCAACCTACTTGATTCCGTGCGACTCTTCATATATTGTTACCCCTCCCTGGCAGTTCCATAATGCAAGAAAGCTTGCAGTGACGTTTTTCGCAAAAAAATTATAAGTATTCGAGAGACCGAGATAAAACATTAAGAGGCCTGAATGTTTCCGTGATCTCAAAGCACTCTGATGAAATCTGAACCCCAAAGCACTGCCGCGTTTGTCTAAAAATCTTTCTGCTCGGGGCTGAAGGGGCACAGCCTTTCTACGGCATCGGATCATAAAGTCGCAACAATACGCTTGGGCAGTATCTGAGCACAAACACAGTACGTGCCCCTGTACTTCTGTAAGCGATCGGTTTATTTAGCAGCATCTGACTGCATCAAGCCTCCAACGAATCCCGCTCCCAACATGGACCCGCAGCGCCACAGCGCTGAGGCCGACCTGGCCCGGCCCGGCCCCGCCCCAGCCGCCGCACGGCGGGGCAGCACTGGCCAATCACAGGGCAGGATCCCGCAGGGAGGCGGGGCCGGACGGTGAATGGCAGCTGGCGAGATAAACAAGTCGCAGCACTGTTCAGTGCCCCTCAGCATGGGATGCGTGTCCGTCGTCCATTCCTGTGTTCCTCCCTCCCTAGCTCCCTGCCAGCAAGAGGTGCCGCGTCCGGCCGAGCTCGTCGCTCCCGCCTCTGCGCGCAATGTGAAGAGTCAGCAAGTTCCCAGCGGCCGCCGAAAGGCTCCGGTGTCTCCGGGGAGGGCAGTGCGCCGACGCCGCCTGGCCGGGGCGGCCCGAGGCATGCCGGGAGTTGTAGTTTTGCGGCCGCGAAGTCCCGCCTGCGGCGACGGGGCCGGCTCCCGCAGCCGCACTACGACTCCCGGCACCCCACGCGCCGCACCGCGAGGAGCCCAGTTGAAGCGGGTGGCGGCGGCGGAGCGCGCCCCCTCCCCCCCGCTGAAAAGCCCCAAACCAAAACAAAAACAAACCGCCCCCCCGTCCCCCGAGCCCGCCGCCCCCGCCGAGCCCCGGAGATGGCGGCGCCGGGAGGGGGCTCCGCCAGCTGCGGGTGCTGATCCGGCCCCCGCGTCCCCCTGCCCGCCCGTCCCTCCCCGCCCATGGGCGAGACATGGACTACGAGTTCAAGTCGAAGCTGGCGGCCGAGCGCGAGCGGGTGGAGGACCTGTTCGAGTACGAGGGATGCAAGGTGGGCAGAGGCACCTACGGGCACGTCTACAAGGCCCGCCGCAAGGACGGGTAAGGGCCGCGCCGAGAATCCCCTTCCAACCCGCCCCCCCGCACCAGCGCCCTCCCCTCCTTCCTCCCCCTCCCTCCCTCCCTCCTCGGAAAGTTTCTGGCAGCGCGGGGGCCGGAGCGCGGAGCCCGCCCGGGTATCCCCCGCCCCGCGCCGGGAGCGGGCCCCGGTGCCCTGGCCCCGCGGATCGGCGCCCGGCTGCTCGGAGTCACGGAATCAATTAGGCTGGAAAAAACCTCTGAGATCATCGAGTCTACCCTATGACCGAACATCGCCGTGTTCAGCTAGACCGTGGCACTAAGTGCCACATCCAGTCTTTCCTTAAACACCTCCAGGGACGGTGACTCCACCAGCCCATTCCAATGTCTAATCACCCTTTATGTAAGCAGTCCTACCTAATGTCCAACCTAAAGCTCGTCCCGCTCTGCCCCGCTTCCCCCCGCCATCCCTGGTGGTGCGGTGTCAGCAGGCTGTGCCGTGGGGTCGCCTTTGCTTTACACGCCGTGTTTCAGGTCGTCGCTTTCGTCTTTTGTGTGACCGCGTTGGTACTTTGACATTCTGTTCCGATTACTTGTAGCGGATTGAGGAGCGAGGAGCACCTGGCTCCCGACGGCCTCTCCCCGGCTGCTCCCTCCCGAGCGGCCCGGGAAGCTCCCGGGGCGTGTGTTGGTCCCTGGTGTGTTCCCAGCCCCAGGTACCCCGCTGATCCCAGTGCCGGGCATGCTAGGCTTGATGGCCTGTCTGGGATGCTCCTTGCAGGCAGAGCTGGCGGTGTCTGTCCAGTGCCTACGCACAGGTGTGTCTCCATCAGTTTCCCGTGAGAGAGCAGGATTCAAGTCGCTGGCCCCAAACACCTGGCTGCTGGCTTGATCCAGAGAGATCCTTTAGGCATTAAGCCTCTGTATGTTGGCTAAGCAAGGTTTCTTCTCTTCTCCGGGGAAGAGACAGCTGGCGCCATGGCATAGGTATTCCATGGATGCCATTTTCATGGTACTGTGGTTAAGAGAGCAATGGGGAGCTAGGGTTGCAATTTGGGATTGCTTGGCTGGCATGCAGTTGTTGAAGGGGAGCAGTCCTGAGGACTGAGCAAGGCCCTCGTGCAGGTGTGGGTTCCAAATAGAATTCTTTACTTTCAGAAGAGCCACGGAGCACTTTTTCACTGTGGTGTGAGCCTGGTGCACAACCACAGGCTGTGTTTGCAGAGTGTTCTAAGCATACTGTAAGGTTGGATAAAATATACCTATGAATTGGAGGTGATTCCTTTCTGTCAGAATGTTAAAGGGAATAGCCTTCCATTATAGCCAACTGAAACTTTGCAAAAGAAGACACTGAATGTGGAAAAATGGCAACTTTTAAATAAAATGTTGGAAGTGTTTAAGGGAATGCTGCTGCTTTAGATTAGTAGAGAAGTCTAGGGATTCTTCTGTAGGAATAAGTGGCATTCATGTGTGTCTTGAAAATTTAAACTTGGAATTAGGAGGTTGTAGTATAAAAGTGATTAATAATTTCAGTGAAGGATTAAATACTGGGAAATGAGGTCTGATTCTGACTAGCTTGCACTGCAACCTTAGGAATACCAGAGCATAGCTAACTTGAAATATCAAAGCTTTTTCAGGTTTTACAGCTGCCACTGAGTTCTTCCAAAATTTTTGAGTTAGGGTGTCATGGTTGCTTCTTTTTCCTAAGTATTAATTTATATATATGTATGTAAAATATACGTGTGATATATGAAAGGAAGCGGTTATAAAACCACCAAAAATGCTAGCTAAATGTTTGTTGCTGTTCTTTGATATAGTAAATCTAAAATTGCTGCTTGTAAGAACAGCATAAAAAAGACAGAACTTTGAGTTTACTGTTTTATGAAAGAAAGAAATTTGATGTTAGTTAAAACAAGATGTTTTTCGTTTCCATCATCTGCAATGGATGCCATCATAGGAATTACATTGCTGCTACAAAGCAACATAAAGGACATCTACAAAATCCCTACAATAATAGCATGTTATGACAAATGCAAATGGGTAGTAAAAAGTAAATATGATAAAAAGACAGCTAATGTGTCAGAGCTGGGGATCATCAAAGGGAGACCTTGAGCTGTAAGAAAACTAACTGGTAAAAGGAAGTGCAGAGTTTCAGTGCTGTCAGATAGATTGACATGTAATGTAACATGGCACAAATTCAACTCTGCTATATACTCAGAGGCTTTACTTCATGAAGCTTGGAAAGTGGCTTATTTTTTCTCTCTTTTCTTGGTTTTCATTTTATGGCATTGGTGAGTTCACTCTTAGTTGCTTTTGTGTAACTTTAGATCCCTGGGTGAAAGTAAGATGTGAACAATTTAGGAAAAAAATTAGAAAACAACTAAAATCATTAATATGAGATGATTTCCTTATGTAAACACCTAGTTTATCTGCAGTATATCTGCAGGTTGGAGGATATTTTGCATTAGTTCTGAACTTTAAGGGGTCCCTAATGAAAGAAAGTAGCAAAAGAAATCTAGCAGTGGTGCATATTTATTGTGTCCTGATCACGGGGGGTGGTTTTGAGCATCATGTAAAGGAATTCTTCTTTAGCTGATTGCAGAGACTGTTTCAGTATTTCCAATTTGCAAGGCATACCTGTATAAAAGAGAAAGATTCTGACTTCTTGCTTCATATTATCAATTTGCAGTCTCAGGAGGCTGAGGGCAATAAGAACCTTGTAGCTCTTCAGAAATTCCACAGAGAACTTGTCACTTCATGCACTTCATGTTTAAAAAAGTTGGCATATGAATTTTATGAAATAGTAAAATGTGTTTATATGGAGCTTGGCAAGCTGTTCGATAAAATCCTTGTAAAAAAAGTGGTTGTGTTGCTTAGATCCATGTGAATGGCTTGTGCATAAAAGCAGTTTTTTGACAAAGTAGAAGCTTAGTTTGACTTTTTCAGAATGGAGTAGAAGATCATTTGGGCATGTTTCTAGTGAGCTGGTTTCTATGAAAGTTAAAAGATTTTTTCTTCTTTAAATAGTCAGATTTGAACAATGTTGGTGTTACATTTGTATGCACGGCGTCGTTATGTTTTTAAAGATTTTGAGCAGCTGCAGCTTCTATTTAGTTCAGTAGTGTTTGTGTGGTCTGAGGTCTGGAGGTACTACTTTTGTTATACATTTAGCTGAATTAGGCACCTGGGTTTACAGAACTTTCATTAATACCTCTGTAGTCCCGAAGGTGTATAAAATAGGTATTTACATAAGCTGTCCAGTCCTTTATTTCATGCACTCTAAAACCGGACCAGTGACTTTGATGAGGGAAATCATGATCTAAGCCTCATGATTGCAATTCCAACGTCAATATTAGGTTTTTAGCTCTTTATGTAGTTGGAAAATCTGTTGCAGGTTTTTTGTTTGTGTACTACTTTTGTTGTGTTGAGTTTTGCCAAGTGCTTTTTCGGAGACATCCACATCTGCCTATTAAAGCAAAGAATGCAACTTTTCCAGTCGTGGTTAGGAAAATGTACTTTTGTTTCATGCCTTACCTCTCCTCTTTATGTTCCTTGCCACTTCTTTGATCACATTTTAAGCTACAATGTTGTGCTTAGTTGTTTCACTTCTTGTATCTCCTCCTCATGTGAGAGGCAAGTTTTAGGATGAGTGAGGTTTGGAAATTCTGTTCGTTGTGTATGCCTGAGTTATTTTCTTTTACTTTTCAAAACACTCAGTCTTTGAGTCCAGGCAACTAGAGTATTTCTGTTTCTTCACCAGGATGTCAGTCCACCTACAGGTGGATGTTTGCATGAGTCAGCAAGCTGAAAAGATACCACCGCTGGTTAGTCAGGAGCGCAAGGAATAGTGGGATACTTGAGTCAAGTAGAAAATAGGCCAGTCTGTTCTTCATTCTGTAGCAGCAACAGCAGATGCGACACTTGCAAAAGCTGTATCTTCATCTGAATAAAGCCTTTCTATTTATTGCTGCTTCTGCTTACCTGTAAACAATTGAGGTGGCTGCTTTTTCTCAGTCTGGGGCTATTTTATTTTTTATTCAACTCACTATCTGTGTTCGGGCAACAGTTATTATCAATATTGCCTATATAGTTATCTGGAAAGAAAAAAAAAGCCTTGTAATTTTAGTTTAATCTGTATGTTTCAGAACACCTTTCAAAAGGCAAGTGTGTGCTTTTTAATCTTGTTACTGAAGGAATGACAGAAATACAAAGTGATCAGCTTTCAAAATGATGGCAGGAGAAGGGCCAGGATTTGTACCCTGGGCAGCTCCCAGGCTCACTGCCAGCTCAGTAGCTGGCGCTGCCCTGGCGGACCCTCCTGCCCTGTCATCCTTTGGCGAGTATAAAAGGTTTGGCACTGCCCTGTTCTTACAATGTATCAGCTGAACCAAGTGTGTAGATTTATATGCTACTGTAGTAGTATACTTCTGTAACTTGTCAGATTACTTCATTGTTACTGTACCTGTAACTTTTAAAAGGAGAGTTGATATAAAACAGGTTTCACCTTAGTTGCCAAATGTGGAATTCCCTTTTGAGAACTGGGCAACAATGATGCAAGTCCGGAAACATCACTGTGGAATACAGGCATAGGAAGGGGAAGATAAATGAAATATTTTTTCCCTCTTCTTTCCCCTATTTTTCAGTACTGTAAGCTTGTAACTGAAGAGGAGAGTCTGTTTTCCTCCTGGGACTGATATTGGTGAATCATTAATGTAAGAATCATTAATGTAAGGTTCTTAACTCACACCATCCAAGTCCACGTAAGAGTTGAGTGACCCCTTTTTGGCAGTGTTCAAAGCCAGATTGGACGGTGCTCTGAGCAATGTGGTCTAATGAAAGGTTTCCCTGCACGTGGCAGAAGGGTGGAACTAGGTGATATTTAAAATTCCTTCTAACCCACACCATTCTATGTTTCTATGAAAGATGGACATGAGAAAAGAAAGAGGGATGAAGTATGTAGCCAAGGCAAGTATATAATCTTAACACAGGAATGCTGCTTGTGGTTGTGGCCATGTCACCTTTGTTTGTTTTAGTTTTTTTATTTGGTTAATATTTTTTGTTTGAAGCAGAAGTGAAAAAATATTAAGAGAGAAAAAAAATTATCTGCTATGAAGCATGGCTCCATTGGAAAAACAGAATTTCTCCTGGGGTAGCTTGATGTATTTGGGATTTCTGCTAATACTGTTACATTGTCCAGAGTTGACTCTGGTCAAGGTGGTGGCTCAGGTCACTGTGGTGGAAGAAAACTTAAAGTGTAGAAGAGGTGAAGGTAATCTACTTGATCTCTTAAATCAGTATTTGTATGGCAATTAATTTGTGTACTGTTCTCCCCATATTCTTATTTTGCAATTTAAGTTATATAGCAGGAGTTTGTCAGGAGAGGAATCTTGCACTCAAGTTAGCTAAATGCTGCAAATGAACGACATTGGTGGCAAAATGACAGGGGAATGAATACATGTGTATTGCAGTTGCATTTAATCTTACAAGAGAGGCAGCTCACTGATGTGGCAAGGATTATACTTTCTTGAATGTGAAACTGGAATATTATTTACCAATGCAAGTTGATACTTGTAAGACACTTGAGAGTCTATAGTAATTTATACCTTTACATTTTCTTACTTCCTCTATTTGACATTGCCTTGAACATAAGTAATTTGAGTGTTGTGCTGTAGTTGCTCTTTACTAATACAAACCTGTGACAGGCTAAACTGCAGAATTATTGACTGAAGTCAGAACACAATGCATTAGATCCTAAACAACTACTTCTCTCTGCAGGAAAATCTCTTATCTGAAAACCTGTGGTTTTCTTTCCACTTTCATATATTTTCTTTTCCTGATGAAGCTTCTTATTTTGAGGAAGGTAGAATGGCTGAAGGTGCTTATGCCTTGCTAAGATCTCTCAAAAGCAAAGAAAACCTAAATACTAGATTTACCTGCAAATCCTGAAAATACCTCTTAACCACTGAATGCACACTGATATGTGTGAGAAAGAGCAGCAGAACTACACCAAACCTGTCTAACTCGTTGCCTGCCATGCATTTTAATGGAAAAGTCCCCATCTAGGAAGAGATAATTAGTACTTCCTATCTGTGCCTTAATGAGAGCTGCTGTTGCAGCTATACCATGGCTCTGCTTCCTTTACCCAAGACTGTAGTGCAAGTGGTGAGTAATTTCTAGTCCCACAGACCCTTGCATATGGTTTCTCCCGTGGCTATTTTGTCGTTTCTTCTGTTACTCTCCCTGAAACTAAGTGGAGAAATGAGCTGTAAAGTGCATCATCACCTTTCAGAAAGCAAATTGCATTTGGCTGATGTTCCATCTGCTACCGTGACAAGCACAAAGGTGATCTGGTGGCAGTAGGAGCTTGAGGAAGAAAGAGGGTCAGTAAGATGTAGAAGGGGTTGTGTTTTAGAGAAACAGATGAGTTTTTCCCCAGCTTGCAAAGAATGAATTGTACATAAATTAGCCCAAAAGATGCGAAGGAAAAACTTTCGAAGCTTAGTGGTGTTTTTGATTTTTTTTTAAAGAAATGAAGCAGGCAAGAAAGTTCCTGTTACTGAGTGATGGGGTTAAGAGTTTTCCAGTAGAGCTGCAGGAAAAGGAGGCTGAAGAGGAAGAACAGTTTCTTTTCTGCCTCCCATCTGGTAATAGGGTACAAAGCAAAATAGACCATGGACTAGGTCAGAAACTAAATACTTCTTGTGCAAACTGCTTGACATAGCAATTTAATACGTTGTATTTTTTGGGTCACCCAATCTAACATGTTACATTGTGGGTAGACGTGTAGAGGTATTTTTCATAAATTTGTTTTCACCATGAGTATTTTCACATCATGTATGATTTAAAAAGAAACCAAAAAATCAGCAAAAACCCAGAAGCCCCAGAAATTGCTGTGGTTCATAATGCTGCAGATGTGTTTGTACAAGTAACCAAAATTTCTGTGGAATATCCTAACAAAATTGCACTGGAGGTTTACCAATAACATTAAATTTCCACCTATGTTTTGAAAATACCTGCTGAAATGCTGTTTGCCTCTTCTACAGCCCTAATCAAGCTCATGATTTGCATAGACTGGGGTCAGAAGGTACCTTTGTCCTCTGTAGCAACTGAGTTCTGCTTTGTGAAGTGACTCTGTGTGTTCTTGCTGCTGCTTTATGTTTGGTCCAGGAGGAGGTACAGTCTGCGTGTGTGATCAGAAAGGGATTGTCAGCAGCAGTGATAGGCAGCTCTTACATTCTGCTTCCAAAGATGTGTCGTTCTTTGAGCTCCTTTGCTTGCATTTGAGAACTCTCATACACTGCAGTTTGGTTTTGCATTTGCTTGAAGGAATGCTGAAACTGGTCCAGGACAACGGCGTTTAGAATAAACTGGCTAACTCAGTATGTGACTTCAGGAAATGAAGAACAGTTTCTACTTGTGTAGCAAATACAAGAAGTTTATTGTTTTGACTTGACTCGAGTTTCATGTTTTCCAAATAATATAGGTTTATAAAAGACCTCCTGGCTCTGGGAGCTTGGTTTACACAGTTTGCTTGACTATAAGTTAGATGACTGACAGATAACAATGGTAGCTGTGACGATACTAGAAATCATTATACCTCTTGTGAAGTCACTATCTCAACAGATTCAAGAAGAAAAAAGTGCAAAAATATTTTAAACCAAAATTTGTTGTTGACAAAATCCAGAGAAAGTCTTTAACTCAACTGAAACTTAAACTCTATATCTGATTTTTTATTAACATTTTTTAGACTTTTCTGTGGGAGTACAGTCCTTTCGTTTAGTGGTGGGAGTTTGTTTGAGAGAGTTTATGAAATACTAGTGCATCTAATAAGACTGGAGGGAAGAAATGTTGTGGAGATAGTGTCAACTGACCTTTACTAAATGGGTGTCTGTAAGTGTGGGTTGAGTTTTTTGGTTGGTGTGTTAAGATTGGGGTTTTTAATCTTTTATTGTTTTTTTAATTTTCCTTTATTGGAAAGCAGAACTGACTTTCCTGGTTGTGAGAAAGATTGAAGAAGCTGAGATTACTGAAAGACTGGATCCCTGAAGGGCATTATAATGTTCATGTTTGCTTCTGTCTTTTCTGAGCTTAGCAATCTTTAAAATATTTTAAAATGAGGCCACTGTAGAAATGCTTGTTTCTCCCTCAGTTGTCATCTGTTTTCTACAAAATTCATGATCCTGAAATACTCTACAGTTGGTCATCTTGTAGATGAAACCACACTGAAGATAGGCCTTCCAACAGGCAGAGCAATGGCCATAGCTTCCTGTGTGTGCTGGGAGTGTCAGGTTGCTCAGTTAAATATCAGGGTTCTGGGCTAAATAAAAGCACAGATATAAAATGGGAACAGTGTGGAACAGTGTGGCTTTGAACATGTGCTCCCATAAAGTGGGCCTTGTGTGCAGTATGGGTTTTTTTTTGTTCACTCTGTGCTGACTTAAGTAGAAAATGCTATTGATTTCTTCTTGCAGTCAAGTGAAAATAAGAGTCAGAGGCAATTGACTTAGAGGCAGAAGCTAAATCTGCTGGAATGGAAATTGCATCTGGAGGTATGCTTCACTATTTTGAAGCAATGTATCTGCTTTCCTCATGCATTAGTTGAAGGAGGAATCAATCCTGTTTATGGGGCCGGGTTTTCTGCCTCTTTTGTCTCTCCTTTGTTTTGCCGTCCTTATTAGAGCACTTGGAATCACTCACAGAGGTGATGCTGGCGTTCAGCTCTGGCTGTGATTGTCCTTCACTTTCCCACCTCATTGGTAATATTGTGGGGCCTGAGAGCCTGAAGAGATACAAGGGCCACTCATGCATGACATTTCTAGCAGCATGTTTGGCTCTGAAGTTGGTTGTTTTGAGAGAGATACTTCTTATAAGTAACGAATTCTGCACATTCAGAGGTGTTTAGAGAAGATTCTCACCCGTGTTAATAATGAATTACCATGGATTCATGCTAAGATTTAACACCTTGCACATTCAGAAATGGTGTGTTTGTCGTTTGTGTTAATTATTGTCAGTGCAGCTGAGAGTGGGTGTCAGCTCCTGTCTTTGAATGTGTCTGTTCCTGAAACGGAGTTTCTGTATCACTTGTTGTCTTGTTCCCAAGGACACTGTAGTTAGCTTCAAAGTTAGCTTATGTTCATATCTTTTGATTAAAAGCAGTCATTGTACTGGATTACCAGTTGTTCCTTTGCCCAGTTCTGTCATGCTTCAAATGAGAAACAGGTAGACAAATTGCCAAATTCAACTTAACCTTCAGAACAACCAAAAGACTTGTTACGAGTAGAATGTCATTTATTCTACTTTTAGTGTCATTTCAGTGGTGGGGAAGGAACAGCATAAAACTTCATCAAGTGATGTTCTTAAACCTCAGATTGTGACAGTAGCCTATTCTGACTATGGGACATGGAGTTCTAAAATTCAAAGGAAGCAGAATGCCCCTCCCTTTCCCCAGGAACAGATAAGATAGCTGACTAAAGACCTTGTTTGTTTTTGAGAAGTAGCAAGGTTATCTTAGTGTCCGGAATTAAGACCTCTGTCTTCAAGAAATCCTCATTCCCTGGCACTGAAGTGAGGAAAAAAAAAAGTGGACATGCTCCATTGAAGAGAAATCATCAAAATTTATGATTTTTTAATATTTCAGACTGAATTAAATTGGACCTTGTGGTGACTTGATGGAGTTTCATTCCAGTCCTACTTTATTGTGAGGGTGTTGTTTCAACTTTGCAACTTTTCAACTGTAATAAATGTGCTCTGTCTCACTCTGCCCTACTCTGCCTATATGGAATTTGGGTCTTGCTTCTTATTCATGATCTGGGTGCAGCTTTAGTACCTAAAGGCTAATTTACCACCTAAGAATTACACCCACATTGTGTTACCAAGCTTTCATGTTGGTCTGGCTTTGAGAATTGATAATTTCACTGTAGATGGTTTGAGTTAGGAAGTCTGAAAGAAAAGAACAAAAAATTTGTGATAAATCTCTGATAAATCTGGGCTTTCATGTGCTTTAGGAGAAGCATTTGATTATGTCGTGAGTCAGAAAAGGAAAACTGAGTAACTGCAGCTTTTAGGCCATTGCCCTTCTGGTAGGTTTTACATTTAGTCAATAATTCTGCTTATTCTGCTATAGGCAAACCTAATGCATTACAGGGATTTAGAAAAAAAATCTGCACCTGTCATTTCAAACATGTTCTTGCTAAAAAAGACCACCCCAAAGAAGTACAGGCTTCCTACTATTTGGTGATTTGATAATACATTCCCACCTATCAAAGTTGCAGTATTCAGCCAGATTTAGCACTACATGGAAAGAGCTGTGATGCACATCAAGCTAAACTGTGTAGTTATAGTACAGCTTTAGGATTTAAAAAATTCCAAAGCTAGACAGTTCATTTCTTCACATTTATAGTTACTTGCAAGCATTCTTCTTAAGTGATTTTATAAGCAAATGGCAGATTCTTTTCTTGGCATAGTCTTAGGACCCTGTTTCTATGCCTTGGTATTTAACTTGCTGACAAATAAAAATTTGTTTCCTCTTTATTTCAGAGATATTTTTCTCCTTGCTGCTGCTGCTCCCTGTTTAAGGTAGCAAATCCTTACATCCTTATGGTATCTTTTCTGGCAGGGAGGTATTTCCTAAATCTATTCATTATCTGTAATCAAGCCTGTCTGTAAAGAAATAAAATCAGGTGCAGCTCTCTCCTCTGCTTAAATATAGCAAATGCTAGAAGAAACTACCTGAAGCAGCAGAATAATTTTACAGCTTTCAGGGTTTAATACGAACACTTCAGTTTTTACCCTTACAAACAGCCTGTCAAGTCTGCTTACCCCAATCTGCTATCAATGTACTTGTATGAAATTCACAGTTCTCAGTCGCTCCAGATACTTAGGAATCAGTCTAATTTTAGCAATGGCAACAACCCTGTAGCTGGTTGAAGTCTTTGAATTTTTATCAATAAATTTGGAGTGAGGGTGGCAGTGACTGAAGTTGTGCTCTCTTTCCTTGCAAATAAAAGTTTTATTATTATAGTGTAAAGGCTACATTTTAATAGATTAAAGTTAATAAGATTTTCAGTGGTCTGGTATTACATAGATCTTAGACTGTCTGTGATGTGAAATAATCCAAAATTGTTAACAGAAGAAGGTATCTATGCTACAAAGATTTGCTTTTAAATTTTTCAATTAAAAACTACTGGAATAAAGAGAAGAGCATATGGTCATGTGTAATGGTGCTGGAATACTTTCAGTCTCCTCACATTGATACTGAGAGACCTCTACTTCCCACTCCTAGTCTAGTGAAAATCATAGCTAGGAAAAGGCTTCTTTTTTTTAATGACAGAAAACCTTGTCAGTGCTCAGATTCACTTTTTGTCCTTTTAACCAGCTGTCTCCTCATGCATGAAGAACACATCATTTATGTTAGGTGAAGTTTGTGGGGTATTTATAGGTATTCAGCATCTTCTGTGAGGCTCTGTGGAAGCAGGCAATGTCAGGGGCATTGTGTTTAATGACGAGTAGCTTAGCATCACTTTAAGAACTTGCCTTGTTCTTTAACACGAACATTTCCCCAAGTGCATAAACTGGTTTACAGAGGAGTAAACAAGGGGGAGGATAGCTGTATCACTGGTGTGATTCAGAGATACATTTCGGGTTGTTCTACAGATTATAAAGCAAGATCTGTTTCAACTTCTCATAGGGTGCTCTGATAACACAGTGTCTATTAATAATATGATGCAGTTGGTGCTTTTAATATGAACTCTTTAGTCTGACTGGAACATGGCAGATTTTCCAGCTGGCAAAGCTGCATGTAATGGTTCTGCTTATTTCTCATGGTGTATGTGATGAAAGTCAGATATCTTTTAAAAAAGCCTAATTGTAGCAACCAGTTGGTCTGTATTTTAATGTCTCTGACAATTTATAGTAGATTTAAACTTAGAATGTTAATTTCAACAAAAAAAATCTGTTTTCTTGAAAGACTTTTTTTTTTAACCAACCAAGAAAAAAGTATTAAAAAAATTCTCAGATTGCATTATGATTCCTGAGTTAGTCATTTATGCCACCTGACATTGGCAAGTCTATGAAATTATTGAAAAATGGAGTAGGAAACTATACAGCATTCAGGAATTTGGTATGGTTGCATTTTGAGAAGCATAACATCTAAAATGACACACAGACTTCTGCCTTGTGGATGTGTTCTTAGGTTGTTTTAAAGGGTTTCATGGGTTGACTTTAAGTCATGGAGGTAGCAGAAGGTAGAGAAAAGTGCTGCCTCCCTGTGTTATTCTGTGTATATACTGAACTATCTGGTGTTTGGAGTGAGACCTAGTGGAGTTCAGTAGGTATCATCAGGCAGTGACACCAATGAGCTCAGAAGCATTTAAGCCCCTTTTTGAAAACTGAGATTGTAAGGACTTGAGACAAAAAAAGAAAAAGAAAATCAGAAATACAGTATTTACTGTAGCATATTGTCTCCATTCCAAAAAGGTTTTTCCTTTTGTTTACCTGGATCAGCCTTGGAAATTCTATTTTCTCTCTTAGTTCTTTTTAATATTGTATAATAGAGACTGTCCTGTTTGATGTAAGTTTGTTGCATTGTCCCACTCTTCAAATTTACTTGTAGATGTTTCAGATAATATACAAGCTCAGCTTTTGAAGATTGAATAGTTGCTGCCTGATGGGGAGGTTGGTTTACCACTCTGCTGTTGTCCACAAAAATTGGATTTGTTACCCAGTGGGCAACAAGCCGATAACTACGCGCTCCAGAGAGACATTGATTATTTTATTTCAGAGTTCTGCAAGCTTGGGTGCGCAGTGGTATTCCACAAATCAAATACAACAACTATCAAAACCTTTTGCTATTTATACGTATCAGCAAACAAAGGAATTAGTATTCATTGGCTACATGTTGCATAATCCTTTTATTAATTAGTGTTCTGTCTTCTTGTGGTTAATGATTCTCTCACTTCTCATGCTGATCAGTGCCGTGGTGTTTCTCTTCTTTTGGCCCAATGGGTTTTTGGGTCAATGGTCCCTGAGTTGGTGGTTGGGATCTCCCCCTGCAGAATCACCTTTTACCCAGTCAGAGCTGGTTCAGCACAGTTGCTGGGTAAGGTTTGTAAGTTCCTTCCTTATCTTGGGGATTCTGCCCAATGTCCTTGTGGCCCATAAATTCTGCATTCTTTGTGTCTGCTGGCAGTGGTACATCCTTCTCCCCAGCTTTGTTAACCTCTCTCCAGGTGTGGGATCACTGAAACCTGTCAGGCCCTAGAGCTTAACAAGGCAATTCCACCAACCGGTAATTTGTCTTTCTAACACCTGGACATCACTTAGAACTTGTGGGCTGCTCTCTGTTTCACAGACTACATCTCCCTTCTTTTTGATTAAGTTGAAAGTATACAAAGATCAAACATTAAAGAACATCCATTCTTGAGAAAATTTTGCATATTCCACATTTTGCAACACTGCCATGAAGAGGAAAGCCTAGGTCCAGGTGACATGCGTGTCTGCTCTTTCTATATGAGAAGTCCTTTCCTGTGATTGACACGTGTGATGTTCTGTTTGCAATACCAAGGAAGTTCCCACCAAACCTCTGGGGGATTCATCAGCACAGTGGCCAGCTATGCAGTCTGCAGACATTACTGAAACTCTTCACAGTAGCAGAATGAGGTAAATGCCTGCTGGTTTCATCCATCCTTTTCATGGCCAAAACCAGCCAGTTGTAGTGAACTTATCTGGGTCTGGGTTGTAGGAACAGCTGTAGCTGCTCTGAAGTTTTAGCTGCTGCCTGTGAAGGTGAAGAAAGACAAACCTTCTAAAGGGCTGATGTGGTCAGAGATTTCTTTTCAAATTTCTGCTTACCATCCTTACTGTTTTACATTTTGAGGGTTTTTTTATAGGCCTCAAAATGAACTAATGCAAGTGTATTGAAATACAACATGTGTACTGCTGGCTAGAAATAAATTAAATTCAATCTGTAGCTTCACAGCCACTGCCATTTGTGACTGGTTGTCACCTAGATGAAAATGAGCTGGCTGAGCTGCTGGCTGGATAAGGCTTGGAGGATAGTGGTAAAAGAAAATTACTTTCCTAGTCTGGTGAAGAATATGCACCCTAGAGACACCATGTGTAGATTTTTTTATCTAGTAATTTTGACTTAGTGACTGCTTCTATAGCCATAAAAACACTAAAGCAGAAGAACTCACTACTTTCTTGGAGAGGATTATGTCCCTTTTTCCAGTCAGTCATAGATTTCTTTTCTGGTTCTGTTACCTTTGTAAAGGGCTATGGCCATGTGCTAAGGATAGGATTAAATCCATGAGCAGCTTGCCTAAGGTAACCAGTGCTGAGCATGATGTATTTAGCGGCTTGGCTGCCGTGTTCCAGATGAGGTTGTCAGTTCACTTCTAGTTGCACTTCACTGTCATGGTTTTGCCTTTTCTCAGTGCTAAAAAGGTTTGCAACTCTTTCTGATCTCCTGCTGAGTGATTAAGTTAATGCTGTCTGGCAGCAATTAAACAAAGTGATCAGAATATAACCAGATACCTGTATGGACATTGTGTTCCAGGCAGTACTGTGAAGGACACTGAACTCCATAGTATTCTCAGGCTTTGTCCTACAAAGTTACAAATACTTAAATTCCATTAGTGTTATTACAGGGGTGAATGGTTGTTCTTTTCTATTACTTTTTTTTTTCTAGCTAAGTCTTAAAATGGTTTTATGGTGAACTTTCTTTGCTTAAGAAAATGTGCACTTTAATTATTATTTATTTATGGTATTGTGCACTTAATTTAAGGCAGCTACTATTAGTATATACTGTAATGATAATAACTGTATTAACTTTTGTGATAGTCACAGTTCTAGCTTCAGAGTGATTGTAGTCTTTCAAACCAGTTCCTTGATGTGGATAATTAATTCTGAAGTTGGGATGTATGTTAAATTATCTGTGAATTCAAGAGAGACCATAATTGAAAGTCTTCAAATTTGAATAACAGGAATAAAAAAATTGTTTGAACCATGCACTATTTTCAAATCCTCCTATTTTTCTTGTGGTCTTGGGCAAGTTGTTTCTAGTTTTCCATTAACTTGTTTGTAAAGTAGTTTCTCATATGATGGGAGGTCTCCGAAGTACAATTGCAATAGTTAAGACACTTTAGCTCCTTTGAAATGTTGTAATTATTGTAAATCTTATGAACTACATTTTTTTAAAAGTGAATTTGGTACTTTGTTCTTTCCAAAGCATTTTGAAGGTGGAAACTGAAAGTATTACCCAGAAGTAGTAATCATATTTTCATTTTCTGAACTGAATACTGTAGCTGGACATCAACTACTGAGTAAAATTTTTTGGAGCAAGAGAACAGAGTTTCAGTACACAGTACAAATTAAAATATTGACATTAACCTTAAGGATTGCAGAGTGGGATATTTATTGGTGAGGGAGAAAAACTTGATGTTGAATACCAAATTTTTATAGTGGAGGAATGTTCAAAATACTTGCTGGCATGCATGAGGACCTTTGTGTTTGGGTGCTGCCTATGGCAGTCTGAAATACCAGTTGGGAAGTTTTCAGGAGGGCAGTATCTCATATTGGCACTGTCATTTTGGTAAAAAGTTAATCCCTCTTAGAATAGCTTGAATTGTAATATTTCTGAAACTAGAAGCAATGCTGATTTTCATCTTTAACCCCTAGTTTTGGATAAGGGAGCTTGAAGTGTAGAGAAGCCTTGTAGTGGTGTGATGTGGTGCTTGTTTTCATCAGGCAAATTCTTCTGCATCAAATTTGAAAAGCGTTAATAAAAATTGTTAATGCACAGCTTCCTGAAGTATGGTTTCCTTTTGAGTTCTGCTTTGCTATGTGTTTTGCTCAGATTGGTGAACACATTGTCACCATTAGCCTGGGGTGGCTGTTTGATACAACCTGCTTGATTAAACCTTGATCTGTGCCGCTTGCTTCCTGCCCTCTGACCAAGTGCCTTACAGCTGGAGGTTACGACCTTCAAGTTAGTTGACCTGTTCCTGAGACAGTGTTTCTGTGGACCAGAAAAAAATGCTTGTGGGCAAATGCGGTGGTGCAGTGCTTCTCCCGGGGCTTTTGCCCGCCCTTCCAGGCTAGCTCTGGCACCGGCGTTGCAAAAAGATACGGTCCTGTATTCTGGAATACACTTCTGATCCTGTGGGTCCTTGCCTCGGCAGAAACATGAACAATGCGAAAAATAAAGGGATGGAACTCCGGTGGGGAACTTCAACTGGGTTTTATTAAATCCACATGACTTCCTTTCACCCAGGAGTCAGCCCGCCGAAGCCAACTGAACTCGTGGGTTTTCACCTTAAATATGGGGGTGGGGCTGTGGGGAGGATACAGCTTGGAACCAATCCAGAATGGGAAGGGAGTGATCCCAAACCTAAATGACAACCCATGGAACAAATCAAGGAACAAAGGGGGAAGGGGAACCGAGACCCTGCCAATCACTCGGAGTCCTCCCTGGAATTTTCTAGACATTAGAGTGAGGCCTCGAAGTGACAGACAGGATCCAGGTGTCCCATAAATGATGATTGATTAATAACAATAACCGGGATAAACCATAATGGGGTAAAATGTGGGGTACATGGGAAAAACCATTGTGAAACAGCATAAAACAGATACATATAGAAAACTGGTAAAACCCCAAAACACACCACTGCAGGCAAAGACTTTGCTTTCTGCTTGGTTGTCCCTGGTGTGGGTGCCTTTTGCCTCATACCAGAGCTGTGTGGCTTGTGGTTGTTTTTTGGATTTGGTGTTAACTTGATCATGTTTGTTTCGCTCCAATAAAAAAATGTACTGATACAGGATCTGTCAGAAAAGGATTTATAAAAACTTTCCTGCTGTGTAATTCTATAGAATTTCTTGAAATGTGTTCAGAGTTCACTAGAGTTTTTCTGAAATGAAATATAAGTACTTCCCCCTGTCTCAAGTGTTTAGTGAGAACATTGGTCTTTAGGGAGTTGAACAGTGTACTTACCTGTCACACACATCGTTTGATATTATTTATTGAATTCTTACAAGTGGGGAAATAGCTAATAAAGTCCCCATGTGTTCTTTTCTTTGGCTACTTCAGTGAATAACCAGAATTGTGAGTTTCATCAGATTGCACGGGCTGACTTGCTTTTGAAGTTTTGAATATATTTCTTTCTTTTTCAAATTATCTTGAATGGGGAATACTATTAGCTAAAATACCACTTGGTGGACATCTTTTGAAAGTGCTTTAAGTAGCTGTTATGTTTCCATAATAAGGACAGGTAACTTTGGAAAAGTATTCGTATAGACTTGCATTTCTGCCAAAGCAAGTAATTAATATTTAAAGGAGGCTGTGTTTATGATTCCAAAGCTGTTGGTAAAAAAGGGGAAAAAAGAAAAAAAAGAAAAAAAAAAGTCAGGGCTAGAATAGGATCTCTTTGGAGTTCTTTTTCCTTGCCACCCATTTATTATAGATAAGCATTTCATTATCCCTGTTTTTGTGCATTTTTTACAAAACCTAGTATTTTAGAACTATCTGGGTTGCAGTAAGACTGCCTCTTTTTTCCACATGCTGTAATACCTTTGGTTCTTGGATTGGTTGTTGGTTTGTTTTTTTTTATTTTTTTAAACATCTTTCATAATTTCTCATTTGTATCCTGAAGTCCTCATGGGGTGACTGGCTGTCAAGTGCTGACAGCCTCGCCATGGCAGTGGCATTCAGCAATGCTGCTGAAGGCAGTGTGTGCCAAGTGTCATGGCTGGTCTCTGCAGTGACCTTCACTCTGTGAAGGTCTGGATGCAATGCTTTGCATGTAGAACTAGTTCAAGGGCACCCATATCAGTGTGGTCCTGTGCCTGGTTCAGTAGATGTGTCAAAAGAAGGATGTGATACAGTGCTGTAGTGACTACGTTGCTTTGGGATTCCAGCTGATAGTTGTGCACGGGATTTTTTGTGCTGCATAGTTTAAACATGACCATAGTTTAAATGCCATGATCAGTTTTGTATGTCCAGAGTTGGTTTTGCTTCTGCAGACTATATAATTTTGTCTTCACAGTCTCTGTAAGTGACCTGAGTTAATGGAGTCAATACTTTGAAGTGTATGGAAATCCTCTGCATAGACAGCAGGACCATGTGTAAGAGGGGATGGGCATTTATTATTTACTGTTTAAAATTTGGAGTAATTAATGAAATCAGAAACAATTCCTGTTAGATAAGGTGTGATCTTATCACCTGTGAAGTTACACATTTTCTTGTGCAGTTGGAAAACATTTGGAATTTTTCTTGTTAAACTTTTCTTTCAAAAAGTGTAGCTCAGTGTTAACTGTAGACATGCATTGAGGGTTTAGCTGCTACTGAAAATTACTGAGAATAATGCTTGCCTGTGTTACTTATGATATGTGTAAATGGCTATTTCAAGTTATGCCATCTTGTCCCCACATTTTTCCATTCAGTCACTTCTCGTGAATTTTGGAGGGAGAGGGTCTGGCAGAAGGTGGGAAACAGGCTGAAGCTGACTGGACACAGGCTTAGAGTTCAAAGCCAGAGAGACTGAAGCAAATGCAAATTGAGAATCTTTCTGTATGACAAACCAAAATGATTTGGGACTAGAAGAAGGGCTAACTGAAGTCTACCAGAAATGCCACGGGGAATTTGGACTGTGGGCTGTTGAGTTGTGGCTGGTGAGTCTGCAAAGGGGCATCAACACTGTGGGCATTGATGCCTACCAGCATCTGTCATTGACAGCTGAATTCATGTTGTAGGCTGGTTCCGTTGCATCATGAAAGCTTCAAGATTCTTCCTGCTTTTCTTGTTCTTTTGGTGGTCACTCTAAATCACTTCAAGCTGAGATTATTTAAAAGAATAAATAATTCTGGTCTGTGTTTCTATTCAGCTGAACATTTTCTCATCTTCTGCCTTTGTACATCAGAGCACGGAGTTTCATGTGCTATGTAGGGATCTGTCAGTAGCCAGTGCTTATTATATAATTAGTTTTAAATAGTAGTATTTCAGAAATAAAAGTGGATTGAGAGTGGCTCATAAAATCAAGAAGAAAGCTTGGCATTCCCAGATATTTCTAGGAGAGTTTTCCAGGCACAGAATACGACTGCAGCGTTTTCACAGTAGTAGACAGTATCCTGGAATTTCAGGGAAAGTGTCCTCCAAAACTCTGTGTTTGCAGAGGGAAATGAATATAGGTTAACCAGGTTTTTTATTAAGAAGTTTTGTCTGGGAACTGTAAGGTCTTTGTTGAAAGAAAACTTGCTTTTCATATCAAAGTGTAATTTATGCATAAAAGCAAATTGGCTTTTCAGCTTCTTCATCCAGACCAAATAAAAGTGTTTCACCATTATACTTATATTGATTGATGCAGTGTAAGTGAGAGTTCAATAAATTTTTCTTTCTCTCTTTTTTTTTTTCATGTGTGCACAGAAAAGATGAAAAGGAGTATGCACTGAAGCAAATTGAAGGTACAGGGATATCCATGTCGGCCTGTAGAGAGATTGCAGTAAGTGTACATAAACAAAAGTAATTTTACTGACATTATTACTCAACAGGTATTTTATTTTCCTAGAATTAAGTAACATAAAGATTATCCAGATGTTGTCCTTAAAGTATGCAAGCATGGAAGTTTATTCAGATCTGAGCCTTTTAAAGAAGCTTTTAAAATCATAATTTCCTTTTAGTTCTTTTCAGGTAATAGCAATGCCCCTTTATGATAGAATTTTGTTTCTTCTTCTTTTATGTGTTGAGACGGAAGTAAATATGAACTTCTAAATGAAGGCTTACTTTAAAAATGAATGTTTTTAAAATGACTTGAAAAAAAAAAGGTTCTGAAAGATTACAACTACCATCTGAAGTCCACTTACTAATAATGTGTTTTATTTTAGACTAATGGTAACTTGTTATTCTTTAGTATCTGAGAACAGTTTGTTCTCATTTTTAATTTGTTTTGCCAAGTACAGAGAAGTTTCATAGCAAAATGAAAATCAGCTTTAATTATGTTTTTATTACATGTGTCTTTTATTACAAACGTACAATTCGTTTAGATTTGATAAAAAATAAGTGGTTTTAAATGAAAGTAGAATTTGATCTTTAAATGTTTTATGTCTGAAAATGTGCATTACTGACAATGCTGGATACCGAGTAAAATTTTGTAATGCAGATATTTCTTGCATTGCATAAGAAGTGCACTTGCTTGGTTAAATATTTACTTTGTCTTAATGCTGTCACTATGTAGTCAGCTGCTGAAATCTATCTTAAGATTGTATCTAAAGCTTTTTATAATCTTGTAGTGTTGTGTTGAAATACAGCATTCAGATGTACAATGCAATGGGAGGCATTAGAAATTCATGGTGTCCATGAAATGAACAAACCACTGGGTTGTGTTCAGTGTAGTGTCCATGGTGATTGTGTATGAAGGGACTTAACAGATGAAGCTGCTATCCTTTTAAAGTGCTTATCACTGTAAGGTCAAGGTTGTGGATTTGAGAGGTGGCCACATTGCTGTCAGTCACATCACACAGGATTTACCCAGTGACCTTTTTTTGCTAATATTTCTGCCTTTGGAGGAAATAGGAAATCGTCTTTTAGCATCAGTACTAGGTTATATTCTTGGTACTACAAAGTAGTTTTTGACAATATTGAGGGGGTTTTGTTTCTTGGATTCTTGTCCTTTGTTTTAAATTGTACTGCTGTGGAGATGTGTGGATTAGTCTGAAGGAGACTTTCCTATGGGCATGGTAGCACTGTGATATGGAGCTGGTTCTGTCTACCTGGACACAACAATGTAAGGAAAGAGAGAATGTAAAATTATGTTTTAACTCCTGTGAGAAATCACCTTCTTTTTTTTAAATTAGTAAAGCTTTGTACAAAGGTTAGTACAACTTGTGAATTTTGGTATCTACTGTGTAAGTTACTTGACTGCTTTCAGTGGTTCTTCTGTTAATTCTTCCATGAGTTATATTTCATTCTTCTTCTTCAAACCTTTTTGCAAAACTCTGTAACCTGGCCTAATGCAGCACATCAGCATTTGCCTCAGTGAAATTTCAGATCAAATATTAGAAATGTGGAAAAGGTAAAGGTGAAATAGTTTGTGGAGGAGACCCAGGTTAGGGAGCTTTCAAACTGGACATACACAAGTCTGTGACACCTGGTGAGTTGCACCCCCAAGTGCTGGGAGCTGCTTGGGTTTCATTATGCGGGTACTCTCTGTTATCTTAGAAAGATAATGGTGAATGGAAGAGATCAAGTGTCACTCCTCTTTCCAAGGAGAACCAGGGGAACTGCAGGTTGGCCAGTTCCACCTTAGTTGCTGGGAGAGTGATGAAGAAAATCCTCATGAAAACTATTTCCAAACACATGCAGGACAAGATGGTGATCGGAAGTAGTCAGCATGGATTTTCAAAGGGAAAATAATCCTTAGCCAACCTGTTTGTCATGTATAATGAGATGTCTGGCTTGGTGAATGGGGTGAATGCTGTAGATTCTGTTTATCTTGACTTTAGTAGGGTTTTTAATGGTGTCTTCCATCATATTCTCACAGAGCAGCTAACAGAGTCTACAAAGATGACTCTGCCAAAGGTTTCACATGAACCAGTGACTTGAGTCAAGACTTGGATGTTCTTTGGTCAGCTTCTGGTCCTTTCTAGCCTTTTTTTGCACCATTGCCAACAAGAACTTCCCTTGTTCCAAGGATGAATTACCAACTCTAGCTTTTTCTCTATAAATAATGACCTTAATTCTAAACTTAATTCAATGTTTCTATATCAAGGTGGTTTTATAGCTTATTCTTTTTTTCCTGTAGGGGGAAAAAAAGAGACCAGGCTGTTGCAGATGATTTAAATGAGGGAAGCCGAACCACAAACCAGCATTGCTAGCCTAGTGTTTTTTAAGGAGTGCCCTAAATTATTGGTGCTGTTTTGCCCTGTGTGAATGTTGGGTCTGCGTCCTGTAACCATTTTAGTTGCCACATCCTTTGCCTGTGTGTGCTGGTTGTTAGGGAAGGCTGCTCCTTCTGGGAGGCCTTGAAATGGTGCCAGTCTGCTGTGGCACACTAGCGGGAGCATTAGTTGGTCTTCGTTGTTCAAACTTGCATTTATGGGTACGGGCTAAAATAAATTCAGACTATAATGTTAAATGAGTTACTGAAAGCTTAGTTGAACAATTTACATGCACAAATCATTCTCAGGCCTTTTGCCTACTCATGCAGTATATGTTCCAAAGTACTACAACATACAAATATTTTGGTTGCTGAGGGTGGGCAAAGTTTTAGAAGCCTTTACATCTTTGTAACATTTTGAGTTTGTCAGCTCTCATGAAGGCAGCACTTTCTCATTGTATTCACATTCTTTTCTGCCTCCCTGCTGTCTGTGGTCTTCCTTTCTGTGTGGACAGTTCTTCTGGGGTGGTGTCCTCCTCTTCTTGGGCTTGGGTACACTGTGATGTTGTGGTGCTGAAGGTGAGGCAAGGAAGTCAGCCAGGCTTACTGCTACCATCTTGAAGCACGTTGTGCCTTTGTCATGCGTTTCCTCTCGTGCCATTGGCTGGGTGGCACAGGGACTCAAGGGGACATGTTATGCCGTGCTGGTAGAGCTAGTAAAACTTACTCACTTTTACCTCTGTCAGGTGCTGCACATCATTTACAAGCTGCTTTCACCTCCCTGGTTGGAAACCACTTAGTCAAATGAGCTAAATATGAAGTTAATTTGAGACTGTGGACCAGGCTGGCCTTAAACATCTTTGACCTGTCTCTGCATCTCTTAGTGATGTGAAAAAGGTCAGCTGTACAGGAATAATGATAACTTTTCAGTATTTATAAAGCACTTAGAAGTTTTGTAATGCCATTTGCTCTCATCAAGTGACGTTGCATAAAATTTCATAATAGGTACAAGTTCTGTGCTTCGGCTAAATCGACCTTTTCTTTGTCTGTGACTATCACAGTGCCTTGCAATACTTGCTGCTGTGTAGACTTATGTAGACTTTGTTCCCTGGCTTTGTTGGAGGCAAGGCTAAGTAAAAAAAGGCTTTTAAAAAGTCTGTGTACCTGAATACATTTGCTGTAGGAGATTCCTTTTGAATGTCAGGACTTCTTTTCCCGTGCCAAGACAGGATAAATGAGTAGAATATTTGGCAATGTAAAATCTCCCCATAAATTCTCTATTACCTAATTAGAAAAGATTGTTTGTGGAAACTTTGAAACTCCACTCCATTGTTTCAATAGCTGGAGGTAGTGAAATAAGTGAAAAAACCTTTTTTTTTTAAGGGACTTTTATTAGAGAGCTAAGGCATGTGTTGGCTAGAAGTGTGTATGCATTGTGATTTTATGAGTATGAATCAGCTGAAAAAAGGTTTTTTGGTTCAGCTACATGACAACTCGTGTTTTGCGTGCCATGGGAAGAATAAGAGCTCTCTGCATTACATGATCTAATCTTGTATAATCTGTGTAATTTAAATGCTTTCTTTATAAGTGAGTACTTAAATTCCTGCTTTGGTTATTCTTTAAAAGGGTTCTGTGGACTTTTTTATCTTCTTTATTTTATTGCATCTGAAAGAACAATTAACTTCATTAAATAAAAAAGTACACAAGTAGTAAATATGTGGAATAAAACTGTTTTTGTTTAATCAGTTAAGTTGATGTTTTTATCAGCCCATAAATACACCGTAGTGTTTATGAAAATAGTTTCACAGCTTGAAGTACAATTTTATATCAAGAAATTGGACAAAAGTAGAGCATCATCTGAAGCATCTCATTGGCTTCATTGTCTTAACTACAGCTATCTCCTTCAGTAATTTAGCAACAGAAAAGAGCATGCAGAGGAGAAAGGAAAAGAGAAATGCTGTTTTTAGATTTCTAAATGCAAGATTTGCAACCTCTTCTCATGCAGAGGTTACTTTTCTTCTTTTGAAGCTGTGTTTCTGCTCAAAGCAGGAGAGCAATATCAATAAATCTATGGTAAGTACATTAAAAAGAAGAAAAAGAAAGCTTTTACCCCATTCTAACATGATATGAGCTGAGGAAATGTTTATATGAGTTTGGTACTTGACATCAGTTAGGATATAACCCAAATTCCCAGTGCAGCTGACTAGGGAAAATGACTGTTCAGTGCTATTTAGGCTCAGTTATTTTCACTCTGAATTTGCCGTTTTGTTCAGATTCTGAATATTCTCAGAACACACAAATGCAAAACCAACTGAGGGTGCCTTCAGCAGAAATGGAAGAAAAAACAAAGCCAAACTGCTTCAGATTAAGCTTTGGGCAGCAATGCACTGAAAGCAAATAGCTACTTTATCACTCAGATAAAGAAAAATGCAATAATGCAAAGAAGAGGTTTTTAAATACTTACTTGCCAAACCTAAATACTCTGCAAGACTGTGTGTGTGCACACAAATGCACATATATACTTATGTTTTAAAGCTTCAGTTGGAAGTTTTGTAAATTGTGTTATTTTCTGAATTTGTCATAAACTTTCAGTTTTGTTCCTCATGTTTTCTTTCATGTTTCTTATTTTTCTTAAGTTTCTCCGTTTGTGCTTTCCCTGTAGTGAAGTAAAATTAGTTTGTATGTGTTTTCAGTTTATTCTGTGTGGAGTTGTAAAATTGTTTGAATTAATATCTTGACTTTGCATAACCAGAATGTCTCTAATTTAACACTGCATGTGACTATTTTCATGCCTCAGGCTGAGAGGTGATGGCATGGGTTTTCAGATGATGGATTATATTTAAGTTGGAACTCCTATTATCGAATTGTGCATTTGGAAACATACTCACATTTTCCTGTTCAGCCTTTCATAACCAATGTAGTAGGAGAAGCTCTTATTGCACTCAACTTCCCTTGTAAGTGTCAAGTCAAGGTGAACTTAAGCTCTCCTGACACCATCCCTACATGCCTGGGCAATGTCTGTAAACACCCATGTAGCCTGTCCCTGTTTGCACCTCTATACACTTATATTTGCTCTGACAATCTGTATAGCCAAACAGGTCTCCTACTTGTATTTCTTAACAGACCTGCCAGTTTTCTTGTGCAACTTTGCTCTTCAGAGCTGCTTCTGTGGCTACCTTTCAATTTCTTCAGTAAGCTGAAGTATGCTGTCCTGAGGCTCCATGTCTGTGCTCTGCTACATGCCTTCTTCAGCCACTCAGGATCTTAGAATCATGGGATAATGTAATGGCTTGGGTTGGAGGGGGTCTTAAAGATCACCTAGTTCATCCTCCCTGCCATGGACCGGGGATGCCACCACTACATCAGTTTGTTCATGGCCCCATCTGACCTGGCCATGAACACCAGGAGAGATGGGGCATCCACAGCTTCTCTGGGCAACCTGTTCTAGTTCCTCACCACCCTCTGAGTAAAGAACCTCTTCCTAACTTCTAAAAAATTTTTCTTCTCTTTTTAAAATGAAAATCCTTCTCCCTTGTCCTATCACTGTCTGCCCATGTAAAAAGTCCCTCTCCTTTTTATTAGCCCCCTTTAAGTTCTGGAAAGCTGAAGATGATCTCCCTGGAGCCTTCTTTTCTTTGTGCCAAATATTTTCAGGTGTGCCAGTTGGTGGTTGTGACAGCCAAAGCTACCTTGTCAAATCTCCAACCAGTTCTTCATTGTTTGAGAACAACTGTGTTTTATTGGCCCTTCCAGTATGTGTATTGAGAAGCTGTTCCTGATAGCTTCCCAAAATTGAGTTAATTCCAGTGGATGTCAAGGAGGTAAATGTCGTCTTATAAGAATGATGGCTTGTGGATCAGAGGCTTCTCTGAGTTGTAAAGAAGACTTCACCCTCCTTATCAGATGGTTCTGTAATGTACTCCCAACACAACATCCTTCCTACTGGTCTCTCTGGTGTCCCAGATCTGTAAACTGCCTCAGACTTCTTGGTTCCTATGTGAGGCAGAAATGAAATACTATTAGTGGTGCTTAAACTGGATAAATTTAATACAGAACAGAGATGGCTGGATTGCAAATGGATCATCACTGGAAGAAAAAAATTCTAGGAATTCAATCAAATGTTGCTTTTCTCAATAAATTATCTGGCATTGTCTTCAACTCTGTGTATGGCTAAGTGGATAGTGTTTTTAGTCTGCAGTCATATTTTACTCTGTTAGTTTTTGCGTGCAAATTGTAGTCGGCTTTGTTATTGAAGGCGAAATGTCACCTTCTGCTAAAACTTTATTCACTTAATTGAATTCCATTGTGTGAACAGTTTCAGTGTGGTGTTTGTTTTCTTGTGAACCTCTGTGTCTATTTCTGTGGTAAACTGTATTTCTGTGGTAAACTGAACAGTAGCTCTATTTAAATACAGCTTCTACTGAGCCCTACTGAGATTTTTCTTGTCTTTATGATGACTTGAGACATTAATGTGTTTTAATGTGTTTTAAGACAGAGGGAGGCTTCCCTGTTTTGACACTGTAGTTAAGAGTACAACATGAAGTGGATAGCCTAGTGTCTTTAATTCCTGTGATGCATCCTACAGTGTGATGCTTTGTTTGCATTTTGATAAGAAAGGTGTGAACATCATAGTCTTGCTCTCTGCTCCATTTGGCCATCTAATTGGCAAAATGCTTCTGGATTGTAAAGGGAGCATCATGTTTGTACTTCCTCTGTCAGTGTCAGGATGCTTCCTGGAACCTGCCTGCAGCCTGCACATAGTGGATGTACTAAGTTGTGGGTACGTGAACATGCCACAAGTATACTTGAGCTTTTTCATGTGTTGCCACCTGAGCATACTAAAGTTAATGTACTCCAGACAGGCTCTACTTCTGGAAGAAGTTATTAGTTTTTTGAACATGTGGAATATTGAAAACATCTATCAGTAGAATGATTTTGATTGGAGGCAGTTATGAAATGGAAGATCTACTGCCAGTTCTTGAAGACATTGGGTCCGTGCCTTTTCTTTCTGTGCTAATGAATTTACTCCATCCCATGGCCCCTGCAAAGTTTATTTCTCAACTGTCATTGTCTTTCTGTATTTTCACTTGCTTATTAGATTACTTTGGTTTCATTTTTATTTTAGTTGCCTTTTGTTTCTGTTTCCCTTGTTTTCCTTTATCTCCAGATGTCTTTAATATGTGCAAGCAATATTAGTTTTGTGTCTGCTGGTTCTATCTTGGGTCCATTTTGGTTTGCTTTCTCTAAGCTCCTACCCTAAAAAAGCTTCTTACTGTTGTGATTAATGATCTCTCCCTTACCAAACGACAAGGTTTGTTCAGTATCCTCATTTGCCTTAGTATCTTTGCACTTCAGACTAATAATTGCTTCTTTTTTTGACATGTATTTGCTATGTGTTAGTGATTTTCTGCTTGCCTAGGTTTCACCTAGTCTGTTTAATTTTTCTGAGGGTGGGTGATCCTTGCAGCTTTACATTCTGTCTCTAAATATTTATTATACTTGTGGCCTAAAAAATGCTTCACTGTTGCTAAATTGTCGTTTGTACTTTTTCACATTTGAAATTCGCTGAACTTTGCTCAAAGCCTTCCAGTCAAAATAAGGAATTCTACTGCGATTTTATGTTTTAATAATTTTCAGCTATCTCCATTGTTCAGATTTTCAGTCCAAGGCCAGATGGATGAATTAGTTTTTGCTTCTTCTGAGCATCTCAAATCCAGACCATTTTCAAGCTTTTATTTTTTATCTTCAGTACTTCAGTATTTAAAGCTCGTGGTTTTTTGGTGGTTTTTTTTTTTTTTTTNTTTCCCATTTTTTTCCCCTGACAGAGATGAGCCTGGAAAACACAGAGATGAGCCTGGAAAACAGATCTATGGTGGTTTCTCACTGGAATTATTTTCATAAAATTATAGAATGGTTTTGGTTGGGAGGAACCTTAAAGATCATCTAGTTCCAATCCCCCTGCCATGGGTGGAGACACCTTCTATTAGATCAGGTTGCTTCAAGCCCCATCCAGCCTGACCTTGAACACTGCCAGGGATGGGCAGCTTCTCTGGGCAACTTGTGCCCATGTCTCATCCCCCTTACAATGGAGAATATCTTCCTAACATCTAATCTAGACCCACCCTTTTTCAGAATAAAGCCACTGACCCTTGTCCTGTCACTACATGCTCTTGTGAAAAGCCCCTCTCTGACCTTAATGATTCTACAATTTCAGTTTCTGTGTTTGCTGGTCTTCCATCACATGCACACAGGAAAAAATAAATCCATCCATCTTGATAAAGCATGCAGAGGAATTTGGTCATCTGGTGCACTTCATTGTTGTTGTTAACATTTTATCAATATTTATAGAATTGTGGTGAGTTTAAGGCAACAAAAAGCATCTTCAAAGTTCAATCTGATGCTTCTCTCCTGAATTTGGCTAGAGGACACTAGTGAGTGCCAGTAAAGGATGAGTCCCTTTAGTGCTAGAATAGCTCCAGTAATCAAGTGGGATAGCAGTGAAAAAGGTGACTGTTTCTGCACATTCAAGGGGACTGAGCTGACAATTCTAGATTTGATAAGACTTGCTCTCAGAGCACTTGTAAGCTGCCACGTTTTTAGCTCGACAGCTTGGCAATCATGGTGGTGAAACTGGCTGAATACAGAGCCTCAAAGTGATTGTTGCTTGGCCAAAGGACAGTGACACAGCTGTTGCTTTTGGTGCATGTGAAAGTGGGCTTGAGTGTATGTGATCTAATAACTATGGACTTAATGTTAAAAAATCCCAGCATTTGGCTGCGTTAGTGGTGATAAGGGAGCAGTGGGTAGAGAGACTGTGCAGTGTGACTTAGGCTGATATTGCCCTTTTACAGTGCATGATGCTCGGAAGGATTCTGTTGTCTAGGTAACAGGGTCTGTACTTCATTTCTTAAGAAGGATGGAACAGATGTTCCTACAAGAAGCAACCAATTATCACCAGTGAGAGCATTGGCAATATTTAAACTAATTGCTTTGTTGTTACATATCGTCCAATTCATATGCTGTGAATAGTGAAGAAAATATAAAGGAAGGAGTCTTCCTTCCATGGACTTTCCTGAATGAGGCTTTTAAAAAATATTTGCAGTTTATAAAATAGCACTCATCTGTATGCCTTTTAAGACTTCCATTTATCATTCTTTTTTTCTCTATATCATCCAGTCTTTGATATTTGTACTGGTCTCTTTTGTGATCCACTGAGTCCCATTGCTCCATCAAATATGTGTCAGATCACATCAATTTATTTTGTTCATTTAAATTACCTAAAAATCTGAAGGCAGTGAGGTAAAAGGATGCTTGCAGTGGAGTAAGAGATGGAAGGGCTTTTCTAAGTGATATAAGTGTTTTCTTAGATTATTTTTTGTTTGTTTTTTTGAGGTTTATTTTTTGGTGGCAAAATCAAAGCACAGCAACTCAGGTAGGGACTGTGCTATTGAAAGCTGGGGCAAAAGGAAGTCATGTAGACAGGTGTATACATGGAACCCCACAGCGGGCTGCTTAAATGGCGACACAACTTAGGTGTGCTGAGATAAGCAGGTGGTGACAGTGGCAAGAAAGAGAGAAGCTGAAGTGGAAAAGCGAAAAAGTGTGGAACAAGGAGTGCCCTACCTCTCTCACTGCAGCGCTCATCAGCAGTGTGCCTTGTTTTTTTGTGAAAAGTTGTGCTAAAGTAACTTCATGTATGGATTCAAGTGTTTGTTTTCTTTATGGATATGGCTTTGCCAGTCTGGGAGATTATTGTAGTCCTTACAGCATAAGATATGCTCCTGTCTTTTATAAGAGATTTAAGGGGAGTTGTGTGTGTAAATCTCCTTTTATACCTTTGGGATAAAAATCTGATGTTAGGTACTACATAAGAAGGGAGAGCATTGGGACCTGATTCTCAGGACACTCTTTGAGTCCTTAGCAAAGCTAAGCCATAACGTTATACATTTTAGACAAAAGATCTGGCCCGTTGCCTGAATTTTTCCATGCTTCTTGCCAAATATACAGGCAAATATTCTGTTTTTTAGGTAGGGCATTGCAAAAACATGGGGTTTTTGTCTTGGCAATAATAGGATAAAGGAAGAATCCTTGGCTTGCTCTCTTTTTTCCTTTTTTTTTTCCTCTGATAAAGGACGTGCTGTTTTGATTTTTATCTAACTGTGGAAAATGTCATAATGAGTGGAAACAAAGTGCATGTTGCTCTTCTTAGATTATTTGGCTGAGCTATTCTATTGTATAGTAGTGACATGTTGATTGGGACAAAATGTCTTACTACATTCAGTTATTTCAATAACCATTGTAAAATATTTGCAGTCTGACTAGGAAAAAGTTATTAATTCTAGGGTTTTTAAATCCTTTTTACCAGAATGCTTGCATGCAACTTGTAATCTTCTAGTTGTCGTCCTTCCTCCGACTCTAGCTCCTGGCTTTTCAAATGCTATCTCTAATTTCTATTTCAAACCTTTTCTTTATTGTATAGTTTCTTCTTTCTATAATATCCTTCCTATTCTGTTGCTTAGAGGTCCTTACGATATCTGGTGTGTAAGTATTCACAAAATCTCATTTGCGACTTTATTCCTGCTTGCTTTTCTTCTGTTGATAGAGTTTTTGATTCTCCTTGCATTTCCCTATTTTATCACAGGGTTTGTCAGCAGCAATATTTACTGCTTTTGCTGCTTCTTTTGTATTCTAGACTACTTATAATAAAATCTTAATCACCTGCAGATTTTTTCACTGCTTCTATGAGAGTTTTCTCAGTTTTTGCAGTTTAATTGTATCACATATTGCCAGTCCCAGGTTCTCCTCATCATCCTTGACATAAACTTTGAGCCCTCCTCTTCTTCTGCCACCCCTTTCCATACAAATCATTCTGACTGATTTTATTCCTGAAGGTCATGCTCAAAGAATAAAAGAATTTGACAAGGACTATATATTTTTACTTTTTTTGTCCTTAGAAATAGAAGTTTCTTCCTTGTGCCCCTTCTTTTCCAAGCACTGATTCATTTCCCTTATGCCTTATTTTTTCTTCTTTCTGACCTTCTAACACAGCCTGCCATCTTAAGTAACCTCACTGTCATGGGAACTAATGCTTAAAAGAGGAGAGCAAGAGGGCAGTTTTGCCTGAGGGTTGGTGGACCTCTGGACTTTGTGCCAAAGTTAGGAGGAGCATTTGCTGTGTTGGACACATTTCTGTGCATCTCTCCTCCCTTGACATTTTTTGTGTTTGCCCTTTGCTTTCCCCTCCACTACTCTTTCCCTCTGTTCTTCCCACATCATTAATTCCTTTTCTACACTTCCATATCCTACTCCTCACCTCACCAACACCATTGTTTCTGTATTCAGCTTTGTTAGTGTCCCGGGCTTTTTTTTCTCCTCCTCTTCTTCCCTACTGTTTCCATAGCCAGTTGCATTCCTCATCACTGATACACTATTGTAGTCCATGAATCCTTTTCACGATCTAGCATCTTTCTCCAAGTCTTGCAGTTATTCTCACTTCTCATTCCAGCTCTACTGTTTTCTCCTGCTCAGTGTTGCTGAGCAGAGCAGCTGGTAAGATGCACCTGTTCCTCTCCTCCTGTGGCTGCCATGCTGATTTCCTTCTCCCTGGCATGGTTCTCCAGACCAGCTTTTCCTTCACCTTCTTCCTACCTCTGTTTCTGGAGTAAGTTTTATGTCTACTGCCCCATAAGAAGTCAGCCTTCTCCTCAGGTATTGAATTGAGCAGGGGAAAAATGAGGGACACTTTCTCCTTTGTTTTAGTGCCAGAGCTGTCTCTGACTTGTATCATTTAGCTCTAAAGCCCTTTCTACAGAGTATGGTCAAATAGTTTTTAAGGGTTTTTTTTCCCCAAGGGAAAATGAAGCACCAGGTGGCAATTTGATGATAAAAAATTGCTTAGCCTGATTTTGTTACTTTGCTCACCTGTGCAGAAGTGCCAAAGATCTCATAATACTATGCAGCTTGTGTAATAAAATTAAGTTTATGTCTGTCATCTTTGAATTTTAATGTACTGGAAATGGGAGGGAAACTATCCTACCTATTTACGGACAGCAGTGGCTTCTTGAGTAATCATTACTTCAGTTCATGTTGAGGGTTGGGAGAGAATCTTTGTCACTCTTCTTCTGTAAAGAGTTCCAAGATTAGCAGCAGTCAAAAAAGGCAAATTCAAAGTCACTAGAATGATTTTCTAGTGAATTCCTTAAGTCAAGACCTGGCAGTAAATCTGGCTTGGTCAACCACATAAATCCCTGGTATGTTCAGATAAAGAATGTCTTTGTGCTATCCTGGTCCCTTTCCACTTTGGAAGGAATACAGTAGCACTAGTAAGATAGAGACAAGGGGAATTAAAAAGTTGGTGATACAGAACTGTTTCAGTGTGAACAGAGACAGAAGTAGACTGGGAATCTGTGGGTTGAAAGGGAGAGAAGCTGAAGGAAGGTGTAGGAGGTCTGAAATCACAGAGTTAGATGAGAAATTTAATTATGGAATTGTTACTCGGTGTTTATCAGAACAAAAGAACTAAGGCAACTGAAGGAGGATACCAGTCTCTGGTTCTTAAATCCCTGTTCTGGTGGGTTGCTGGAAGCTGACTGCTCATATCATAAAAGGCTTGTATTGTCTGTGCACTGCTCAACCTGTTCTGTTCCTTGGTGTTTCCCTCAGCTACACTGTGGCAGAATAGTAAGCAGACTTGAAATGAGTCTGAATCAAGTACAGCAGCTCTTACTTTGACTAGGGACATGTATCTTGTGTTTTTATTGCAATGGTGTTCTTACAAATGGCTAAATGGCTTATGTGAATAATCAGGTGTACACTAGTGCCCAGACTAGAAAATTGGAAGCAATAAGCATGCAGGAGGCTTGCTATATTCTTAGTGGGTTATGGTATCAGTGTGTAAGAAATTTACCTAACTTCTGAAAGATGTAGTTCTTTTTCTTTAGGTAGTCCAAAGCTGTTGTTTCAGAAGAAGATGCACATAAATGAATGCTGTCATTTTTGATGGGATTAAAAAAATGTTATTTGTTGCTGCTAATTGCATGCTTAATGAGATACTGCAAGAGTTTCATTGCAGGTCTTGAGAGACTTTCAGTGTCTCCTTTCTGCATAACATCTGGGGCAGTGTTTGCAGTCAGTTCTCAGGAAGAAAGTCTAATGTAAGTGTTCGTGGTATGTTGTTTTCAGGGCCACATGGCTTTTGCTGCCTTGGGCAAAAAGTCAGTTCACTACCCGTTTGCTTGCAGTCAAAGTTACTTTAGAAAAAGAGTATGTTCATTGGAAAATAAATGGATAGTGCCGCATGTTTAACCTCTTAGGTTGGTAAATATTAGCCAGTTGCTAATTTCTTCATCTAATAACAACCTACTGTTGTTTCCAAAGCTCTCTTACAAAACTGATGTTGTTCTGAGTCCTTATGGGTTGCTCTAAGAGCGTATTTACCTTGTTTATATTTTTACCTCTTTGCTTACTAAATTTTGTATCTTGCATTAAGCCACCTTTTGAGCCTTCTCCAGATGTGTTGGTCCTTGTTGAGGAAAATGTGATTTTGCTGCATTCATTGTCTCATTAAAGGATTTTTCTTGTTTAATAGAAGAATGAGGAAATAGCAGGCTTTAGGTTACAAACTGACTTTTTTTATCCAGTTGCAGTGTGATCCTGAGAGTATGAGAAGAATCTTGTGGTAGGCGTTTAATGACTTGGGAGACTGCCAGTGAACATCTTGTTTTAGCTTGCTTCACACATTAGATTTGTCTAATGTGTGGCTGAAGACTGCAGAAAATCTGGGTAAAAAATGGAAACCTATGAGCAAAAGCAGAACAAAATTAATGGGTAATTGTGTTAATGAACACTAGGAGTGTTCTGGTGTTGTGCTTCCAGAATGAAATGCTGAATTTGTAACTGTCAACAGACTAATTATAGAAATAATTATTGAGTAAAAACTTTGAAAGAGTGATATTTCTAAAGAGTAATATTTCTAAAGTAATCTTATCTGGAAACAATGTGTAAGAAACCTGATCTATGTGTGCAACTTTTGCTATTTTAAACAAGCCCAGGTTAATAAAAGGAAGTGAAAACCCCAAAATAATACATTATCTCCTGCCGTCTGCAGGCGTGTTTCTCACTGGGAGCGTGGTATTAGACTCAATTTACACTTGCAACTACAGGCTGGTGTATTAGCTTGTTTAAGTAGAGGTAAGACATTTAAGACGTTAAAGCACATCAGTTGAAGTACATAAAAGTTTAATGGATACTGTCATTCAGAACTAAAGCGGTTTTAACTTGATTCCCATAAGGAGCAGAGGTTTAATATGCTTAGTATGTTTTGAATTTATACCTCTGATGTGTTTTAATTTTCTATTTAAAGAAGACTGTAACTATAAAGTATGTATCTAAACGCCTGCATCCCAGTCTTGAGTAAGTAGGATGAGTACATATGAAGCATAACCATTAGAGTTATGGTTGGTTGGTTGAGTTTTTCCCCCTTCTTTTTTCTTTTTTTCTTTTCCCACATTAACTACACAAAAGTAGTATTTTGTTTTAATCCTTAAATCCTCGAATATATTCAGATTGTCACATCATAGTGTCACAGAAAACTTAGTGGAATTTACAAGACTGTTATTCTTCCATGAAAGATCTGCTGTTTCTGTGGTTCAGCATCATGAAAATTATATAAAACAGAATTGTATCCTGGCTGGAAGTTGCTGTTTCATTGCTGGATCAACCTTGTTGTTTGGTCCAGATTGGAGCATATGCACCTAATTTAACTTCTTTTGAGTTTCTCAGGGCATGGACTTTATGTTGACTTTAGCAGCAGGTGTCCTGATTCTGGCCATGACAAGGGCTAATTTTTGTGGAAGGACCACCTCATGCCATTTTCCAGGAATGAGGGAAGGGGTAGCTTTTTGGTCTGTGTTGTCAGACCCCCTGTGATGTGGTGGTGAGCGTTTGCATATGAATCGTTCACCTTTCTTGCACACACTTTTGTTATTAATATTGTTGCAGTTACTGTTCTTTTTCTTATCTCATTGCTGTTTCCAGTAAATTGTTCTTGTCTCAAGCCTGATCTTGTCTCTTTGCCTTTTTTGTGCCTTCAGTTGTCTCCAGCCCTCCAGAGGGATTGGGGAAGAGGGAGGAGTGAGCAAGTGACATATGGTTTAAAGTGGTTTTGGTGTGAAGACTAAATTGGAGAATACCATTCCTAAACTGTGACACAGGATAGCCGATACCTGATCTAGTGTACAGCCCCTGGATACAAAGTCGAGCTAAATTAGTTATTTTTTTCAGACAGTTTTTGAATTACAAAGGAGAGTTGTGTTAGTACTTTGAATTATCAGAAGAATGCCTTCTTAAAATGCTAATGGAAATGATAAATTATTGTTAGACTGTTGTCTCATTATAATTGTTGATTTATATTCCTGTGTATTTCTGTATTGGAGAAATAATTGCCTGTAAGCTGAGAACTTGGATGTGAGAGTACTTAGTAGCAGTACACCTGACCTTGAATAGTACACCAAGTCCTTTTGTAAAGCAAAGGTAGATTTAAATTCTGAAGTTGGATTTGTGACTTGCAGCATGCACACTTGAAAAGGTGTATTTTTTGGCCCTTTCCTGGGAAAGGGCTGGGATACTTTCCTTCAGCCTGTAGGGAGTCACCTCTTCTTAGCTGGAATGTTGTCCTGAAGTGTTTGAGCTGTGTCTTTCCAGGCACTGTGTCCCTTGTGTTCAGCAGGTCAGAGCAGTGGAGAGGACTGAAGCCAGGTTTGCCACTTGGTGAGTGGATGCTTTGGTTGTTGAGCTGTCAGATTGAGAAGAGATGCTGGAAGTCTCACAACCAATTTATTATGGAGCCAAATCTGTTATGCATCATCTGAGTGAACTCTTCACACATTGAATTTTACAGGTGGTTTTGACAGAGACTTTGGATCTTGGGTATAGATCTTGGATCAGCTCAGCATTGTCACACTTGATATGCTCTGGTTCTAGCAAATGTGGGAAGTTTTCATGCCATAGGATAGAGAACTTCAGGATAAGAAGTAAAGGCACAGAATTGCACTTTTCCCTGAGCCCAGACATATTTACCAAGTAGGGAGGCTGGTTATTGTTACTGTTCAGATACAAGAAGTTGTTGAATGGAAGTTTTTTCAAGATCTAGATTTTTTTTTAAATGGTAATTTCAAATAACTTATTTCACAATTTGTGTTTGTACAGTTTGTACTGTATAAAATGTGGAAAATAACAAATAATCACAAAAATGAAAAATTGCTTTAATAATAAAAGCATTAATCAAACAGTCAGTTAAGTAGGGGAGATAAGTAAACTTTAGAACTAAAGGGGAAAAATGGACTGTAAAATATCATCTTTGCAGGATAGTATTGCAATTGCTGCCCAATATTTTGTGAAGGTTAATAGCTTACTACCTTTTGAGAGGTGCATCACTATGGTGCCATAATTTATTGAGTTTGGAAAAACATGCTTTTTGGCCGTTTTTTTCTAAGACATTGTTTGTCTCATTCTATTTTGTATAACATTTATCTTTCTGAAGTCTTCTTGAGAGGAAAATCTTTGAAAAATGGACGATCAGCATTGATGTCTACTCATCTTATTTGCTCTTCTGCAAGAGTTATAGAACACCTCAGTTGCCATCACTGTTTATTCACGATGAGATACAGTGCTAGAGCAAGGTGATAAATGGTTGCTAGGAATTCAGAAGAGTGTGGAAATGCTAGCAACGAGACCTGCAAGAGAAAACTAGCTGCAGTTTAAAACTCCAGACTGAATGTGTAGGTTTGGGGAATGGTGTGATGCTATTTGTGATGTGTTGTTTTCCCTCTGCCCCATTGTAACATTTTAATATAGCTTTAGGTTTAAGAGTCTTTGTTAGTTTGATGGGAAATTTCTTTATCCTTTCAGTAACAGAAGAAATTTCTAGTCAACCTGGAAGCAAGTTCAGGGTATCTTAGAATCTTCAGAAAGGACAAATATTCACTATTGCTTTTTTAGCAAGTTACTTTCTGTAGATGTTTTCAGTTTAGTTGTTGGTATTATCTGAGTGGTTGGATGTTCTTTTATTGTAGGCCAAATAAGGAGAAAAATCTCTGTAGAGAGAGACAGAGCTTTAACTTATCTATACCTTTCAGTTGGGAGTAAAATGCTATTGCTAAATCTCTGGCCAGACTGACCAAAATTAAATACACAGCTGCCTTTAAAAGAAGAGAGAACGTAGAATTCAGTTGTCCTAAAGGAAATGAGGTTTCCTTTAGGAAGATGACCAAATTCAATAATAATTAAGATTTATTTTGTAGAAAAGATAGGAAAATAAATTATATATTTAATATGTGCACTGGAGCAAAGCTGATGTTGTGTGAACTTAATGTCAGCATTTCCTTATATAGTTGTGTTAAAAATTAAGAAATTTCTTGCTTTGGAAGTAATTTTACAGTAGTCCTTTGTCTCTATTATTATGAAGTCTGTGCTCTGGTATATGATACTGGTAAGTAAGAAATGGAAAGAATTCTTATTACTTGTATTTCTGCTCATGTGCTTCAAGACAAATGCCAAAGATAATTTGGGTTTGTTTTTTTTTTTTTGCTGGAGACCTTAAGAATTAAAAATGTAGTTATCATAGTTTCTATTTCTTTAGTTTAGTTAAAATGTAATACTTACAAGAAGTCTTTTGCCAAGCTTTTGTTTCAGAATAATAATGTTATTTAGCAATGCCAGACCATTTTCGGCTCCTGAAATGAAAATATTTATAGAATAAATACTTTCTTAATCCTTCTCATAGGAGGAGGGTGGAGCACATTTTTGCCTTCTTCCTCTCCTGACATTTGGCAATTTACTGGTTAGATTCTGTTGTCTTCCTTTTTTTTTTTTTTTTTAAACACACTTGATCTTTCTCTTCTGATAGTTGGAAGCCCTCTCAGTTTGGGGACTGTATGCTTTGAAGAGATGCAAGTGTGAAGAAAGAAGTTTGAAGAATGTGTAGAGCATACTTGGAGGGATCTTTTAATATGCAGGACTGCTTGGGATCAAACTTGTCAAAATCAGATGCATGTATAGGAGGAATTAGAGGGAAGAAAAGTGTCTGCATGGACCTTACTTAGTGTCTGCATGGACCTTACTTAGAGTCTGTTTTGAAATATTTTAGCTAGTTAATTTTAATTTGGATTTAATTTACACCTTGTAAATTCAGGCAGCACTCCTGGCAGTTTGTGTAAGAATGGCAGTTGTTAATTTTTGGCATTTTACTTTACCTCTGCTACTTGGTTTTGCATGCCAAAGGCAGTCCAAGGACAGGCCTTACCAAACCAGAGCACAAAGAGTATGTCCTTTCTGAAACAGAGCTTGAGCTAATGCTTACATTTTTACCTTTGTTTTTAGATTTTTTTGGATGGTTTCTTTCTGTGTGTGCCTGTATATCTGTATTTCTCTGAGTCCATTTTTATGTTGCCTAAGTCTTTCTAAGACCTCTTATGTACGTGTCAGCCATGGACAACTTAAAGTTGGAAACAAACCCTCCATACCTGCACTGTTTAAAGGTATTACTATAAAGCCTTTTGGTACTTGAGTTATATAGAACTCTGTAACTGTAATTTCTCCAAGTAGAAGTGGAAATCCAAACTGGAAAATCTCTAACTTCAGAATCAACTGGATCACTAAAAAAAGCTGAATTTTGAGTAGTTTTCTAATGTGGTACCCTATTTGAAGTCCCTTCTCTTTTCTTGATAACTTCTCTTATCTTGATAACAAGATCTGTAGCACAGTTGGCAAAGGATTGTTCTTACATGTTAAATAAAATAAATAGCTGCCTGTTGGTTTTGGTTGTTTTGGAGAGGCCCATGTATACCTCCCTGAGGGAAAAGCTGCAGCATGACCTCGATATGATAATGGGCAGCAGAGGGTCTATGGAAAGGATAATATTAATAATATGGAGGGGAAGACCTAGTATTGATTAATATAATCTAAACTAGTTGGAATTTTAAAAGACCTTCTGAAGAAGTAAAATTGTGATCTTTATGTTCCTTTGAAAAGCCCAGCTTCAATTAAAAAATAACTTCAGTGACCCTAGAGGCTTCAAATAGATTCATCACAGAAGAGGTGACTTCAAAATTCTGTAGTGTGCAATTGCTTTTATGAGCAATCAGCCTCATGATTTGGCCTTTCCTGTGATTTCTTGTGATCCACATTTCCGCCTGTTCAACATTTTTGTTCTGACCTTGAAAATGGGCAAATGCAGTACAGTGTGCATTCCATCAAAGAAACTACCAATGCTGTTCCAGCTCTGTTGCAGTACATAGATCAAAGGACTGAAGTAAACTATGTGAAAGGTGGGTATACCTCTTAGTTGAGGTTGCCCCAAGTAAATTTTTGAAGGCGGTTATGGGTTTTGTCATCAGTGGTACAGGAATACATGTTTGCTGCAAGATTTACTAGTGTCAGTAGTGAGAGCACTGGTTTGGCTTCGTGTTTTCTCTAATTTTTCTTAGGTTCCCTTCAGAGTGAGATGAAAGTGTCTGTCCTCACCCTGCTTTTGTAAGTAGTAGCTAGAAAGGATTATTCATCCTGTGGCATATAAGTATTTCTGGGCAAGATTTATTTCCTTGAGGAATGTACGGTTTGGCTTGTTTTTAAATGTGCTAAGTGCCTTCATAATTGATCACGTTGTTTATATTGGTAACACTGCAACTCTTCTCCTGTTCACAGAAGTTGTCTATTTCTTTGGGAGAAAAAAGGGAGAATTTTACTTGTCTCAAAAGATCAACTAGACTTACTAGTTGCTAGTCTACTTCTTGTAAAAGGAACTTGCATTATATGGTGATAGATGATTTGCAGATTCAATTCTAAGTGTTTAAACCAAATTGCTGTAGGAGCTTGTTGTCAATCATCTTCTCCATCTGCTGGAGATGATCAGTAAAACCTCACTAAACCCATTTTTCATGAAGGCTTCTACAAGAGCACATACTGCATAGGCATCTATCTAGGCAATCTAGTGGTAACTTATATCAAATTCATCAACTAAATTTGTTTTCCAATGTTGATAAAGAAGCAAATGAAATATACTATTTTCCCTGCTATTGAGAAGCTATTCCTGAAACTTCCTGTTCATGAGATGCTAACTTGCAGTATAATTTTCTCTTATTAGCTGTCTTTCTGTTCTTCAGCCATGATTATCATCTGGTGTGATGATTTCTTTCATCATTGATGCTCATGTCTTTGTATTTTTAGTGGGTATCCATCTTATTTCTTTCAATATTTGATCAGTTACAGCAATTGCGAAAGTTACGGTAATTGAGAATTGCCCGTTGAAAGATAGATTGTTTTGATCCTTTGGTCACCCTTTGCCTCTTTCTGGGAGAGTTCATCTTTTGTGTGGGTGTGGAGAGGGAGGTGTTTGAACAAAGGTCACCGTATATAGTATTTAAAAAATCTATCACAGAAGCCTTTTATGTGTTGATATCAATACATTCCATTCTCTCCTGTAAGGACCTCAACTACAATATCTAATATCAGATTTACCATCTTAATTTTCTTCTTTGTTTTATGGCAATCCAGTTCTATCACTTGTCACTTGCACCTGCTGACTTTTCAGTCTATAGTAGAAATTTTTGGTTAGTTTTTAAGTGTATGAATTCAGATTTTGTGCTGTTTATTTAATCTTGTTTCTGTTGCTCTTTATTTACTCAGTCACAGAATAAAGTAGCAAAAAAGATGATGCATTATCACATTCTTTTTCTTCCTTGGGAATACTGCCTTTATTTATTCAGATAATTTCATTCACACTGTTGATGTTGATACTGAGATGGGTTTTATTAATAAACACAATATATGTACTTTGGTAACTCCTCAAATAGTTAATATATAGAACTACTTTACCTTGAAATGTATGCCACCGTGAGCTGCTTTTTTAGAGTATTTTTTTTGCTCACTTTGAATGTATTCCAGTTGTCATCTTTCCCATCTGATGAAGTACTTAAACTATTACAAGATTAAAATTTGAACACAGATCTTGTGTAGAAAATTAATTATCAGAGAAGAAAGTAAGGATAGTTTGTTTTTCACACATTTTTCTTTATGTTCATCATTTCAAAATTTTTTTGTGTGTGCTTTGGATTCACAAGTCTCCAAATGCCTTGTCTCCTTTGTGTCCCTTTTTTGAATGCATGTGATGTATTTGCTAATCATCTGATATCACCTCTGAGTTTTGCTTGTATATGACTTGTACCAGTTTCTATTTTCTTAAGTGGAAGGCATTTGTATTACCTGAGTGTTCGTTCATTCCATGATCAGTATCATAACTATTATTAAAACCTGAGGTCAAACATTACAGACTCCTATTTTTTTTCTTTGTTTTATGATATCCCTTTTTTACTTGCTTAATCTTTTACAATCTCTTGTGCTCCTTCTCTGCCTAGACAACCTTTACTCTTTACTTCAACCTTTACTCAGTCTACCTCAGCATGACTACTGACATTTTACATTTCCAAGGCTTCAAGTTTCTATACCAATGGTGTTGCCAACTTAACTTTTTTTTGGGCATCAGAGACTTTCACATCATGACTTTTCCCTTCCCCTGCTATAAGAGACATTCACTTGTGAGGGAAATTCTCACAGTGTGCATCATAGAGAACTTATTATCCATCAGACAGTTGAAGAAATTACTAGCAATTCTGCAGGTAGCAGATATCCATCTGGGAATCCTAGAAGCTGTTCCATGCTATTTGGGCTATCCAAAAGCATAATTTTAAACTTAAAGCTCTGGCATCAGCTAAGAATGGTGATAAACAAAGATGCTTGTGCAATTCTTCTGTTAATAATTTTAATAATAGTCTTCATAATCTGTTTAGATGAAAACCATTGTACAGGACAGTCAAAGTTGCACAGATATTGACAATTCACTATGAAGTCCTCAATATCTTTGTCTAAACTGCTCTGTGCGCTGCTACAAGAAAGAAATGTATCATAACTGAGACACGTGTTTATTAGCATTTTACCTCAAATTGGGTGTGATGGAACTTAAACTTTAGAGGAACATTAAGTTAAAGTACTATTCAAATATGGTGCTGTGTTCATTTACTAATAAATTATAGTAGTTACAGATTCTTTTTATGTTCAGGTTGTTATCTTGTAATACCAGGTGTTGTCAAGTATACTGGAATCTTTCAATTATTAGGACAATATATTAATTTCTTCCTTGTATCTTCAGGCTTAAATCAACCAAGTCTTCAAACTGATTTACTTCTGCAGAAGACCTAAGAAAATAATATTACTGTTATGTTTCGTTTATCTGTTCTGTTTGTTTAAAGTTTATACAGCAATCTGCTGCATGATAACTGTAGACAGTGACTTTCCATATCCCTGAAGTTGTCCATGTGGTTCTAGGTAGGGCTGAAATGCACATTTGTGAAGGGTGTTTACAGTGATGCATGGACATAACAATCATATCACATAAAGGTGTATCACTTACCTGTTAGATGTATGTGCAGTGTGTAGGAAGTAAATATTGACAAAATTCTAGTCAAACATTGAAGTTGTTGGGGTAGGTGGTAGATTCAATTGCGATGCAAATAGCTTTGCTATGTCACTCTAATTTTCACGTTGTTGGTTTCCACCTGTCTGCTGTAATGAAAATACAGTTTCTGAAGCCCCTCGTTTTTCTCTCAGCCTTAGATCGATACTGGCCTTTGAAACACTTGTTTCAAATATTTTGATTTCCATAGCTGTGTATTTGTTCTGCCCAATATTCCTTTCTGATCACATCTTTCCAGTGCTTTTAGAATGACTTCCCTTATCTCTAGTCTTTGTGTACCCGTGAGTTACGTCTCTTCAGTCCCTGTGGTCACCCTCTCTCCTGCAGTAGCGTGTTTTCAGATGAGATGGTTTTTAACATAAATCTGACCAACAGTTTGTGTTTGTGGCTCATGCTCATCCCTTGTACCTTATATGATCTTTTTTGACCTTCTCTAGTTGGTGTGGAGCACCACTGCAAGTCCAGCATAGCTAGAACGGAGCTCTCATTCTTGATGTGGTGTGTTGGACTCCCAGAGCCAGCATTTCCTTGGTTGCTCTCGTGCTGCTGAAGCATTGGCTCTGTGGCATGCAGCCTTGTCAGCCAGAATGTAACAAAGAACGAGTCTTACAAGGAGCTGCTGAGGGAACTGGGGTTGCTTGGCATGCAGAAAAGGAGGCTCAGGGCTTGGGAAAGAAAGAAAAATAACACTTTCTGCAGCATAAAAAAAAGCATCTGAATTATTTCATTTGCTGGAAAACTGGAATATGTTTAAGCAGCTATGATATTCTTTAGATTTCTTGTCTTGACAGATATCTGTATAGTCAAAAGATAATATAATTTAAAATCAGTATTTTATTTCCCCTAAAATAAACATCTTGAGTCTTTTTCTGTAGAGTGAAAAAGGGAAGATTCATTTCTCTCAGATATGCCTTGGAACCTACTCCATTTACAATTTTGCCATTATAAATCGATTATTGGCAACGTATATACTAGTGCTGCAAATGCAAGCAATTTCCAAACAAAACAGAATTGATCAATCATTCTGCTGACTACAGTGTGTGTGGAGGGGGCAGGGGGGAGAGAAGTGATTTCATGGAAATTATGTTTCTATGAGTGCCACTTCCCAACTTCTCCTGAGACTGGTTTAATCAGGCAGAAGAATGACTTCAGCAGCAGTACCTGCTTTACTATGCTGTCTAATTAGTGATGAGACCTAGTTTTCTTTTTGGCAAGCAATAAGTAAATTTGGGATTGTTTCTGGATTACAGGACAGTAGTTGAAACAACCAGCAGGAAACCCATTTCTGCAAACTCTTTTTTGAAAACACCCTGTTTTCTGAGAATAACAGGCTATGAACTTGGAGGAAAGTGAGGTAGGGATTCAAAGCAAAAAGAAATTATTGGTAATAAAATAATTATGTGGTGATCAAGAATTGTGTTGTCCAGACAAAGAATGCAGCCAGCTGCAGAAGCTTCATTCTGGCATCCTCAAATGTTCACCTTTGATAAGAAAACAGTTATACTTGTGTGTAATAACTTTTTTTAAGAAAGATACTGATGACAAGCAGGATGAATAGGTGGGATGGGTAGCTCTGTGCTGAGTATGGGACAGAGAAAGGTATGAGCAGCTATGCTGTTAGAACAGTAATCCATGCCATGGAGGCCGATTTTGATGTTTGGAAGATAATGTGCTGAATTAGTGGCTTTTCCTTCTAGAGCCTGTTTTAGGGTTATTTGTTTGCTCTTTGACTTGTTCAGTGGTTTTGTTGCTGTGTTTGCTTTTCTTAACAAGCACAGAAGTAACGAGAGCTTCTCTGTTTCTCTGCAGCTTTTACGAGAGTTGAAACACCCAAATGTGATTGCATTGCAGAAGGTTTTCCTTTCTCACAGTGACAGAAAGGTTTGGCTGCTGTTTGATTATGCTGAGCATGATTTGTGGGTAAGTACAGATTTCCCTGAGTGTTTCAGATTGTGCAATAAGAGTTTGTTCAAACTGATGTGTGTGTGATGTACATTCAAATAGGCAGAGATGCATTAATTTCTTGCTCTGTAATTAAGGGTCTAACTGATAATCCTGTTACTTTTACACTTTAAAGCCTGCCAAAGACTATGTAGAATTTTTTTTTTAAGTCAGATTGGGTTTTGAAGTGAAAAGGATTTTTCTGCAAGCTTTAATTGCAGTTAAAGAAAGCATTCCTATATTGAGATCTTCTAAAACTGTGTTTGGAAATGTGCTTAGTACTTTTTTCCTGACATTTTGTACATACATACACAAGAAAAAAAAGGAGAGGAACTGCTTTGATGAGTCCTCTTACTTGAGAGTGACTAACATTCAATCACCTATACTTTAAACAGTGAATTCCTAGCAGTATGAGTGGAAATAAAATAACAAGTGAGCTAATTGGGCCTAGTGATGGACTCTAATTACATGGAAGGGGAGTAGAGTCTTTGATGTCTGTTTTTAAATTTCTAGAAAAATGATATGATTTGGTTTAGTCTGTTGTAGAGGTGGTCATCAGTGACAGTGTGACTTGAACTCAGATGAAAATATTCAAGCTCCACATCTGTTGATAAGATGTGAGTTACTTGAACCTGGATTTGTGTTTAAACCTGAAAGATATCAAACACAAAGTGTAACCAATATGTTTATGATTCCTTTGAAAATATTGGCAAGGAGAGGAGGTGGTAATATAAATTCCAGTATTACTTTTGAAGGTTTTAGTAATATTACTTGCTATTACATATGTTAGTGACAAATTGCTCAATTTCTTCATACTTAGCTCTTGAGGTTGTTAATGACACAAAATTTTAATTGGACGGAAAATAAACTTAGACTAGTCAAAAAGACACTTCTGTCTCAGAACACATAAAATCATGGTTATTTATTCCCTTCAAAAGCTTGAAAGATACTTTCTTTCTCTTATGGACTAGCAGGTTTGTATTTTGCAAGTTTTCTTCATCAAAGTTCAGTGGACACTGAGAGTTTGTGTGTTTCACAGAACTGGTGGCAGTGGTGATAAAGAGAAGTGCATCAGCTAAATGTCTCTGTGACAGAACTTGTGTTTTAAATGAGTTTACTCATTTTATGGAACAATCATAACAAACACATTTTAATGCTACATTTATTGCCATGTGTTTTAAACACCTTTTTTCCTAACCGTTTCCATTTGATTTTCCTTGGGGCGTGTGGTTTTTACACTACATAGTGATTTTTCACATGATTTAACAGCTTTAGAAGAATCACTGCAGTTTGATGTTCTTGCCACTCCTCCCATATGGCTGGGTATTGGATATAATCTCAGTGAAATTAATTATTTTCTATTATTTAAGACCGAAATGTTTGTTACAATGAGGTACTTGTTATGAACTGGTCTCCCCCTTCCTTAACTCTCTTTTGTTTTTATTTTTTTCTATGGGACATGCTGCACAAATCATTTCTCCTTTCCTGTATAATTGCCCATGTCTCCTTGCTTCTTAAGCCTTTGCCAGGAATTTTTTCCTCCCTTGCATAAAGTTGGCCATGTTCAAGGCACTCTTGGTTCTGGCTTAACCTTGGTCCTCATTTCCTTTACTGTCAGCACTTCCCAAGCATCGCTCTTAATTCCCCTTTTGTCTGTTTTGCTCACTCCCAACTTTGTGTCTTTTTCCACGCTGCCTCCTACACATGGAACAGCCTCCCAATTAACGTACGTAAAGATCCTTCACTATCCTCCTTCAAAAAACTCCTGAAAATCCACTTATTTTGTAACGCATTTCAGTAATACCAACCACTTGTCATTCTGTCTGTGTTGTGTTGTGTTTTGCATTTCCTGTGCTTTACAGCTTGTGCCCTTTCAACTCTTTGGGGTAGAAATTTTAGTGGGGGTTTAGCACTTTTTTTTTTTTTAATTGCTTGGCACCATGTGCTTCCCCAGCACTACATAAAGACAAAGTAAGTCTATTTATCATAGATATACCAGTTTATACAGATTTATGTTTTGGAATTGAAGGTGTGCTGTCACTAGAGAGGTGTAGACACCCAGAGACTAATGTTTTCAAATGTAGGTAGGTAGCTTATAGTTACTTACCAAAATCAGTAAGTATGGAAACTGTCTTTCTGTTCAAAGCTGCCCAGATTTAGTAACTCCTGTTGGCTTCAGTGAGAATAAATGCTCATCACATTCAATCATTAGATTAATTAAAATCATTATATTTTTCAGCTTCTGTACTGGAAACATTTGGCAAGAGATGAATAACCTATATTAGATGCTATCTTATTCTGTTAATTTTCTAATACTGAAAAAAATTGTCCTGTTCTAAATGGTTTGTGCTAATTAAACTTATTAAAAAGTTCTTCTATGGTGAGCAAGACTTTTTTTTTCTTCTCATTTAATTCCCAAGAATGAAACTGCTCAGATCTGAAATTTTATGTTTAGATAGTGCATACTTAATAATTTTCTGTAACTTCTGCTGATACCATTACCAAGGAATGTAGAAGCTATGCTAATTTGAACTACTTTAGGAGAGAGTTGGTGAACCCCAATTATGCTGTCCTTGACTGCAAAGATAGTCATTGGTTTTAATAACTAAGCCTATCAAAGATGCTTTCTTTTCTTACTTCTCAAGTTAGATTATACAAGACAGTGCAAAACCTTGAGATTACCATGGAGAATACCTAAGAATATAGGAATTTTTTTACAAATTGATTTATAACTAGTTTCCTTTGATTACCAGAATTCTTAGTGTAATACACAATGTTATGATTTTTCTTGGCTATTTGTCTCTGCCAAAGAGAACTGGTAAAGTTCTCAGGCTGTAGGGATATTAATATTTTGTTTTTACAGGTCAAAATTTTGTTTTAAATGCCAGAGTTCCTGCTGTCTTATCAGCAAAAAAATAAGTTCTTTTTTTATTAAACTTTCATGGATGTTCTTTAGCGCCCTAGTCTTATACTTCAAGACAGTATACTGCTGTCCAGAACTTCCTGTGTGAAGCTGGTACCTTTAAAGACATTATTCAAATTTGCATCAAATGCTTTAAATGCATGATGATCACTAAAATGGACTTTCAGAAAATTTTGATACAAGTGAGATCTCTCCTGAAGGTGATTTTTTTTTTTGTCAATCTAGTTACTTCTAGGCACTGTAGAGGTTATAATATTTAGGACTTTTCTTTTGTTCCCTTTTACAACAGATTTCTAATATTGAAAGTATTTTCTAAAGCACATGTTTTAGTACCACAGATAAACTCGCATTCGATGACTTCAATTTCATCGTATCTATACTTTAAGCAGGATTTTTGATTCTAAGCAACATTTTTGTTGTAATTTTTTAAACCCTTTTGTATTGATAGGTTATCTATATAGCTTTTCTAGTTATAGTACAGTTTTAATTCTCAGACTCATTTAGTATGTGTTAATAACGTCAAATTTTTAAGATCCCCTTTTCTAGAAATATATGTTGTAACTTAAATAAGAAGCTTCTCAATGGGTTTGATCTCATTCCGAAAATGGGGGACATTTTTATCATAGCAAAATCTGCTAAATGTGTTTTATAGCAATAAAAAACTGCTGGTTCTTAATAAAAAAGTACATAATTATATAACTATGATTTGATAATATTGAATGTGATGATACATTCACTCTCCCTGACCAGTTAAACCATGATCTATGAATTTTTTAGGTTTGGTTGAATGTCTTTCTCTTACTATTAGATTCCAGTGATCTCTAACAGCTAAATGCTTAGCAGCAGATACTACTAAGAAACATGGAGTAAAATTCATCTTGGAATTATTGTTGTTAATAATAAAAATATATGGGCAGACTGGCTTTGTTTTGTAGGAATTACTTGTTATGTATTAATTCCCCTTTTAAAAAATGTAGGGTAGAGATTATTAGCATAGTCATGTGTGCCTAAAAATAATCATCAGATAACGGAAAGGAGAAAATATTCTTCCTACATGTGAATTTCATAGCACTACTTGGCGCTCTCAGTCTACAAATAAATATACTTAATTTCAGCCAACAACATTTTAAATAATCTTTTATGATAAATGAAACTGGGCAAGTGTTGCATACTGGTGTGTGCAATAAACCTGCACATTTGTTTAATCACATGAATATTATCTAACAGCTGAGTTTTAACATACTCTTTAAATATATTATCATCAGTTCTAATTATTTCTTCAACCGGCTTCAGTTTAGCTCTTAATCATAAATATAATTCAGATGCTAGTTGATGACAAATATCTTTATAGACATAAAAATACTTTTCTCAGTGTAACAGTTTTGGGGTTTTTTATCTTCTGATTTTCCAAGTCATGTCTACACTTTTGGTGTAATTCAGGTGGTTCTTCCAGGTGATTTCTCACGCAGTCTTCTCTCTTGTATGCGTATTTACCAATATAGGCTAGAGGAAGAATATAGGATTTGTTGAGACAGAAGGGAATGGGCTGGCATAGATCTTTGTCATGGTTGATTGTTTCCAAGTGAAATGAATGGGATTTTTTGACCATCAAAGTCATAGTTGGGTTTCTTGCAGAGGGCAGTGCCATTCCTTGCCCATAGCTGTTTGTCGTATTCTCAGAAGATACACTTGCTTTTTCTGCCAGACTTGTATGAATTTGAGGGTCCTTTGTGTGGACTCATTTTCCGTACCACAAAGCATGAAAATTGGAGAAAACAACAGGTTGGAGCAGGCCTCAAAACAAAGGCAAGGTTCAAAAGCATAAATGTGTGAAAAACTAATGTGAACAGAGTGGTGTGAGTACTGTGTATTTCACTTTTATGTGTACTGAAGGGGTAGCTGAATTCTGATGATTTTTATGCATTCTATAGAGTTATTTTGCAATATTTAGGGCTGAAAGGTATTATAAGACCTAGAAAGACCCAGGCAAAGCCTAGGAAGATTACATGGGATCTGTTTATGTCTGCTCTGTGTTTCAAAGCTTAGATATTTAAAGCAAGTTGGCATTAGCAAAACTTGATGTATTAAAGTTTCTTTCCCTGTTACTAAAAATGTTCACCTCTTGTCACTTGGAATACGGTCTTTCATTAGGCAGTTTGGTTAATGACATTTTAAAGAAGATACTTGATGATGGCCATGCACTGGCACCATTTAGAGGGAACAAGCATGCTTGTTTCCCCTCCTCTTTTGAAGGACAGTTTATGTTCATTGCCGTAATGTTTCCAAAATTAGAAACTAAAATGATTGCTCAAGAGGTACTTCTACCCACTTCTGATTTTGTTTTGTTTTGTTTTGTTTTACTTGTGATAAGTAAATTGACAAAATTTTTTTAGTTTCTAAAACTCTGATGTCTGAAATGAGTCGCAAGTGCAGGCATATGAAACTATGATTTATTTTTGGAACAGCAAACAAATGTTACTTGGGCTCATTGGATCTTTACTTTCTCTTTTTGAAAATCACAGAAACAATGCATGGTTAGTTTTTATACCACCTTAAGATTTTGATTTTTTTCTTTCATTCCTGTTTTGAGTGCTTTACATTTAAAGTAAATGTAGTAATTTGAGGTAGTTTTGTGTTTAAAATGAGACTGGAAACTGTATAATATGTATCCTGTTGGCCTTAGTACAGATTTAACATGTATCCAGGCTTCCCTCTCCTCTTTATTGGCACATTCACATAATTCTGTTTTGTTCTCAAAGGCTGGATTAGGGATTGGACGGAATGCAGGGTTTTTGCTGAATTGTGGGAGCGCAAGTGGTTTGCTTCAGCAGGGAGAGGCATCTGTGTTGGCATGATTGCTTTTCAATTTGGTGGAGATGCATGTAATTTTCAACAAGCATTGCCTTAAGCAGTAGAACTCAAGCAGTCAGGTTTTCTAGAGGCTTGTGTCTGTGGATTATCTCATGTGTGTCGAGATGGGAGCTCACTGTAACTTCATTGAGTCAGACATGCATAAAATCCCCCTGTTAGCTGGCATCCTACTTCTGTAAAAAGTTTCTAGGGCTAACTTGTTTGTTTGTTTTAACCTCTGTCACACTGAACAGCAGTTCTTGGAATTGGGAATGGGTTGCCACAAACACAAGCAGACTAAAATTAGGATCTTATTGAATGCTCACTTAACTGCTGGGTAAATACTAGGGATTTGAATTTGCTCTGTGTTGTTATGCATTATGTTTGCCTTGTTTGTGGTGGAGAATTTAGAAAATGCACATAGTCTTCACCATCCAGCTTTCAAACCAATTTCAATGCACTAGGTAACATAGAAAAAGGCAGGCAAACTACTAGATTGAATATTGTTTCATAATTTTATTTCCAAATGTCTAGCTCTGTCCTCTGTTTTCATCATTTATACAGTCTTGCCTTTACAAGAGCTAAAATGGTCTTATTGAAATAATGTGGTCCATCCAGCTTTCCTTGCAATTTTATTACATCTTTTTGAAGTTGAAAATTGGAAATAAGCAGTTAGTAAGTAAAACTAATAGTCCCAGATATTGCAAACAGTAAATTATAGATAGCTTCCTTGCTTTCTTAGACTGCTAATGAATGTGTACTTTAATGTTGGTCAGTGAAGTATTAATTTAATTTAGAATAAAGACTTAAAATCACTTCTACGAAGTTGCTGTCTTGTTTAAATTAAAAACAAAGTATGTACAAGCAGTAGAAAAAATTTTGTATTATATTTAACTGTGAATACCTAATTGGCTCCCTTTTTGGGATCCAGTCAGTGACAGCATGTTTCTAGGATTTAGGAATCAGAAATATGGATGCACAGAAAGGGAAAATGGCTACTTTTGCTGAATAGATTTCAATATTGTGTGGATATGTGTTCTTTCATTTTGAAAGATTTAAAATATATCAGAAGAGAGCTTGCATCTGCAGTGTTCTAATGAACTAATTAAAATGAATTTATGTTGGCATGATGTTGTGGAGGGGTTTTTGTTCTGTAGTATGCAACTGGTATAGTGTGGAGTGACAATACCTTCTCTCATTAATTTTGCTGAATGAGTCTGGGTGTTTTCCAGCTTTTTTGGCCAGGTGATCTATCAGGATATGTGAGTTATCTTTAGGGAGTTGCCGTGAAAAAACACACGGGGAATGCTGAAGCTTTTTGACCCTCTGCATATGGTCTCGTTACAAACATGCCTCTGACTTGCCTGGATTGTGGAAGTCCTCATGTTTTGTCTTTAATGGTTATCCATTAGGGGTAAGATTCAGGAAAGAATTGAGTATACCTAAAAGTTAAGAAACTGCAGTGTCTTAAGTGCACCTCTTGCTTCCTAGAGAGAGGCAGAATGTGCTTCATACCTGTCATGGTTCAGATTTATACTCTCACTCACGGGACAATCTTAACTTTGTGCTATTCAGCAAAAAGATTTATTGAATGAGAGAAGGGTAGTTTTGAAGCCTAGTGGTAAGGTCAGTTTTCTGAGAAACAAGAAATGCAGGCTGTAACTCACTTCCTCCACCTCTTCCACTTGCATAGTGCACTTGTGTATAAAGAACATCTCAGTTTGTGTTGATGCCTGTACCCGTTTTTACCGAGGTCTTGGATTTAGACTCTTAAATATGGAATATTTTGACATGGAAAGAGCACATCTCCCTACCATAGCTGAAATCAGCATAATTGTTCAAGTTAAAAAGTTCCTTTAGCATTGTTGTACTGCTGTGGCATCCTTTGCTTTGAAAAGCTTACTGTACACCTGATTTGCTAGGTCACCAAAACTTCTGTCCCGTTGTTTTCTGATATGATGCTCTTATCTATCTATATTTTTCTTATTTAATTTCCCGTATAATTTCCCACATCAGTTGCAGGACCATATAGATATATTTCTGAAAATATAAAGTAATAAAAGAGAGTTTAGGCTTGCTTCCTCCAGTGGAAGAGATGATGTTCAGCAACAGCACCTGTTTGCTTTTCTATTTCTTAGATGGACACTGCCATTAAAATTCCTGTTCAGTGTTTGTTAGGTGTGTTGTTTTTTCTTCATATGGCTCGTTGCTTACAACAAATTGGATGAACTACTTTTTTTTAGACAACTTTTCAGTGTAGGGCTTGGTCACAAACACTGTGGATTCATTCCAAAGTCATGAGGCAAATCAAGCTTTTCAGTTCCCTATACTGCTTGTTCCTGCAGTATATTTTTAGCTTTTGTTCAGTTCTCTAAACTGTGATGGTTGCAATCTTTTGGATATAAAGTTCCATAGAGTAAACTGGCAACAACAGGTTTTATTTGCTTTTGCAAGAAATTGGATTTTACCTAGTGGTGATATTGCTTGCTTGGAGCAAAACTATCTGTTTTAATTTGCTTCTGCAATTCAATAACCCTTTCCAGAAAGGAGCTTGTTTCCTTAGCCTTTCTAACCAGGAGCCACATGGGAGGGCAGGGGCAGAAATCCGATGGCCTCAACCTTGTTCTCTCTCACTCCTGACCTCCAGAGGTACCAGAGCAGCTCAAGGCAGAGCCAGAGGCAGGGCCAGATGTGTTCCTCCTCAACATATCTGTGGTTAATCGTGTCCCGTTCTGTCTCATGAGACTCCTTCATTTCCTCTGTGCCTAAGGACTAACGTTTTGTGTGGGTAGTAGTTGGTTTTTGGATGAGTGTAGAAATCCCTTCTAGTGATTACAGCACCTTGAAAAAGGGCAGGACTGGATTTGTCGGCCTCTGTGTATGACCTTTGCCTGTTGGTTCCTCTGTATTTTTTCACCTCTTGTATTAATAAATATACTAATTTCTGAGTTTATGCTATCATTACTAAGTCATATTGTAATTACACATGAAGGTCACTATCTGGTGAGCATTGTGTAGTACTAGGGACTGCTAGTTGAAGTTATGAGACAGAATCTTCTTGTGACATCATGAGAAACAATTTTCTAAGGAAATAATCCCTTAAAGCATTTCACTACAGTTTCCAGAGTGATTGCACAACTAAAGGATCAGGCACTAAGAGCATGTCTTGCTTATTGATCCTCAGGAGTATATTAAAAACTGACAATCCTGCAAATTTCTAATGTTTATAAGTACAAAGCCATAAATATTGTACATTTAGTAGTGGAAGGCTCTGTGGGAACATTGTTGATAGTGAGTAAGCAGGCTATTTTGATCTATTTGGCATTTTCTGCCCTTCTTATTTCTCTTTAAACACTGTTGTTTACACTTTCACTAAGTACAGTTTGACAGTGGCTAAAGTATGCCTTCCCCACTCTGGTGACAGCCAGAAGTGGCATCTACCATGAGTTAACATTAACTCATTACCATTTTCATTGGGAGCAGTAGTGACAGACTGGGTGGGAAGTGGGGAAGGTGGAGGAGAGAGCAGTGGTCTAATTAAAGCACAGCCTTTGGGCTACCTCTTTAACCTGGGAGGGAGAAGATCTTGAGCTAGACAAATCCTATTTAAAAAATTGGCCAATTAATAGTCCTACTCTAGCATTTTGTATTGTTTTCAGTAAAAATGCAAACTACCTCTATCATTTCCACCTTTCAAAAGACACATAATTGAAAACTATTTTGTTATTTGAGGTGCTTCATTGAATTGCCTTCAAAAAGATTTTTTTCCCCTGTGAATGAACGTATTTAGTAATTTGCTGAATGACCATATATTAAGATTGGATTTGTGCCGAGCACAGCCCCACCTTATCTGAGGATTGAAAAGGTAGAATGGCCTGATTCCAGTTTATTTCTTGTACAGTGTAGCAAAACCAAACCTAACCCATCATCTTCGCACTGATCTAAGAATTAATTAGTTTATGTCTATTTCCTCATCTCTTAGCAATCTTTCATTTTTTTTTTTTTTTGTTCCTTCAACTAATGCTGGGGTCCTTTTCTGCATTCTGTTTTTTCAAGTGGTGTTTGTCCTCTAGTGGGCAGACTGACTTGTGTAAGCCAAGAGCCCCCAGCTTGTCATCATCAATGGAGTATGTAGCCATAACTTGGAAGCAAGAAGACAACCATTTTTAGATGTTTGAACATGATCTCACCCAAATTTTGTAGTGTGGGGATTTTGGAGTTACACCTTCCCCCACTTCAAATATTTATTAAAACATTTATTTAATCTGTCTACTGGGATTCTGATTTTGGGGGGAATGGTAGTTGCAAGTATGCTAGCCTGTGTGTTTTTGAAGAGGAGGAGGGAAAAGTCTCTGTGAAGGCGTAGTGTGTGTCCTCCTCCTGGTAGATACTCCTGGTTTGAAAGGTTCTGCTCTAGCTGCCAAGGGTAAGAGGATGCCATATGGGGAGGAGGGAGGAAGGGGAGTATCTAAGAACCTTTACTGGAGGTAAGTAGCCAGTATTTAGATATTCACATAAACGTCACAGCTGTTCTTTGAAGCAACTCAGAGAATGAAAACAATTTAAGAGAATTGTGAGCGGATCACTATTACTTTAATTCCAAAGTTCAACAAACTTTGTATTTCATTCCATTATTTAGTGTTAGTAGTTAAAATATCCCAAAACACCCAACCTTCTGACCTCTCACCTAACTTTCTTCGTGTTTCTACTTGTTTTATTTCTAGCATATTATCAAGTTTCATCGTGCCTCAAAAGCAAATAAAAAGCCCATGCAGTTGCCAAGATCTATGGTTAAATCCCTACTCTACCAGATCCTTGATGGAATCCATTACCTCCATGCAAACTGGGTGCTTCACAGAGATCTGGTAAGTGTGACATGTGATACCTGGCTGAGAGAGTTCCACGTGCGTGTTGTTAGGTAGGAGAAGAAAAGCCCCTGTTAGTAATCTTGCGTATCGATCCCTACAGCTCTTCCTGTTATTGTTGCAGGAGCCCAGTTGTGACTTTAAACATGAAAACAAACTTTGCTTTCACATTGTTGTTATCTGAGTCATCTGAGCTCGGACAATGATGCCAGATCCGGTCAAGGGATTGCAGATATCAATATCCGAGAACAGTACGTGAGACAGCTGATATATGATGGTTGAGCATTCTTACAACTTTTCGCATGACTTTGAAAAGGCATCTGAATAGGAAAGTGATTGATACCCTTTTACATTGTTTGGCTTACGTGCAAGTTTGCATAAAAGCTAGTGAAAGAGCGATTTTTTCATGGAGTATTTCTTTTCCATGTGGTATTTTTTCTGACCGTGGGAAGAGAACTATAAAAGAGTTATCATCTTGAAATATCATGACCTGAAGTAGCTCTTGAAGTTGATTGCAGATGACAAGGGCAGCCGGTTGCCTTGTCTTAGTTCCCCTTTTCCCCTTAAAGTTTTCCATTGCTCCTCATAATTACGTGAAGTGCTACCATGGTTTATGAAAAGAATACTAATACGGGTGTGCTGCCACTTGCATTCTAACTAGAATGTTTGTTACATGAAACAATGTGATGGTTAATATGCCAAACAACTCTCTTAGGTATGGTGATCTGTGTATAAAGTCACTTCTTCTATTTGGTTATTTTTTGTAGCTGCCCACTCTGTCAAAATAGGGCTGCCTGCCTAGAAACTTAGTGGCTAATTAAGTTTGGTGAGACATAGTTATTCTTGAGTTTTAAATAGTATGTAGGGACTTTGCTTAATTTTTGGTTGCAGAGCAAATTGTTTTTTAATAGGTAAGTATAAAGTAAGGCCAGCCTGGAATACAAGTCACAAACATTTTCTGAACTGAATTTTATTTAATTTTTGTTGTAATACGTAAACAACAGTGGCCAGGGGGTGGGTTTCAGTTTTCGTTATGGATTTTTTTTTACTTTGTTACTTGGTTGTTTATCGTTGGTTTTTCTGTTAAATTCCAGATGTTATATTTGGGGGAGGGGTGAGGGGTGTGGTTTGCCTTTGGAATAGTAGCCATGACTAAAAAACAGGAAGCGTGTACAACTGTGATTTTCACGTTACAATTACTACTTTCCTAAAGAGTCAGCTGCTGCTTTGACAGAGTGGTCAGCTGTAATTAGCTACAGCTTGAGAAGTAACACCTGAAAAGTCTATATCCAGCTCTGCATAAGGGAGGCATAGCTGTTCATGGAACTGTTAATTATATATACACTTAAATGCCATACATGAACTCGATATTTTGATAGGAAATACAAGGTGGTATCTAAGATAAAAACAACAAATGCCCTTGAGAATTTTCTTACTTGTGTTGTTATTTTCAGCCTGCAGCACCAGGTGTTTTCATGACTAGTGCTGCTGCTTTACAGTTCTTATTTGTTACTGATGATTTGCAACAAAGCTGTTGTCTAATGTCTTTGCCTTTTCTTTTGGAATGTTGGGAGAAGATGGTTGCTATTGTGAAAAAGACAACTATGTTTTTCGGTTCTGTAAGGATAGTGCTTGAATGATGTTGGCATAATTGAGAAGGGAGAAGAACAGTAATTTGTGAAGTTGTAATGTGTTCTTGGTCTGCAGATAAATGTAAACTGATGGATTCTTGGATGCCTCAGTAAGACAAAGGAAATAATTTCAAAAATTGCTTTGATACACTAGTGATTTAAAGGTATAATCAGAATCCTTTGCCTTTTTAAATTTTTTTCAGGATTTCTGAAGAATTCAGGTATGTCAAATAGTTATAGCTTGAGCATAGTAAGAAAAAAACTGATGTTATTCTGGATGTGTCCTTGTGTCTGCACTTGAAGTTAGAGATTAATATCACTAGTTTAAATCCTAGATTAACCAAAAATTTTTATCTATCTGTAATTTTTATTCATATGCTCATGCTTGTGACTTTTTGCTGCTAAGAATGATACCTCAGCCACAATTTCTTGCTGAAATCAGGGGATCAATTTCTTGCATAATACATAAATACCAGCTCTTCTTAAGATGGGGAGCAGTTTTTCTGGTGGTTTTCTCTTAGCTGTTTGAATTCACAGCTGCTGGAAAAAGTATTTTTCTATTTTATTGTGTTTTTATTGCATTAAAACACCTTGTACTTTCCTGGCTTAATATAACTCTGTTCTTACTATTTTTAACCTGTATTTGGATGTAGACCAAAGATAGTGACATCCATAAAAGTCGTGTTGTGCTTAAAAAAATAAAATTAGATTCTTCAAGAGTATTTATCATAATATTAGTCAAATTCTCCTGAGCCATGGAAATGACCTCTGTAATTTATTTAACAAATGTTGTGAAAAAAAACCAGAAACCTGGGAGGTTTAGTATTTGCTTAGAGGTATTTGAAGAACATTGTTTAAATCTTAATTTACTACTGCCTTAAGTCAAAGAGGTTTTTCAAGAAGCTGGAATACCAGATTCATTACTTAAAAACCTTACAATCACTATGATTTTTTTGTGAAATAATTATTAAGATCAGCAGTAGCCAAAAAGTACATGACTGGATAATAAAAGTGGTAAACAATGTGAACTTCCCAGCTTGAATTCCATGTCCTTCCCTTGGGTTGAGTTAATGGATGGCTGTTACCACAAGCAGACAGTCTCATTCTCCTCTTGACTGCCACCAGGCAGTGACACCCATGCTAATGGCCCAGCAGGGGACATGGCTCATGGTGTGCTCATTCAGAGAGTTAAACCCATAGAAAGTGTCACAGAAAGCTTTTCACCTGCAGAGTTTCTTTTCTTCAGGATTAGGACCTGGAGGGACCTCACTGGGAGCTTAGCTGGGTGTGCAGGAGCTGGCACAGAGGCAGCATGAGGCAGTAGGTGCTGGCAGAAAGCTCAACAGAGGTCATTCCAGCATCACCTGTCATTAGATCTGGTTATTTTATTGTTAAAATGCACTATTTTGATTCTTAGGATGGAGTGCAAGTGTCCTTAAAACATTGAATCAGTATAACTTTGTAATGCAAGACTTACAGCAGCTTAAGACTGCCAACACAAGTCCCAGCACTTTGGGAAAGTGCTGAAATTAAGGTAAACACCAAATAGACTTGCACTCATGCTTCTAGGAATTGGAAACTAATTTAGTGTTGTGTATCTTTCAATTTTTTGTAGTATTTAGGTTATTTTGAATCTGGCTTTTATATCCTGAGGGTAGCTGAAAGATGCTAAATGACTTTAGGTATTTGTTAGCTAAGCTATTAATTTCTCTCAGTTAAAAAACATTCAGCTTTTATGGCAAGATTCAAACAAGTATAGACTATGGGACAGGAGCACTGGGTTACTGATTTCTTTGAATAGCATGGTGTCAGTTTATAACCTCGGAGTTAACCTAAGTCTGTGAAAATCTATACATTTGTTCTCCTGTGAGCCCATTTTGAGTGGGGTTTTGCTGTTGAATTGTGTATCATTGGGAAATGATAATTTTGTGTTTTCCACATAGCGGCATTCCTGAAAGCCATGCATGAGAGAAGGGAGGGTTTGCTGGCTTTGCTAGCTGCCGGAGCATTTCATTATGAATGAGAGGTTAACAGAGATAGATAGATAGATAGATAGATAGATAGGTATTGGAGAAACAACCTTTGAGTACTAAGCTTTTGGCTTTTTAAAATACTCTGCATACACTGTGGGCTGTCCGCTTGAGTGGGGTCTAACCAGTGCTCCATACCTTGAGTTGAGAGCAAGTTAGAAGATGCAGCACTTGAAGTACACTGTTTCAGAGTGTTCTGAGGTCTTTGTCCCCTCCTTTCTTGGAAGGAAGATATTTAGATTATACAGGAACCTTCAGCAAAGGTCTTAGTTTGTCAAGGTGTCAAAAAATGGAGATCTTCGTGCAGTGTTTGCAATGTCTGTTCATGTTAGCAACTGAAAGGATTTGGGCACTTGTGCTAATAATTGCTCCGTAGATTAAGGTCAAAAGCAGGTAGAGACCATATCCTTTAGAACCTGATAAAAGCAATTTCTATTTGTAACAGAATGTATTTTCTTGAAGGGAAGTGTTATCTATGGGATATTTGAAGTGCACGGAATCCGTATGGAAAAATTAATTTAAGATTCCATTTATGTCCTTGGGCATTTCTTTGGAATACAGCTTAATATTAAAATGACTGGTTGAATAATGAATATTGGAAATCAAACTTACCAGAGAAATGCAAATTTCTTCTCCTCCCCAGGGAGTTAAATGGTTGCTCTAAGGATTCCGAAATCGAAAACTTGCGTATGATGGTCATATAAAGTAACTTTGTAAAATGAGCCAAGTTGCCTAACTGTTTATATAATAAAGACATTAATCTGGGCACATCTATGACTGTGTGGGGTTTTCTCAGTGTAATGAATTTTCTCCAAATCAACCTTTTGCTAATTTCACTAATTCACCAAGGAGAGGGAGGAGGAATCCAGTTGTGATGAAGACCTTACTTCTGATTTCCTATATCTAGCTTTTTTTATTAGCATCTCCTTGTCTCTTAAAGAAGGAGAAAATAATATCTGTGTCGTGTAGTTTGTTTCACTGTGTCACCTGTATTGGGAGAAGCTATTTTCATTGTGTGCTTAAGCTAAGCAGTTTCTGTTTCTTTATGGAGTGGATTATGGAGGGTCTATGTGCTTCTCCCACATTCACAATTTATGGGGAGCTAAACTGGACATTTTTGGTGGAAAGACTTAGAGGTTGACATAATTTTGACTCCACATATCTGTCTGTATAGTAAATGTCAGACACGGCCTTTAGGATGATCAGGCATGTGAGCTCTCAGATTCAGGCATCTTAACAAGTCCTCTGGATACCCAGCTGGTGTAGTAACAGAAAGCCCAGTGTCCTTCCAAGGATAAACTCTGAGCAGAGCCAAGAGATGCCAGTGTGATATTTGGCTCCGGCTGGCTGTGACTGCACTCAAGGCAAACCGTCTTCTCCAGTGGTCTCGCTCCGCATCTCTGGTGGAACTGTGTGAGTGGACAGTGCAGTAGTGTTGTCTCTCAGGGTTTTCTGGAAACCGCAGCCATCTGGAGCCTGGGTTTTCTTCTGTCAGAACTAAAGCAGAAAGGGAAAGCCCAAACTGAAGGGGTCAGACAGATAACTTTCTGTGGGAATCTGCAACTTCTGTCTTCATAAAGCACAGCCTATTCAGAAATTAATGAACTAAATAGATTTTCATCCTTTAACTCTCATAATTTTTGGAGTTTTAAAAAATATTTTTGCTTATTCAGGATAAGGATTTAAAATAATTTTTATAACGTATTCATAAATTTTCAGTTATATTAAATTCAATAATGCTCTAACAGTTTTCAGGTTTTTAGTTGACTGATCTATTTTAGGGAAAATCCCTGGTCATTTTCTCATAGTAATCCTTTTCTAGCCAGTATGTAAATATGGAGTCTCTTACTGTGGACCTATACTTGAACTCTGCTCTAAAACTTTGCTGCCACATTACACAACTCACTTAACTTGTCTTCGCCTCTGTTTCCCAATCTGTTACCTATTTATGGGTCTATTTCGTAGCTCACTGCTTAATGTGCTGTGAAATTGGTATAGTATGATATGGCTTATGTAGGTGGCTTATTTTTGTCATTTGATGCTCTTCTAAAAATAAAAACAATTGCATGTTGTATGAAGGCACCAGAAAACTTAAAATTATGTTATGTGGATACTCACTTTTTGCTTCTGCTTTTATGCTTTCATTTCAATGCTTTTGATAAATAAATGCTTTTTACTACTAGTTTATGTTACTGAACTACTTCCCCCACTTCCTCCCTGTGCCCTCCCAAGCCTTTCCAGTAAATCATTAGAAAAGTTACCGAAAAAGCAGCAGAACTGAAGTGGCTTTTAAATTTCCCACTTTCATTTTGCTGTGCAAGCAAACTGAAAGTGGGAAATAGATGAGTGTCGGAAACTCCCCTTTTACTAGCGATTCTAAAATGGAATTTTTATGTGCTGATATCAAAAGTTAATTTAGATACAGGTTCACGCATCCCTCTCTTGACAGGCAGCTGTTGTGTAGGAATGTAGAACTGTTGGGTCCTGCCTTCTGCCAGTAATTTTGTACTGGCTTGAAAACCTGCTTGGCCCTGTTGCACCCATTTGAGCATGCACATGACTCCTATAAATAAATATCGAGTCAACCTGTCTACCAGTTTCTTTAAACTTTTAAAACCCACTGTAATTGTAATCCACACTATTCTGTGTCATCATGTGTGTGCGTGCATGGGAAGGGTGCAGGAATATGTATGGACATGCACCCCTGACTCGCATTCTTCCCAAGCTGTGTATGGGTTTGGGCCTCCTAATAATTTATTTTTCCATCTGCATGATCTCCTTGGAGTGGAGGACACTTTCCATAGTGTTAGAGAACAATATGAATGATCATACTCAGTAGAGTATGATCATACTTGCAGATTTCTCAAAAAAAATAAAAAGGAAAGGCAAGCTAACTCTACATATTTCAAGAAATAAGACTCCATTGATGACTTTAGAAAGTGACTTGAATTTTCTAACTGGAAGGACAACACATTTTTCCTCTTTTATATCTGGTTAGAGAGAAGATTTTTTTTATTTATTTACTGGTGAGAAATAGCAGTATGTAGGTGCCTATACACATACCTGTACATGCTTCTAGATAGATAAATGAAACAGAATTTTTTCATGCTGATTAACAAACTGAGTTTTATCAGCATATACTTTTATCTTTTTTTTTTAAGTATTAAGCCAGTATTGAGGGCACCTCTTAAAAACGGTGTGTTTCTCATTACTCAGAACTTTTCTTTTGTCCTTCAGTTGTAAAAGCTAATCTTCACATGATTTAAAAGGTATGTGAAGATGTGCAGACTGTTACCTGTGTTGTGTACATGGAAACAGCAATTTTTCCATGGCTGACTAATGCATACCTTTTGGTTTGTGGCAAGAGTATTAAGATGTTTGTAGATTAATATTTACTAATAAAAATAATTACAGTTGAAGAGAAATGCTTTACCTCAGGTTCTGAAACAAGCTTATGCTCATAAAACCCTGACTGGATATAAATTCCGTTGAGTCGGAAGAAACAAAGGGACTGATTTAATGTTCTTTTGGCTGCGTTTTGTTGCTAAAGTCAACAGATGACATATGGCCTGTGAACTTCTTATCTCTTTTCCTGAGATGGAAAAAGGGTGACAAGGAATTGAAAGTATTAAAATAATTCTAGAACTTATTTGTTATTTTTTTTCCTGACGCAGAATAAACAGATTGAAAACGTCATCTTTTCTAGTAGCCCCAGTTTAGGTACCATCTGCCATAAGGAGGTTTCTAGTAAATACGTGATGTATTTAAGCTTACTGGTGCAGCAGACCATTTGGAGTGAGCAAATTGAGTTTTGCCTTCTAAATAAAAATACAAATGTTAGAAACTGCTTTTAGAAGTTTTCCTTTTGTAAAAGTGTTACTACTTTTTTTTTTTTCTGTTGGAGAAAGTACCCTTGGGATAATGGGATTGACTGAAAGTGGATTAATGGGATTATTTCCGTTTGGACTCATTACCTCTTCTGGATAAGGCTACAGAGGTTGGCACCCTGTTGTTTTATAGTAATAGAAATAAGTGAAGCTTAAGAAAAGTATTTTATAATCAGTGAATATAACTAATGTAACAACATATAATCAAGAAAAAAAATTTAAAAGGGCATTTTTTTCTCCATGTTGCTTGCCATCTTGTGCTTTCTCATGTGCGTTTCTCTTCATTTGCAAACATGCTGTAGTTATTACTGTTCTACTAAGCAGTTGCAGTAACATTGCAGATTGTCTTGCGTTTAAATTAAGCATTTTTGATTAGTGATCCAGGAAGCTGCAGTGGCTAGCAAAGGATGTTAGTTTATTTCTCATTTTACTATGTGTGTGAACTTTGTCAAAGAAACTGGCTCTTCTGCAGAAAATGACTGATCAGCTGGTGTTTCCAGATGGCATATCTCAGGGCTTCTGTCTTCTCCAACCTCTATGCTTTCTGTTTTCTGGCTAAAGCTTCAGAAGTCACTGGCCTTATGGTAGCTCTTAAGACCGAGCACCACAGTTATGTCAGTTGAAACAAAGGAAATGCTTTGCATAATCTGTGAAGTGGCTCTACTGTGTGAAGTGATCCTCTCAAATACTGGGCATTAGGTCTTCAGATTCGTCTATAGGGAGGATTCTGAATTTCACATAAAACCATCTTGGAATTAAAATTTCAGGACATTTTACTTAATACAGGAACAGTTCGTTCAGGATATCTGGACCACTGGTAAAATATTTATAATATCCTGTCACCTATTTTAACAGCGAAGCAGCAAAAATTTCAAGACAAAAAAGGTTTGTCATAGTGCAAGTAGTCAAACACGCACAATTTTCTGAATACCAAACCTCAGTACTAATAGGATTTTTAAAAATGCTATTCTCTGTTGTTTTCCTGCCCTCTGGAAGCTAAAGCCCACGTGAATATGACAATTGTTCTGACAGACCCCGTTCCACTTTGTTCAGCACCTCAGTGGTGTTAGAGCACAGTTCATCTTCTGGCTTCCTCTGAGTGGCTTGTAGAAGCAGTTCAGTAACTTTTCTGTGCTACTATGTAAAATAGTTGAAAACTGTGTGGAAATCCTTTTATTCTATTTAAGTTAGCTGGTGGGATCTGAAAAATGTTCTTTATGTCGGAATTATTTACGTTTTCCTGCAACCCCTTCCTCCCACCCCCAAGCCAGCCTTCCATCTGTGATGTTTCAGCTCCTACTGGTATACTAATCTTTGAGTATAGGTTGAGGTTATTTTTTTATTAGTTTATTTCTACTTAACCAATTCTGGTGTGTTGAGGATGTTTTTTTGGGGATTTTAGTTAATTTTACCTTACCAAAAATAATAGTTATAAAAATGAAGTTAGGTTGTACTAGGATTTTATGTCTGCTTGTTTTGCTAGTTTAGATATTGAGCCCAAATCCCAAAATTTAGCATGGTAAGGTTCTGTGTAGCTGGTGTTCTCAAATGTAACTCATGAAAAATAAAATTCCATCGCCAATATTTTGCATTCCTGAAAGTCCTCTTGGAATGGGGGATTTCAGCTACTCAGGCCGTTTTGTCTTACACTGTAGTTGTTGCCAAAGAGAAGGTTTTCCAGAAGTGTCTTCTGTTCTGCATTCTTGTCTAATCCATGAAATGCACTTGTACATTTTTACTTTGATTTGCATTTCATGTAGTTACTTTTGATGTAACAGTTGTGGATTATGAATGTTAGAATTATGAAATAAATGCAAACTCCAGTAGGTCACATTTTAATGAACTGATACTGACTTCTAATGCTATGAAAACTGGTTTTGTGGCTGTTTAACTGTATGATTAGCTATTTGCCAGCTCAGCTAATACGATTTCTTAAATAAGATTTTGTTTCTTGACATTCAGAGTGTGAATTCCAGTCTCAGCCCTAAAACTGTTTATGAAGTAAAAGTTAATTTGAATTCTCGATAGCTAAACCAAATAGACACATTTAGGTTTTGCATAAGGCATGTGCTTGAAATTTTGGTTATAGCTGGATAATATAATACATTTTCAGTAGCTTCTTAGTAATTTTGCTGTCAGCAAATGTGTTTGCTGTTGCTGGCTGGCTGCTGCTCTTTTCTAGGACACAGGATTTATTTGAAGCTTGTTTCTGTGCACGTCTCCTTGCTCTGGTGGGGAGCTGCTCTTTGGTGTCAGCTTCTGCAGTGCGATGGGAAGAGCTTGCAGTAGTAGTTAACCTTTTAGGGGACCTAAAAGTAATCTTTTCTATGTACTATAAGAATGCCTGAGTATATGTTCAAGCGGCTTGATAAGTTTGGAAAAATGTTAGATCAAGCTGTTTTCTTGTTTATCTCATTTCAAGATTTTTTTTTCCTTCTGCAATGTGAAGTTTTGATTCCTATTTTTTCCCCTCTCTATAGGGATTTGTATTCCTATTCCTTTATATTCTTTTTTATATTCCTTTATAACTTGTAGCTTATTTAAGCGCTGTTACCCACAGTTCTGATCACTTCAGGACTTTTCTTATTGCCTCATTGGAAAAATACTTACTAAATGCTAATCTCTCTTCCTTACTCTTACAGGTGGTGTACATGGGGACACTCAAGAAATTATCTATAAAATGTTGAAATAGATTAACTAAACTGTGTTAAACTTTTGCTGTGGCTCTTCCGAGTGGTCTGAAAAGTACCTGTGTGGCTGTTCTGAAAGTGGTCTGTGCTCAGTCCAGCTGTGTTAGTGTGAGGCAGTGGTGTCCCCGCCCAGCCCTCTGTGGCGCCGGGGGCGATGCTGGGTGCCATGAATTCAGTGATGTGAGGATGCTTCTCCACAGTGTCAGACCCAGCCCATGACCCCAGTGCTGCCTTTGAGGTGCCAAAATTGGACTGGAGTGCTGCAGCGGAGGAGCCCATCCACTCCAGCTATCTGCTGCCTGGGTGATTATTTCTAGCCAAGACAGCATAGACTGTTAGAGGCAGCAACATTTTAAACTTATACAGCTGTTTTTCTTGGTGCACATGATGTGGAACCCTATAACTGTGTCCTGGAGCTGCTTCACTGGCTAGTTAGCTCTCTGACAGTTATATACAGAAGGTTTGGTGGGTCTGAACCTCAGGCTGGAGCGTGGTCGATGGTGTGGAAGAAAGAGTGGACTCTTGCTTGGGTTTCACCTGGCTTTATTCTACCTGGGTACCTGCCCACGTGCAAGAGCGAGGAGCCGGCCCTCAGTTCTCACCTTAAGTACAGGGGGTGTACACTGAGCCGGGGAGAACTTAGAACCAGTCCAAGGGGTCCCTAGGGAGGGTGTGACCTAGAACAGGGAAACTTAACAGAACAATGAAAGAAGGTGGTACCAGGGTACCTTGCCGAGTCCTAGGGCTTTTTCCCCAGAACCTTCCAGATCTTACAAGGTGATTGACAAGGCCTATCACCAGGGAAACACCATTGAGGGGTTTGGGGATGGGGGTGTAGGATCAAACCATTACAAACATATAACAAAACATACAGAACTTTAGAAAACCCAAAATGCGCACCGCAACAGAACCCTTTTTTAATATTACGGTGATTTTAATTTAGTTGAAAACCTTAAACTAATGCAGAGGGTATGACTCCACGAACAAGTTACAGCAAGGTAGTCTAGGGTGTGCATTTACTCTGCATTAGGTGCTCTGTAGTATCTGCCCACCTGCATGTTTTTATTCTGCAGAAAATGCATACTCCTTTGATACTTCACTCCTTAACAGGGTGAGATATAATTGTCCTATTTACTACCATTAAAATGGGACAGCTATTTCATTAATTTCCAAGTGCTTTACATTGTTTCTGAGAGTGATTTCATTAAAATGCAAGTGACTAAAATGTCAGTATAATAATGACAGTATGGTATTGGGTTTTTCTGACTAGTACCCATATGCTGAGCTTGTAGAACAATGCAGCCTTTTGGGTACAGTCCTCCTAAAGTGTGTGTCTAGTTTAGGCTTCAGCATGCTAGAAGCACTTCAGTCTTATTAACTACTTCTAACTTATTTTGGCCTAGTTGCTGTCACTGCTTCCTCAAACACGTTTTGTTTTCCTTCTGTTTACACTCATAAATCACGATGGTTTTAGGACAGAAGATTAGCATTTTGCTTTAGATACTGTGCAGCTTTTAATAAACTGTAGTAATTTCCATGAACACTTCAAGTCACTGTATCAAGTATATTCTATACAAAAAATTTTGTTCCGAATTGAAGGTGTGAGTGTCTATTTTCATCTTATTAATATTAGATTTCAAGTTGTTAAATGTGATGATAGCTTTGGGATTTTTAACAGTAGGAACATTGTGGCCATTAAATCTTTATCAAAACTATTATTGCCTCTAATAAAACTTCCCTAGACTTTAAACCTGGTCCTAAGTTTGTGACTATTCTCAAAATCGATGTTGCAACTCTAGAGAAGAATTTCATTTGATGAGCAGAGACTATACACAACATGGGACAGAGTAACAGGAAGTATAAAGTGCTCTGATGCTGTGTTCTGAAAATCGGGGATTTTCTCAAAGGCATTTTGTTACACAGTAAGCTTCTCGAAAGTCCTGATCTGGCTTTCAGTAACAGGACTTGAGTGTCTAGCCTGTATGTGCCATTTGAATAAAGAAAATAAAAATTTCCACAGGGAGTTTGTTTGCATTTTAAACACTTGATTTTTGTGAGAATATCTAAAGACTTACTGGCGACATCAACAGTGAGGTAAATCCTAAGACTTGAGCACTAAAAACATAGACATTTTATCAAGTAAGCTGAGGCAAATTTGCTGTAGCAAGGACAGTTGTGTCTTACTTTAAAAGTGTGGTATGTGTTTGGAGTTGTTTAATTTTAAAATAATAAAAATTAAAAAAAATTAGGGCAGCTTGACCTGCCACTCTTTAACATGCTCGTGTTTTTGACGTGAATCACAAATTGTTTGTCAGGAATTGGCAGTATCTCACAGCCATTGCATGTCTATGCAGGTTGTTTTTCATTTTTTAAAAGGGCATAATTGTTGAATGGAAAAATATTATAATTAGTTCTTCTACTTCAGATTTTGTTTTCGGCACGTAGAACCTTCTTAACAGCTATTCTTTTGGGTTTTTTCTTGACGCAAATCTTTCATTTGCTTCCAGCTTCCTTCTCCTCTGCCCACGTTCCATATCTGTTGATCTGCCTTTTGCCACTTCTCTAACATTACTCATATAACCTTGACTCAGCTTTGACTTTCCTGAAATACTTCTCTATCTCATCTTCACAATCTTAATTATTGCTCCTCCCTTTGGCCTTCGTAACTTTGAGTTCTGTGGCTAGTCAGGGTAGAACGCTGTGTTTCATAACTTAACCCCCATGTAGGAAAAGCTCACAAATTCCAGGTGGAGTGACTCTCCATTGTTTTAGGTTCTCATTAGACGTACCATGCTCATACAAAAACTTTACAGGCTCATTAAAACTTAGTCTCTAGATTCTGAATTCAGTAAACACTACTTACAGTAGTGGTTCTGCCTCGGAAAAATTGTTGAGACTGACTTTTCCAAGGCTTTCCTTTCCCAAAACAGCTTTTTTGTGTTTCCCTACTCAAAATTATATGTACTAAATCTTCTTTCTCTATCTCTTCTAGCTTTTAGCTTCCATTAGTAGCTTTATGTGTGAATATGGTCATGTATGTTTAAATTGCTACAATCTATAGTTCTGATATGTCTTAGTTTTTACATAATTCTTCTAAAGCATTTGGAGATCATTGGGAAAATAGTTTACAAAATAAGAAGGGGGTTCATCCATTTTGGGTTTGGCAGACTTTTTTTAAACAGCAAATACCCTTTTTGTCAGTACACTTAAAAAAAAAAAAAATCAAACTTTCCAGAAGTATACGTATTAATGACTACAGGGTTTTTGCAGGTGTCAGGCTGATACATTATCATAATTAACTAGGTTTCATGAAAGTTGAAAATCTTCAACCACAAACTTCAGTCTAGAATCAGCCCTGTTTGACCATTAATTGAAAAAACTTAGAGTAGTTGGTGCTGTGAACTGTCCGCAGGCATTCTAAGTCAATAACTAATTGGCCGTTCCACACGGTATTAGATACAGCACAGCAACTTCAATGTGTAAAGGGAGTCTTGATGCTTACTACAAAACTATTGTAAAACTGCTGCAAATAACTCCAGAGCCATTAACAAGGCTTTATTTAAATGTTAATGTGCTAGGTTACATTTTTCTGAGGTGACTGAATGATTTCTTTGTTTTGTTCTGTATGTGTCATTTGGAAAGAGCCTAATCTTCAAAAGTAGTTAACAGCTCACACATCTTGTCTTAAGCTTGCTTATCTAAAATATTTAAGCATCACCTCTTAATATCCTGCCAAGAAATGCTTTTTGGTTTGCATTAATGAGGACAAGTAATACTAATACCTGATGTATTTGTTCATGAAAGCATGTCTTAACATAATTGTCTTCTGATGCGTTTTTATTAGGTAATAAAATAGAAAATGAAGATTCTGGCAATATACTACAGAAACAAATTCTAAGAATCTGAAATGCCATGTTGTAGCAGTATGTTACACTTCAGAAATATATTTAATGTACTTTCTTTCCCCCAAAAAAAGCTCTTGTACACTTAGGAAAAAAGGAAATAAAGATACAGCTTGCTTCTTGTGTAACGTATTCTGGCCTAGTTGCTGTCACTGCTTCCTCAAACACATGTTTTTTTTCCTTCTGTTTACGCTCATAAATCACGATGGTTTTAGGACAGAAGATTAGCATTTTGCTTTAGATACTGTGCAGCTTTTAATAAACTGTAGTAATTTCCATGAACACTTCAAGTCACTGTATCAAGTATGTTCTGTACAAACACGCTTCTTTATCTACCTAGGTTATTTTAAATTTAAGGGTTGAAAAGCTTCCATACGTATTATGGAAGCCTAAATGGAATACTCATGCATCTGACAGAGTGTTATCACCTCAATCTTGTGTTGAGTAAAGATATTGGGTCAGGTGGATAAACTCATTATTAATCTAAAGAGATTTCATCACTGATCTTCTGCACCTCAGTTTTCCTTTCAGTTATCGGTGCAGTCTCTAACCTGAGGAACATCTTACTCTGAGACTTGCAGGTCAGAGTGTAAGTATGTTTTCTTGAAGGAGATGTTACTGGGGCTGAGATGGGGAATATGAAGTCAAAGCCCTTTATCTGCTCTACTTGCCCTGTGAGCCCACTTTTACCAGTGGTATCATGTGGTAAATATAAGATATGTTCATGCCTTCATGAAAAGGAGCAGGTTGCCTAGTGCTTACTGTGAAATACCACATGATAAGAGCGTGCCCATGGCAGTTACCTGCATGTTGGTGGAGGTGCTGACAACTCCTGCTTTCATTTAGCCTAATTTGTTCATCCAGCTGCATGACTATCTAAGGCTACTCCAAACATGTTACTCTGCACGTGACAATGCCCATAGCAAATACTAAGAATGTAACATAACTGTTTAATGGATGTGTTTATGAACAGTTTTTAAGCAGGATCTCACTCATTTATGCTGTGGAGAAGTGTGTCATTGAAAACCTACCACTGTTGGTTGTTCAGGCAAATGTATGAGGGGTCCTGGCACTTCCCAGTAGCACAGAAGTCCAATGTGAGCTCTTTGTGGCCAGAATTTTTAGGTTCATCAACGGGTTGTCTAAACTCTTGTGAAATATTTGACCCTCAAACACAATCTCATGGCTAGTAAGAGATTCACAGACTGAAAGGAGGGAGCAGTGTTACTGGCTCTGAAGTGATGGTGTTACGGAGTTAGGAACCTTCCTTGCTCGTGTCCAGCATACTTTGCCTCAGTATCTGCAGAATCTTTATTTTGAAATTTTGGAGGTGCTGATTTGAAATGAATGGCTGCAGTTATTCTGTGGAAGGGCTCTTCTGAATAAGTAAGTGATGTTTTTCTGCATGAAAAACTGGAAACTGGATTAACATTTAGGCAAAAATACTGATGCCCAAGGTGGCAGGGTACATAACTACTTAAAGCCTTTGCTTCCAGCTTGTCTTAGACTGTGACTGTTGATACTAAAACACAAATTACAAATATCATTTTTTAAAGTGAAACTGTTTGATTTTCAATATGGTTTTAAAATATAAATATTTATCAAGCTGTGTAAATAATGTGGTATCTGTGAAAGGAATATATTTTTCTTTTCCAAGGCAAGAAAACTTAGCAATCTTGGACTATACATACAGTAGCTAAGTAACTGGGATAAGTGCTGAAGAATCTTAAAAGATAATTTGTGGTCTCCATAATTTTTAATTGGCATATTAAATCTTGGCTTTAAATAGTTTTCCTTCTCTTCAACCAGTTTCAGGTTTTCAGTCTCTGTATTCAGAGCCTTTTTTCTCCCTGTTCCTTATATACCTTTGACAGCCTTCACCAGCTATGCCTGTGGCTGGAAGAAGCCTTCCTTGGTCTCTGTCCCTTGCTCCTCCCAGAGTCAATGTTTTGTGTATCAGTCTTTGCTTGAAAGAACCTCTCTGGTTACTGTTCTGTGGGTTCTCTCCCTCCCTGAAACCAAAGTCCTGAGCTGTGCCGATGCAGTTGCCGTGTCTTCCTTACACAACATGCACTGCTCTGTTCACTCCCGTGTTTTGTTGCTGTACTGGCCTTTCCCAGACTCAAGCTTTCCCAAGCGGGAGCTGTTTTTCGGTACTTTAGATATTGTGCCCTTTGTGCAAGAAAGGCTGCATAAACAAACAATGAAATACTTGAATTGGGTTGTTGTGTAGGCAGTGTTCTCTCATGTTTGGAATAGCAGTATTCCAGATCTATGCCTTTCAGTTGTTTATGGTAATTTTGGAAAGTACATTCTGTATTGAAATGGTTCGTGCTTGTTCCTGCCTGGCTTGTTAGGAAATTATTTTAATCGGTGAAAAACCTTCTTAAACACATATGACCTTTAATTTATGTGAATAATTGTTATGATGAGATGCTTTTAAATTATTTTGAGATGCTGATAATTCTGAATTAGTGCTGATTTAAAGGTTAGGTCTTCAATTCTTGAGACACATCTAGACCATCTAGGTCGTTATTATTACACTGGATTTATGATTGGAGCTTGTACTACGAAGGGAACACCATAAAAATTTGAATCCCAGCTGAACATTAAGCTCCTTTCCCTAGGATTTACTGATAAAATGAGAAAAAAGGGAATGCAGTATTATTCTGAATTTTATAGAGTGCATTTGTATTGAGAAACATTACCAAGACATCATGAATGTGAACACATGCAGATGTGCTACTTAGTATTTCTTAATCTCATCTGTGTGTGGGAGTAATGGCAGGTAATGAATACATCTCAGGCTTCAGAAAATAAGTAGAAATACTGTAACTTATGAATCCATCTGCAAACACAGCCTTTGTTATCTCTTTCTGACTTTTAGGCTCTTTTCTTGTAGGAGAAAAAAGATTTCAGAGATTCATCCTATCTTGTTGGTACTTTACAAACCTTGTAATATTGAAGTCTAATACTGAATACTGCTCTAGCAATATATCCATAAATGTTTTGCTGTGTCTTCTGTGAGGTTCACTGCCTCATAAAATCTTATCAGTACCTTTTCATCCAAGGGAATTCTTGTAGCCCCAGCCGTGACAGAATACCTTGAGCACACAAGCAGGTTGTTGGCTCAGGGGTGAGCACTGCAGCTACCCAGAGACCCTGCTTTAAGGAGTACAGTAATGGAGGTGTGGGCTGCAGAGGTGGGACGGCTCTTGAGATGGTGTGGGGATTCTGCTCTCCTGGAATCTGGTTAATGCTGCAAAACAAGTGCTCTTCTGAATAACAGTGGAAATGAGTATCATGAACATGTAGTTGTAGCATGCCTGGCAGGCTGGCTGCATTTGCTGGTTACTTGAAACTTCTTCACAGGCTGCTTGGTCAGGTGGAGACGCCGTCGGAAAACCTCCAAGAGAAAACTAGGAGGACAAGGCTTCTCTAACTTTGTTACAAGGCTGGGTCTGAAATACAACTATTTCTGAAGAAGGTGGCCATTGATGCTTGTCTTCTTAAAAAACAGAGTCTTCATGAGCCTGAGGATCTCCCGGAAGTCAGGAAGCTGAGAAGAGAACTGAGAAATAAAGAGAGATTTAATCTGAGTCCTGAGGTGAACAGGGTTGATGAACTAGGTAATGGTGATGAACTAGGAAAAAAGTTTCTGTTAGGATGAGTTTCAAAGGTTATGTTTTATTTAGCTTTTTTTTGTAATGCATGTGTCAGTTGAACAGTGGTACTTTGTCTGTCTTTGTCTGCTTGCTTTGGGGTCTGTAGTTGCATTTTCCTACTGCAAGACACCTTGGGTTGTGCTGCCTCAAGTGATACCTGAGTAAATTTTGTAAACATTGTAACTGGATGGTGAGTTTGAGACCTAAGGCCCAGAGGACTGTTAAATCCCACTCAGTATTGCTGTAGGCATAAGGGCTGTATTAGGGTGATAAAATTTCTCCTTGAAACCTGAAAACTGATCTGGACAAACCATGAGGAGGAAGGCTTAACCTAGCCCTGCAAATAATGTAACTTGGGAGCTTGCTTTAAGAAGATGCTTCAAGAAAGACTATATATAAGGATTTGAGTTACATTATAAATCACTAATCTAGATTCTTTCCACACAGAGAAGAAGGTTAATGCCATAGTATAACAGGCATTTGAATTGCTCATGTAGATAGGGGTTAGTTTTAGTCTTTAGACTCAACATGAAGGAAGGAGGGGAGAAGAGATGGGATTTCACTTTTTTTATCCTTGATATAATAAGCGTAGAAAAACAGCATATGTGAAAGTGGATTAAAAACATAGCTTGATGCTACAAAATTACATATGTAATAAACTGACAAGAACTAATAAAAATATATTAAATATTATTAGCCATAAACCTTTGATTGTTAAAGTCCTGTAAAATTTAATATTTTTATTTGTTTTCTAAATCTTGCCAAGTTTATACTCCAATAACAAAAAAAAAAAGTATTCCATAGTTCTGAGTCCCTTCAGCTATTTTCCCATGTCCATATGCAGACAAAAAGGGACTTGTTAAGATGCACTCAACATGGAAGTAACCACTTCAGGTAATCATGCTACCCCATTCTTTTCCTCCTTTGAAATTTCCATTAAAGGGCTTTTAATATTCCAACCTAATTCAGTCAATCTAAGCTATCCAAGCAGAAACTTGTTTGTAATGAAAATGGGTTACATTTATATCTATTCATTTGGTACTATATTATTTATTGCAGTCAGAAAAGCTTTGTTAATTATTTGACTCTACCAAACTCTTGGGGCAGTGGAGGTATTGGCGTTTTACTGCCAAAGATACTTTGTGAAAAGCAATTAAGAAAATGTTTTATGAGGGTGTCACCAGTCTCACTTTCAGTCATTTATTGTTTGATTGGATAGAGGCTTCATCCTCCTATCTTAATAACCCTACTAAATCAAGAGGAGTTGTCAGAATATTGTATAAAACAAATACCAAGTTTTGGCTGTGGTGGAATTTAGTGCTGCAACTGAAAGAATTACCAGTTATGGTATCTAATTTTCATGCTGCTGTAACAGAAACAAAGTAATGCAAGGAATTCGGTGAGAATTGCATCATGTCATTTCCCCCTTTTCTTAAATTCTAGTCCAAAGCTTAGTACAGGCATAGGCTTTCTTATGTTAGTGTTCTGTCAGACTTAGTGTCTCCTGGCTTTTGCCTTTGAAAAAGTGAAGAAAATAGTAGTGTTTGTAATGTGCACACTTCATGTGTGCACATATGTTCTCAGTTTATTTACCTTTGGATTATTATTCTGAGTAAGGATTATGTGTAAAGAATGTGTAATGAGTACTTCATGTGCAGAGGTGCACAGTATTTTGGGGCATTCAGGATGTATTTTAAAGGCCCAAGAGAGAAAGTTTGACTGTGCTTTTATAGATCAAAATTTATTCCCTCAGTTTTTGGGTTTTTTGGGGGGCTTTTTTTTGTGGGTTGTTTGTTTGTTTGTTTTTGTTTTTTGTAATACATTAAAAGCAGAACATCCTTCCAAAGTATTCCTGAGGTGAGTCTTTCTTCTGTTCCCAGGCGTGGTGGACCTTCACATCTCACTGTTCAGAAATGGGGTAGCAGAGGTTGGACAATCTGTCTTGTCCTGTGCTATGCTTAGTGTTCCTGAAGAGCCCAGGCAAGCTCTAGAGACAAGGCCCTAGATCGTTGCTGGGTAGCTTCATGGGAATTTTGCTGGATGTGTACTGCAATGTGTTGAAAATCCCAGGGACAATGTGAATTCAGTGTATTATTTGAACATTTGCTTTATGACCTTTTATTTTTCATTGAAAATTTATGATCATATTTTTGTCTTTGTTTCTGACTTCCCCCTTCTTTGTCCTTCTCAAGGTTGCATGTAACATTTTAAGTTCAAGTGTGCTATTGCAGCACTAGTAACAGCAGAATGCTTTGGATAATGTTGCATAGCAACATAAAATTTAATTTGTGTCAAATGTTTTGGCATTCTCCTAATGTGACTTGCTTCATCCTTTTCTTTTTCGCTTAAATTGCATTGCCATTGGTTGGTGTGAAACTGTTGGTGCACTGGCACATTGTGGGGATTGTTTCAACCAAAGCAATGCCTGCCTAACATCCAGAATTGTCTGGAGTCTTCATTTTTGTCTTGCACTAGTTTAATGCGCTATCAGCCATAAGAAACTTGAAATGGTGTGTGAAAGGAAGACTGTTTCACTTCTGAACTTTTATGTAGCCCAGAATTATATTCTGTTCTTGAGATTGCTCTTATTTCATATTCCCCTTGTGTTTACAGTCAGTTTTCCAATGACATAAGTGCAACTATATTACCCATTGATTAACCAGGGAATAGAGTTCGTGACTAGTCTTTTGCTGTTTCAACAATGATGAAAGCACCATGAGTTTATAAATTAAATATTTTTTCTAGAAATTGCCTAAGGAACCATTGTTCCAAATGGCTGTTGAAGCAGAGTATTCTTATAAGGAATGTGGATGTTTTGGCCATTTCTGTGGAAGTCCTGGATAGAAGTGAGGGGAGTGAATTTAAACAAATTATATCAGTTGATGTATATCCTTAATTACATCTCAAGAGAACATCTGACCTATGAAAAGTCAAACAGGGGCTAACCTGATCACTGATTTCATTGTGTTAATGGTGGTTATATAGGAAAGTGACTGAAGGAATAGCAGCTTAATTAGAATGTATGTCCGTGTGTGATTATGTGCGATTTGGTTAAAATGAAGGTGGAAGTAGAAAAGTCTGTCTTTCCCTTTGGTAAAATACCTTTGTAGTCTAGAGACTGGACTTTCAGGCTGATGCTGTTGTCTCAGATACGTCTTTCTGATGCTAAATGTGTGGCTCTGGAGCTGTTCAGCCAAGGGTGCAATAGGGTTGCTTACAGCAGGGTGACAAGAGATGGCTCTGTGAGCATCAGCTGTGCTACCACGGCAACTCTGCAGCATGAGTGCTTTGAGGGGACTTGAGCTGCGGGGGTTGTAGAAAAGGTGAAGCCTTCTTAAGGGGAATGCGGAAGGAGGAGAGTGGACAGGTCCATAATTTAACAAGGGACATTTTGATTAGGTGATGTTTGTCAGACAGTGCCAGCTATTGCCCACTAGTGGGCTTGGTTACCTTCAGTGTTGGAGACTTGCAGCTCCCTTGGTCATGATATTAAGCAGTCTGATGCAGCTTCAAGTTTGGCTCTGTTTTGAGCTGCAAGACGTCCAGATGACCTCCAGAGGTCCTATCCAGCTCAAAGCACTCTATGATTTTGACTGGTCCTCCAGATTCTTGGGCTGCCTGGGATTAACTTTATTCCTGATTCTCTACCTCCTCCCCAGACTCAGTGGCACAGGGAGATAGGGAATGTGGTTAGCAGCGAGTTAATCCCATGTTGCTTCTGCCACTGCTTCCTCCTCACAGAGGAGAGTCCTTCCCCTACTCCACTGCTGTGTCCCTCCCATGGGAGACACTCCTCCATGAACTTCTTAGAGGAGTCTTTCCCATGGGTTTCAATTCTTCACAGACTGCTCCAGCATGGGTTCTTTTTTTTGAAAATTTATTTCCATGAAGTGCAGCGCTTCAGGAACAGGCTGCTCCAGCATGGGTCTCCCATGGGATCACAAGGCCTATGTCACAATTGTCTTTTGGGCATCCCCCTGCTCCAGGGTGGGCTTCTCCACAGGCTACAAGTGGATCTCTGCTCCACTGTGGATCACCATGGGCCTCAGGAGGACATCCTGCTTCACCATGGTCCGCACACAGGCTGCAGGAAAATTTTGGCTCCAGAGACGGGAGCAACTCCTGCCCCTCCTTCTTTACTGATCTTGCTGTCTGCAGAGTTTCTCTCCTATACTCCTACTCTTCTCTACTCTTACCTCAATTACTTCTGTGCAATGACCCTTTTTTTTTCTTTTTAAAATCTGTTATCCCAGAGGCGCAAGCACTCTGCTTGATGGGATAAAAGCATTCTATGGTACTCTTTGTTTCCTGTGTAGTCTTTTATTTACTTCATGTATTTACCTCTTATTTTTTCCTCTTCTTCAGATTTAAATAAGTTTTGAGTTCAGATCTGTAATTTCAAAGCTTTTTTTATGCCTTGTGATTTTTGCTGACTCTTTAGATTGGTGCTGTAGTAATCAGCTTTATGTTTGCCTTCTTGATAATTTGATAATATCTGTATTACATTATTGATTCAAATGAAATTATAAATATCTTGATGGGATTTGTTAATGATATTACTTTGCAAGGTCAATCATTTCAACAGAATAGAGAAATAGTGGAAGAAAATTGTATAGATTACAAATCTAGGCCAAAAATGTAATGAAATATGGTTGGGTTTTTGTAACATTAAGGAAAACAACTGATAAAAACCAAGCTGAAAGTGATGCTATGTAATCAGAGTAGTGACTCTTACATGAGTTTGCAGTGTGTAAGGCTAAAGAGAAGCAGATGTGAAGATATTTTACTCTATATGGTATACTTCTGTCTAGTGTTTCAGTATTAGAAAAATGTTGACCATACAGTTTTCTAAAAAAGAGAAGTGGGGATAACAGTTTTCCTACATGCATTTCAATATACAGAAGTATTTTAAATGGAAGTGGTAATGATTTGGAGGTTTGCAGTGCATAATAAAATCTTTAAAAAACCTTTAATTTTTTAAATGAAATTGAATTAGTTCAATTATTAGTAACAGTGTTAGTGCCTATGTGCCAGTTTATTGATCTGAGCACAAAGTCTGGGTTTGAACAGTGTTGGTTTAAGGCAGGGAAGTTCCTACATTTCCTTACAGATGAGAAGAACAAAAGCTTGGTTTGCAAATTTTGGTGGACAACCAGCATCGCCCTCTTACTCTTGAACTCAGAGGCTCGGTGGTCTTTCGAGTAGTGCCTGCAGAGTGGAACACTGCTATCTCACTCAAGACCTTTGTCATTTGGGGAGCAGCATGCTAAAAGCTGAGACAAAACCACTTTTTCTCTCCCTTTGCTTGTGAAATGAAAGTATCTCTATGTATCAACACTGTGCTGTTTACAATTGTTTTTTTAAATAATGGAGACTTGACCTCATCACAAGGCAGTGTCAGTAACTGTGGGGAGAGCTTTTATCTGTAAGGCTTGCAATCTCTTTTACAATAGAAGCCTCCTAATTTGAGATTATTCTTTGTCCAGTGACACATTCCAAAAGGGAAACACATTTGTTTGGATGTAAACAATAAAGAATGGTGTGTGGAAAGTAGTATATCCCTATGGACATTTTCTCACAGGACTGTAATTCTGCACCTAATCTCTTATGAATTGTGTCACTGCTGTACTTAAGGCGATAACAACAACTATTAAAACTGAAGTGTTGCCATCTATTGTTGGGTTGTTGTTCCCGTTTTGAACTGTTGTACTCTTAATATGTTGGTCTCTTTTCTTTCAACCTTTCTTGTGTTTTACTGTCTAAATATTAAAATTCGAAGTGTATCTTCAGATGGATGTCTGTATGAGTCCCAGTCGTGACACGTCTAGTATTTGTGAAAACACACTTGTTAGTCCAATATTCTCATTTCTCTCCCACCAAGATTTTTAATTGCTTTATTCCTTCTCCCCTACCAATGTGGAAAAGTAAATGTTATTATCCATGCTTATTACTTGTAAAGAACCTATTGTAAAGACTTGTAAAGAATCATCATCATCTTCATCCCTTTTTGCAAATGTTTCAGATTTTTGCTTCAGTTGTTTGTTGCTGTTGACCTTGCTCTTTTTGCAAATGTTTTTTAGACAGTCAAACCTCAACTGAATTTCTCAGCAGGGATTTGCCTATTCATTTTTTATATCTTATATTAAATGTGAGACTCCTAATTCTTACTGTTTCTGTTGTTCCTATAGCAACTAAATAGGGGGAGATACAGCAGCATCACTTTGCTTCCCAGCTGGTGTTTGTGTTCTCAGCAAGGGGGGAGAGTATGAGGAAAATAGAGTATTAGTTAGGATGTAACTGGTTGAAAAGTGTACTCCTTGTTGGGTTGTCTCACCCTTTACTCTAGAAAAGCTAGCTAATGATTTTAAGCTGGGCTTCCCAAACTTCATTGAAATTCTGTCGTCTTGGATAGAGACATGGTTTACTCTAAGTATGTGCCAGCTTTTGGTCTTTCAGCTGCTGCTTGGTTCCTGATGGTTCCTTCCAGCTAAAATCCTGTTTTCTTCATCAAATGGCTAGCAGTAGGATTTGTGTCAGGAACTAGACTGGTTATTGTGACTTACATATAGCCTTAACATACATGAAATGTGGGGCTTTTTAATTCATGCTTTTTAGTCTGATTTTTGCAGCTGTCCAGTAACTATAGTATACTAGACTGTAGTTTTATTGTCAACTAAGTGACTATCTTGGAGTAAAATGTTTTGTTATTTAAATGCTACATTTCCAGAGATAACTAAGAACTAAGGTAGAACCAACATGTTCCATGTTCTCCAAGAAGCAGAAGTTGTTTGAATTCTCCTTCAGTAGTCCTTTCTCTTACCTCGTGATGGAAACATTCATAACATAGTTTCCTGAGGATCTCTGATGCCAAATTACTCCCTCTAAAGTAAACCAAAATCTTTCCTTCATACCTGAGCACCCAAAGTTCTGCTGCTCTGCCGTGGTGCCTCTTGTTTAGCCAAGCACTGCTGCTGTATGGGGGTTGTGTTTCACCATGGTATGCGCATTGTGAAGGCTCTGGAGAGAGTTTTACAATATTCGAGCCATTATTATGTAAAACAACCACAGAATATTTGACCTATATTTTAAGCTCCTCTGAAGCTGTTTATTTTTATTAAGTACAAGTTCATGGGCACAGGAACTGGATATCATATATTGTATCTCAAGAAGATGGGTCCCATCAGGTTTAGTGTATGTACATTGAAAAGCCCTTCCTAGCCAGAACAGCAGTGATGAGCAAGAGGAACTCAGAGAGTGCTGATCAGTAGATAATCAGTGGTTAATTTGCCCATGTGGGAAATAAGAAGTTGAGATGTAGGCTTCTTGTTACTTAAGGAACAGGTTGGAACCAAGACTTCTCACCTCACAGGAAGGTGCCACGATGCAAGATGTTACTGACACAGAGGGGATCCTGCAGGCACCAGGTTGTCATCCATGGAGTCCCTGCTGTCTCCACTCTGGTGGTTATGCCTTGGGAAAAGCCCTTGCTCTTTGGAAATAAGTTTTTTATTGTTTCCCATTTTATTCCTCCCTGTTTCCCCTGCCCCTGACTCTCTCAGAGGGGTTCACAAGAGCTAATGAACATGACATCTGCTAAGTTTATAAATCAGTTTGTTTCTCTGCTGGCTGCCTAAGCAGGGTTCCGATCCTCAGTGGATTACATATTAGAACAGATTTAAATTTTAATCAGAACAACATCTCTTCAAAACATTCCAGCTTTAAAAATACATAAATGGACAAGTCTCTTGCTTCCATAGACTCTAACCTAGTGTATCTCCTGTACTCATGGGACCGCTGAGTCTCCTAGGGCTTTGGGAAGTCTTTCTGAGGCTGAGGGTGCTGGGACTATTCAATCTCAAGAAGAGAAGGCTCACGTGGGGTCTTATCAATGAGTATATGTGCCTGATAAGTGTGAATAAAGAAAACTGAGACTCCTTGCAGAGCTATCCAGTGGTAGAACAGGAGGTAGTAGATGTAAATATAGTATATCAATCAACCTTTTTTGCTGTGAGAGTGGTCAAACACTGGGAGAGTTTTAGAGAGCGGCTGTGAAGTCACCATCTGTGGAGAAGTTTAAAACCCAACTTAGCTCAGGCCTGAGCAATCTGCTGTAATTAACCCTGCTTTGAGACTTGTTCTCCAGGGGGTCTTTCCAACCTGAAATATTCTGTGAATATTGTGGATTATGTCAGCAGATAAAATAATTGGGAGCTTTTCTTCAGTGAAGAAATTGCTGCTTGGAGACTATTGTATTGTCAGAGATAAACTATGGTTTTTGTGAGATGTTTTGAAAACCCTTTCTGCTTAGATTTTAATTTTTATCTTAGTAAATCTTCTGAAGGTATAATGTTTGTTTCTTAAAACATAATTTTTTTATTAGAAACAACCTGTCCTATAAATCACTGCAGTAACAACATTATCAGCTTGCTTCACTTGACAAATAAATGCATTTTTATAGTGCTTAAAATCCCATCCTGAATGTAAAGGTCTGTTGAAGTATTTTTGATTCATAGAATTAAGGATTGAATTAAAGTTGGAAAATCCCTCTAAGATCAAGTCCAACCATTAAACTCACACCACCATGTGTAGAACTAAATAATGCCCTTAAGTGCCAAATTCCAGGGATGGTGGTT